>VFFE01007167.1:3117010-3135850 GCA_008921705.1 Burhinus oedicnemus | reverse complement strand
TGTTTAGAAGGGACAGGCAAGGAAGGAAGGGCACCCTCTTCATCAAGAAATAGAGCGAGCGTGAAGAGCTGTCTCTGAAGAATAGCCACAAGCAGGTTGAACACTTAAGGGTAAGAATTAGAGACCGAGGCAGCAAAGGGAGTCTTGTGGTTGGTGTCTACTACAGGAAGCCCAATCAAGGGAAGCCTATTCATGAAGCCTTCTTACTCCAGCTACAGGAGGTATCATGCTCGCAGGCTCTCATACTGCTGGCGGACTTCAATCACCCCGACATCTGCTGGAAAAGGAGCATGGTGAGGTGTAGGCAATCCAGGAGACTCCTGGAATGCACAGAGAATAACTTCTTAAGCTAGGTAATAGATAGCCTCACCAGAGGTGATGCGATACTGGACCTGTTGGTCACCAATGCAAGTGAGCTAATTTGTGACGTCAAGATTGGAGGCAGACTGGGCTGCAGTGATCGTGCAGTGGTGGAGTTCATAGTCCTGAGGGATATGGTGTCATGGAAGGAGACAAAACAGGGATTTAACAAAGTTTGATGGTATATGCAATAGTGTTTTAACAAGATTCAAGATGGCAAGACACACTTGGTTATCTACTGCATAGAGGACAAGGTCAGACAGAGCTGTCAGGGAGATCCTCCTGTCAAGTCAAGGTTTCAGAAAGGACCCCCTTGCTTTCTAAACTCCTTCATTCGTCGAGGAGACTAGCTCCAGTGCAGGTAAGTCCACATTGGGGAAGGGGATCAAGGCAGAAAGGGCTGGCAAGGGGCTCTTTTTGGGGCTTTTCGAAGCCGGAAAAAGCAGCTAGCTGGTGCTGGAACTGGCAGCTCAAGGCCGGGCTGCCGACAGAGCAGGGGGTGGAGCCAACACCACACACGGCAGTTCTAAACGAGCGGTCCCGGAGCACAGCGGCCGGCCACTGTGCACCCAGCGCGCAGACAGCCAGTGAGCATCACTGCGGGGAGAGCGGGAGAACAGGGTGCAGCATCTCACACAGCAGGTCGCTGCAAGCCTTGCGACAAAGCCGGCCACAAGCTGAGCAAGCGCAAGCAGAGGAACATCAGCCTCCAGGGGGACGTGCTCAGGGCATGCGGGAGGCAGACAGCAGTGATTGGTCACCTCCTGGCTCAAGAGAAGAACATGGCCACTAAACGGCCCAAAGCCACTGCAAGAAAGAATGCGGGAACTCAAACCGTGCTCCTGTGCAAGCATGTGACCATGCAGATCTCCGGCTGCAACCAATGCCTGAGCCTGGCACTGGTATCAGAGGGAGCCAGAGACACCACCTGTGTGCGGTGTGATCAAATAAACGATCTGCTCAGGCAGGTGGTTGAACTGAGGGAGGAAGTAGAAAGGTTTAGAACTATTAGGGAATGTGAAAGAGAAATAGATTGGTGGAGCCGTACCCTGAGGCATAGGCAGCAGGAAGAGGCCCTACCAGAAGTGGATGATCCCCTTCCCTCCTGTCGCCAGGAAAAAGGAGGGGACTTAAGGGACAAGGCGGAGTGGAGACAGGTCCCTCCTCGGAGAGTAAAGTGAAACCCCTCCCAGCCCCCCTCACCTTCCCAATTGCCCTTGCATAATAGGTATGGGGCTTTGGAAATGGAGGGCCAGGCGAAGAAGGATGGAGAAGACGATCCATCCAGTGAGTCGCCCAGGGCTAGTCACTCACCCCCACGCCTTAGGACTTCCTCAACTAAGAGAAAAAGAAGGGTAATTGTAGTAGGTGACTCCCTTCTGAGGGGAACAGAGGGCCCCATTTGTAGACCTGATGCATCCCACAGGGAGGTCAGCTGCCTCCCTGAGCCCAGGATTAAGGACATAAGGAGAAAACTCCCTACCCTGGTTCTGCTCTCAGATTACTACCCACTACTGATATTTCAAGTAGGTGGTGATGAGGTAGCTACCAGAAGTCTAAGGGCAATGAAGAATAACTTTAGGGCCCTGGGACAGCTGGTTAAGGGATCAGGAGCACAACTAGTGTTCTCCTCTATCCCACCAGTTGCAGGGACTGATGAGGGGATAAGCAGGAGGAGCCAGCAAATTAACTCCTGGCTGCGAGCCTGGTGTAACCAGCAGAACTTTGGTTTCTTTGATCATGGGTTGACCTACAGGTCACCAGGCATGCTGGCAACAGGTGGGGAAAGCCTAAGCCGAAGGGGAAGAAAGATCCTGGGACAAGAATTAGCAGGGCTTATTCATAGGGCTTTAAACTAGGTTTGAAGGGGGACGGGAAGGGAACCAGGATTACTAAAGCGGAGGCTGGGAGCAGCATGCCGGTGCTTCTGAGTAAAAGTGTTAGCAAGGTCTTGCAGTCTGACTCAGTGATGGTGGGGGATGGTGATCTGTGTGGTAATAAAGACATGAGGGGTAGTGATAGGATGGTAACTACAGAAGTGTCTGAGCACGATCAGGTGGGAATTAGGGCTTGTCCCCCCAAAAAAGTGTCAGGACAATTAGCCCAGCTGAAGTGCATCTACACTAATGCATGCAGCATGGGGAACAAACAGGAGGAGCTGGAGGCCATTGTACAGCAAGGAAACTATGATATAGTTGCCATCACAGAAACGTGGTGGGAAGACTCACACAACTGGAGTGCTGTGATTGATGGCTACCAACTTTTCAGAAGAGATAGGCAAGGAAGGAGAGGTGGTGGGGTGGCCCTCTATGTCAGGGGCAGTTTTGAATGCCTAGAACTTAGCAATGTGAATGACAATGTTGAGAGTTTATGGATAAGAATCAAGGGGAAGGCCAATCAGGCAGACATCGTGGTGGGAGTTTGTTATAGACCCTCCAGTCAGGATGTAGAGGCTGATGAAATATTCTATAAGCAGCTGGCAGAGGTCTTGTGATCGCTCGCCCTTGTTCTTGTGGGGGACTTCAACTTCCCAGATGTCTGCTGGAAATACAACACAGCAGAGAGGGAACAGTCCCGGAGGTACCTGGCGTGTGTGGAAGACAACTTCCTAACACAGCTGGTGAGGGAGCCAACTAGGCAAAGCGCCCTACTGGACCTACTGTTTGTTAACAGAGAAGGCCTTGTGGGGGATGTAAAGGTTGGAGGTCGTCTTGGGCAGAGTGACCACGAAATGGTAGAGTTTTCAATTCTTGGAGAAGCAAGGCAGGGAGCCAGCAGAACTGCCACCTTGGACTTCCGAAGGGCAGACTAGCCTGTTTAGGAGCATGGTTGAGAGTGTCTCTTGGGAGACAGTCCTGAAGGGCAAAGGTGCCCAGGAGGGTTGATCATACTTTAAGCAGGAACTCTTAAAAACACAGGAGAAGGCCATCCCCATGTCCCGAAAAACGAACCGACGGGGAAGACGACCAGCCTGGCTAAATAGGGAGCTTTGGCTGGACCTCAGGAACAAAAGAAAAGTTTACATTCTTTGGTAAAGGGGATTGGCAACTTATGAGAAATACCAAGATGTAGTGAAGCTGTGCAGGGGGAAAATTAGAAGGGCCAAAGCCCAAGCAGAACTCACCTTGGCCACTGCAGTTAAAGATAATAAGAAGAGGTTCTTTCAGTATATCAATAGAAAAAAGAAGACTAGGGAGAATGTTGGCCCACTGATGAATGAGATGGGCGCCCTAGTGGTGGAAGACACAGAGAAGGCAGAGTTACTGAATGCCTTCTTTTCTTTGGTCTTCACTGCTAAAGCTGTCTCTCATGAATCCCAGACCCTGGAGGCAAGGGCGAAGGTCTGGAGAGAGGAAGATTTTCCCTCAGTTGAGGAGGACTGGGTTAGAGACCACTTGGCCAAGCTGGACATCCATAAGTCCGTGGGCCCTGATGGGATGCATCCGTGAGTACCGAGAGAGCTGGCAGATGTTATTGCTAGACCACTGTCCATCATCTTTGGAAGGTCATGGGGAACAGGAGAGGTGCCTGAGGACTGGAATAAGGCTGACATCACTCCAATCTTCAAAAAGGCCAAGAAGGAGGACCCAGGAAACTACAGGCTGTTTAATCTCACCTCTGTGCCTGGGAAGGTAATGGAGTGACTTGTTCTGGATGTCATCTCCAAACACGTTGAAGAACAGGAAGTTATTGGAAGAGGTCAACACAGATTTACCAAGGGTAAATCATGCTTGACCAATCTGATAGCCTTCTATGATGTTATAAGTGGTTGGCTGGATGAGGGGAGAACAGTAGATGTCATCTACCTTGACTTCAGCAAGGCTTTTGACACTGTCTCCCACAGCATCCTCATTAGGAAGCTGAGGACGTGTGGGCTAGATGAGGAGGCAGTGAGGTGGATTGAGAGCTGGCTGTGTGACAGAACTCAGAGGGTTGTGATGAATGGAGCAGTGTCAAGTTGGAGGCCTGTAACCAGTGGTGTCCCCCAGGGGTCAATACTCGGTCCAGTCTTGTTCAATATATTCATCAGTGACCTGGATGAGGGGACAGAGTGTATCCTCAGCAGGTTCTCTGATGATACCAAACTGGGAGGGGTGGCTGACACTCCAGAGGGCCGCGCTGCCATCCAGCGTGACCTGGACGGGCTGGAGTGCTGGGCAGAGAAGAACCTAATGAGGTTCAACAAGAGCAAGTGTAGGGTCCTGCACCTGGGGAGGAAGAATGCTAGGCACCACTATAGGCTAGGGGTGGACCTGCTGGAAAGCAGCTATGAGGAGAAGGATCTGGGGGTCCTGGTAGACAGTAAATTATCCATGAGCCAGCAATGTGCCCTTGTCACCAGGAAGGCCAATGGCTTCCTGGGCTGCATAGGGAAGAGTGTGGCCAGCAGGTCGAGGGAGGTCATTCTCCCCCTCTACTCGGCACTGGTGAGGCCACAGCTGGCATACTGTGTCCAGTTCTGGGCTCTCCAGCTCAAGCGGGACAGGGAACTACTGGAGAGAGTCCAGCATAGGGCAACAAAGATAATTGGGGGATTGGAGCACCTCCCTTATGAGGAAAGGCTGAGAGAGCTGGGACTCTTCAGCCTGGAGAAGAGAAGGCTGAGGGGAGACCATGTTATTGCTTCTAAGTATCTAAAGGGTGGGTTTAAGGAGGATGGAGCCAGACTCTTTTCAGAGGTTCCCAGTGACAGGACGAGGGGCAACGGGCACAAGCTGGGACATAGGAAGTTCCATTCAAACCTAAGAAAAAACTTCTTTATGGTGAGGGTGACAGAGCACTGGAACAGGCTGCCCAGGGAGATTGTGGAGTCCCCCTCTGGAGATTTTCAAGACCCACCTTGGTGCAGTCCTGAGTAATGTGCTCTAGGCATTCCTGCGTCAGCAGGGGAGTTGGACTAGATGATCTCTAGAGGTGCCTTCCAACTCTGAAAATTCCATGATTCTGTGATTCTCAGAGAGGAGTCTGGGTGCAGCTGGATCCTATCCTAATCCCAGAATTAGTCGACGATTTACATCTAAGGGATTATATGTGCACAATCAATCCTTTATATCACTTAGCTAAGATTTCAAAATTTAGCATGCTATTAGTCACTTAACGAGGATCTGTTGCATCAGGGAATCTCTGAACGTTGAGGAGTGACCTTGAGGGTGTCCCTCTTCAAGGGGAGATCCTGGCGTGCAGCCCACTGCCGTTCAGGAGAACTCAGAGGGCTGTCGGGCTGTTCAGTATTTATGGGGGTAAGATGATTGACCTATAGTCATATTTGCATATTGAACACAGAACCAGCATTGCTCAAGTTAGCCCTTGGCTATTGTGTTGTTATCTGTCCCCCCGAAACCACATTGAGCCCCGGATGCCGCCATCACAACTACATGCACCCATTATGACCACCATGGGTGGTTATCGCTTGGGCAGGGTTGCAGAAGATAAAGATCAGGTGGCGCCTGGAGAGGGGGGAACACACCATAACATAACTTGTGTAAGGCCTTTGACACTGTCCGCCACAACATCCTTCTCTCTAAGTTGGAGAGATACAGATTTGATGGGTGGACTGTTCGATGGATGAGGAATTGGTTAGATGGTTGCATCCAGAGGGTAGTGGTCAATGACTCAATGTCCAGATGGAGATTGGTGACAAGTGGTGTCCTTCAGGGGTCCGTATTGGGACCAGTAATGTTCAATATTTTCATAAATGACACAGACAGTGGGATCAAGTGTACCCTCAGCAAGTTTGCAGACAACACCAAGCTGAGTGGTGCAGTTGGCATGCCTGAGGGACAGGATGACATCCAGAAGGACCTTGACAAGCTCCAGAAGTGGACCCATGTGAGCTTCATGAAGTTCAACAAGGACAAGTGCAAGGTCCTGCACCTTGATCGTGGCAATCCCAAGCACAAATACAGGCTGGGTGATGAAGGGATTGAGAGCAACTCTGAGAAGGACTTGGGGGTGTTGGCTGATGCCAACGTGAGCTGGCAATGTGCACTTAACAGCCCAGAAGGCCAATGGCATCCTGGGCTGCATCAAAAGAAGCATGGCCAGCAGGTTGACGGAGGTGATTCTGCCTCTTTATTCCACCCTGGTGAGAACCCACCTGGAGTCCTGCATCCAGCTCTAGAGTCCTCAGCACAGGAAAGACATGGACCTGTTGGAGCAGGTCGAGAGGAAGGCCACAGAAATGATCAGAGGGCTGGAACACCTATCCTATGAGAACAGGCTGAGAGATTTGGGGTTATTCAGCCTGGAGAAGAAAAGGCTCTGGGGAAACCTTATTATGGCATTTCAATACTTGAAGGGGCCCTACAGGAAAGACAGGGACAAACATCTTAGCAGAGCCTGTTACAATAGGACAAGGGGTAATGGTTTTAAACTAAAAGAGGGTAGATTTAGACTAGATATAAGGAATAAATTTTTTACAGTTAGGGTGGTGAAACACTAGAACAGATTGCCCATAGAGATGGTAAATGCCCCATCCCTGGAAACATTCGAGGCCAGGTTGGATGGGGCTCTGAGCAACCTGATCTAGTTGAAGGTGTCCCTGCTCATTGCAGGGAGGTTGGACTACATGACCCTTAGAGGTCCCTTCTAACTGAAACTATTCTATGGATCTATGATTTTATGATATTATATATCTGACCATATTTCAAATTACAATAAATGTCTTGTTTCACATTTCTGGCAGGTACTGATTTTTCAGAAAACTCTTATCTGCATTAAGCGTCTGAAAAGTTCTTCATTTTCTTTCCAGCTGAATATTGGTAAATTTCACCAAGGGACACATGCCTCATCTTTCAGCCTGTGAGCCTTTTCAGCCCTAGAAAGTTCAGCAATTTCATGTGTTTGAATGAGCAATGATATCACCACAGGTGTAACTAGTCTGTCTTCCATCAGACATATGTGAAATTGTAGTTTTGAATAGTCAATAGGAACAAATGGGGAACGCTGGTCACAGCAGTCTCACCTGTTGAAAATAACTATGGAGTAGATGTCTAGTTAGGTAAGATGAATTACACGCTAACTATCTGTCATAGTTGAGAACAGAGTAAGTGGGAACCTACCTCAGATATAGATCTCAAGGTTTAATTAAGAACCAAGCAGATTAGAGCTTTTACTCCACCTTTATTCACTTGCACACTCACTCGCTCCCTTTCAGCATTAAGTTCACTAGGTCTTGACAACCCTTTTCTGCAGGGAGGTCACTGCTGGTCCAGGAAGGCTGGGCAGAAAGTCATGTTGGTTCCTGCTGTGCTGCTGCTCACAATCACCAGCCTTGTGTATTACCGCCCAAAGTCCCTGGACATCTCCCAGCACCTGTCTCCACACAGCTCTCTGATCTCTGAGACCTTCCCCCACTTCCCAGATCTTTCCTTCAGCCAGGATCTTCAACTTCTTTCAGAGACCACTTCTTCCTAAATCTAAATAGTCAGTGTGCAGAAGGACAACACATGATCAGCCTCCTGACTGGTAGTTCTGTGTCATGTTGCTGTCAACTGGAGGATTAGGACATGCCACTTTTGTTAAGTCCAAGTTTTGTCAAAATTTTCAGACACACATACACCCAATTATGTGCCCTTTTAGCATTCACATTTTAAGCTGTTTTTTCACTGGTGACAGGACATTACAAGAACTATTAGTGTTTTCGCAGTTTCAGATCGTCATACACTATGAACAATTGTGAAAGAAATGTCAGTATCAGAGGTGATTCCTCTATGTTCAGAATAGGTTTTTCTTATAGATTTTTGCTCTGTCTCTGCAATGTTGTCTTTAGCAAAATAGATAATATTTTCTAAAAACTTGATTTTACAATGCAAATACTTTTTGAGTATTTATATTGTTTACCATCATTTTTTGCCTATGCCAGATGATGCGTCTATATACCCATAACGAGACAATTTATCAAAGTGAAAGCCATTAACTAATTTCAGTATTTAATCACCAAATAAAAATCGACTAAGCAAAGCAGCAGTTAAAAGAAAAAAGATAAAAATTAAGTTACTTAGTTTCAATAAAATGTTTATGTCTGGAAGTCAAGACTGAGGGTATAACTTGTACTGAAGTGCTTAACTTTTTCGTAAGAGCCCCTGCAGGGTCCCATTCTAACAATAATCATGAAGGATTCCAAACACTAAGACCTATAACCAAATATGTGTGTTCAGGTTGGGGGGTTATATGGGAATGGTTTGTGGTAAAACAAAGGTCTGATTAAGACCTATTTATAAATTTAAATACCATCATGACAAATTCACAAGATATTACAAAATACTGCATGATAAAACAGTTGGACTTTTCAAAATTATATGTTACTAAAGCTGGACTGTTCCATATTCTGGACAAAAAGCAGTATCATTTCACCTGTCATCATTTCATCATTTTTATTTTGTCGCATTTTAGCACCCCAAATGCTCTGAGTGCCAAGACGTCTGAAGACACAAGTCAGTATACAACTGATTGGTCTAAGGGTGAAAAATTCCACCTGCAGAAAACGCAGGTGATCTGTGAAAGCAATGCTGAAAACAAGGGTCAGAGAAGGCTGACAGATGGATCGTTAATTTGTTTGATGAGGCTCAGTGCAGGTCAAATAGATTTGTGTGTATTTGGTGATCATAATTTCTCTGAAGCAGACAGGCATCTCTCTGCCTATTTTTTATCTTCTAAAGGAGAGCTGATGAAGAATTTGTATTGTCTGGTTTAGAAAAAAATGTGCTTTCTTTATCTCATGATCATCATGTATTGGAAATGACTAGGATGATTTTAGTTGCAGGATCACCCAAAACATCCTGACAACACTAGGAAAGTTCAGGGAAACTGCTTTGCTTCTATGCTCTCTACCCTGTACAACCACAGAATTCAGTATTCTTGCTTCATTAATGACATTTATGGACAAGTACACAATAATTATTTCTTCTTAAAGTTGCTGCATCCTTTCACCTTGCAGAAGAATCACAAATGAATGCTAGGTGCCCAGGTATCTGTGTTTGAATCCTTCCTCCTTTCTTCCAAAGTTTTTGAAAACTTCTAGACTGGCCCTTCAAAAATGACAGATAGGTTTTGGGCCAGCTATATCATTTATTCCTTTTATACTGATTCTTATGTTTAGTGTTGGCAATGCAGAGGTCTGGTAACCTTCCATGGGTGGAGGAAAGCACATATTAGGTACTAGCAATGTCTCTTCTTATAGAAAACTATTTGTAAATTTGTGCTGTTGCAACATTTGTTTGCAATTCAAATTGCACTTTTCAACAGGTAGTTTACCTGGCATAAATTTCAACTGAAAATAATTACCACTGTAAACCAAATTTATTTTCTTTGTTAATATATGTCACAAATATTTCACACTTTCAAGTGATGGGAATTTTTAGTGGATTATTATAATGAATATTGATTATTACCAACATAAGCCAGATAAAATTAGTTTAGAAATGTTTAATGCATGACAGTCAGAACTCCTAGTTCTTCTAGAATTATGTTTTTATCTAGAAGTGTATGACATATTAGCTCTTGGATACACATGCTGTGGCATGAATGCGTACAGCCTCTTTGCAAAATCCTCTCTTCTCCTCAAAGGGCTTTATTAGCCTACTGAGGAATTAAAGTCTATGCTGATAGCTGATGAGAAGGAAATACTTAGAAACAGATCTTTGTGTTGGAGTGTTCATTTACTCTATTATATATATGCCTCATGTCTCGTTCTTGCTATCAAAAGGTACATTTTACATTTCAGTTTTCAAGACCTACTTGTTGACAAAATATTTGAAAATCAATATTTACTTAAGTGTTCCTCCCTCACTCCAGTTCTTGGTGGCTTTGCTATTGGATTTTAACAACTAGAAGGTGAAATATATTGGATGACACAGTCAGCCTTGTCGAATACCTCCAGCTCCGAAGGGCGTTTGAAACACTGCAGATTTGAATAGATTTCAACTGAAATAATATTTTAGTAGATAAGTGGATGGATCACATCAAAGAAGATAAGAGGCTTAACACTGAGATGAACCAAACCAATAAAAAGATTTAATTCAATTGGGTCATAATTTTACATCATTTATTTTTTAATGCTTCCTTGTTTTCAGAGGATGTTTGTTTGGCCCTTGTGGGAGGGACATTCATTTTTATGCTTCTATTCACTTTCTGATGAATGGATATTGCATGGAGAACAAAAACACCAGAAAAAAAACCCACAAACAAAGGCTTTATTAACTTAATTTCTGTGCAATAACATAGAGATTATAAAGAACAACTGCAGCAGAAAATATTATGCAGGTCTATACTGACAACAGTGGTCAAAAAGCAGAATCACAAACTTAATATCACATACAAAAGGTGTGATAAGTTTAAAATTGTATTCCTGCCGGGGGGGGGGGAAGATAAAGGTTTCACAGCTCCATATGGCAAAGTGATGATCAGTGATTATTCATGTTTAAATTAAGGACGTACTTTAAATGCTTAGTTAGATCTGACCTTGAAAGTTTAACTTCTTGTAATTTTAAGTTCTTAAATGACACAAATTCTTTTATACAAGAATTTTGAGAAAAGAAGTATAACTAAAGAGTGGACCTGTTCACATGTAAATATGTTTTAACCTCCAAAAGTGAACTAGAATAGTAAATCACAGATTTTTCGCTTTCTGTATAAAATTAATTTCAGACTAGACCTTCATCCAATAGACCATGTGAAGTCACAATTTCACAATTTTTCACAGTGTTAACAAAGTCAGTGCTCTAAAAGGACCAAGTCATAAACGCTGTATATGAAAGAAAAAAATGGTTTTGTAAAAATCTCCTTAAGATTAATAAAACACCAGGGGGAAAAAATGGCCCATTTTTGCCATTGATTACTAATAGATTTTTTCATTATTTAGATTTCTATAGATTTGTTATTTTTAATTGTTTGATGGAGAGGAAATGGGAACAATTGAAGCCTGCAGATTGTTTCCCATAGCTACTCAAAATTTGCTGTATGTGATTAGTCATCATCATCACACAGTATTGTTTCTGCTCCTGGTATAGTTGACTGTAAAGAAAACAGTAGAGAATAGGAGACAGAAAATAACAAATATGTATGTCCATATGTGAATGCCTTTCTTCTCATGAGTAAGTATCTACAGAAAAAATGGTATTCCCCCAAGCATCCTTACAAGGAAAAACTTGGTTTTGTAAATATTTACAGTTTGCAAATAAAAGCAATCTGAGAACAGTTAAAGCAAACACCCATCTGGAATTTAAACAAGTATTTGTAAACATTGTTTTAATACATTTCTCCATATCTGTTTGCATCCATATTTTACCCTCTTAGACTTTTTAAAATGCAGAGGAAAAAAAAACTTATGAGCTTTTAAATCATATTTTATATTATATTTTTTGCATTTGCCTTATTCTGTGTATGAAATTTAGCTAATGTTTTCTACAGGGGAGGCTTGACTGCTTTGTTTGGTTTTTTTTCATTTGTTAATCTTATGTTTTAAAACCCATAGCAAGTGCATCATATCTCTCTGTGAATGTTATATTCCCTGACTGTTGTCTTATGTAATATGGAAAGTTATCAACTATCCAGTTTTTGTTGAAAATCACAAAAAGACTGTCATATAAGCTATAAGAAAGTAACTTCCTGAATTCATTGACCTTTCAATTGATATCATAACACAGCATAATCACTAGGCATTCAAATTAGCAATGTAACTCAACATAGACAGGTAACAGTGAAATCTCAAGGGTTTGTTGCCAGAACAAGACCACAGCACTGTAGCTAAAAGGGTAAATGTGCTTCATGTTTAGGTATGACCTTTAATTCCCACAGCTGCCTATCATACGTCTTGTTAATCAGCCCTGTTGTTGGGTTTAACTGCTTATTTTATCCTTCTTTTTTGTGGAAGAAGTTTATTTTTCAGCCAGGTCCAACACTTCTGGAATAGGTGCAGTACAGATCTGTGTGCTTTATTTTGTCTTAATCTAGGCTCACAGTCATCTGCCTGAGGAAAATGTTCAGGCATTAAAACATAAAAAAAATGTACTCTTAAAAATTTCATCTTTTAAATGAAATGTAAAATACAAGAAAAGCTTCATAATGCTTATTCTTTGACACATGTATTTGATTAATAGTAGGATTCATCCAATAGAATTTTAACTTCCTTGAGGTTAAACATCTAACCTAACTGGTTATAGTCTAAATAGTCAACAGAAGACAACTGGCACTCCCAGCTTATTCCAGATATTTTAGTACCTAACCAAAGATGACACAAAAGAATGTCTACATAGAGGTATCTTTCCCCTTCTGTACTGAGGACAGAGGGCAGCAGTCTCTCTGTCTGATGGCAGGGAGAAGAACTTGAGGACAAGCAGGAGAACTCCTCAAGGACAAACTTTTAAAGAGGTCACTTTAGAGTGAAGAATTCAAGGTTTACAAGATTTTGTTTTTCACATTGCCTCTTCTATTTGCATTTACAGACTGTCTGTGGAGATGGAAGTGCGGCTGAGTAATTTCCTTTGTCTGGACCCACAAAATCAGAGGTTTTCAGTTTGTGTGCTTTTGAAATTATATATACATGTGTGCAGACACTGGATACATCTAGTGGGATCACAGTTCAGCATTAATCATGTCCCATGAAAACAGAGAAGATTATATAATAAAAAACAAAATTAAAACAAAACAAAACAACTGATTAACTTAACCAATACTTAAGTCTATGGGGTTAAATTCCATAGCTATTGACTGGAAAAACTTTGGAAGGAGCCTAAAGAGGTTTGTTTGATGAAGGCCTGGAAAATTTGATTCACTGTTGTCTGACATTGGTGTTTGAAATGAGTTTGGGATTGCTTTCCAATCCTTAGCAGACAAGTGCTTGCACCATTGAAAACCCTTGGCACCAACAAGAGAGATGTTAAGGACTGAATACAAAAGGCAGTTGAAGAAACTTTCTTATCCTCTAAATCACCTCCTCTGGGCATTCACAGCTATATTTTTACTCCAGTTATTCTGAATTTCTACTGTTATTCCTGCTTTTTACAGAATGAACTGTGGTCGTCTAAATAAAACCTATTTATTCAGTATTACCTACTGATTAGCTAGCAATCCCAACAAATCTGCGATATACCAAAGTAACATCCCACATGAGCTGACAATACGTGACACTTGGTAGCCTGAACAGCAATACTAGAATGTTCCTCTTTGTAAAGAAACACAAGTTAAGTGATAAAATTTGAGTTAGTTTTCCTTTTAATTGGGGAAAGAACTACAGTTTTGTGTACACAAATTACGCTGTTCTTTTAATCTATATTTTTTCCTCTCTGACATATAAACTTTTCTAAAATAAGCAGTAATTTTCAGGGTTTATAACATTCATTATCCCCTCTGCTTATCTTGTGTAGCAGGCTTGTGCTTTTTAAAAGGACATTTTTCTTCTTGTATTGCTGTTTACTTCTCACACAGTACTTTTACAGAGAAAATGTCACGTTGTGAAGTCTCCAGGTAACCTCCATGCAATGTTTTTTTTAACCACAACTTTATTTTACAAAAGGGCTTTGTAACAGCAAACCCAGTTCAAAGCACTGCGGAGTCTGGAAACAAAACAGAAATTCCACAGTAAAGAAAAATCAATGATCTTTCAAATAAATCAAGATTAAATCAAATCAAACCAGCTTTAACAGAGGATTTTAAAGCCAAACAGTGACTTGGTTTACCTGATACCACAGGTACAGCAGATCAGATGAATATAAAGTTAGTAGTAAATGGCTGTACCCTCTCCAACCAGATATTATAAACAAATAAAAAGACATTAAGTTAGCTCCTGCCACCCTTATTTACCATTAGCAGCCACTTATTCCACAGGATGTTTTTCTGATTTCAGTAGGACTAGACTTAAAATAAAACGCTATTTTATATAACACGGCAGAAATTGGCTTTTATCATCAATCAGATACATCACTGAGTAACCGTGAAGTCCTGAAAGTCAATAAACGTATTCAACATCCCAATTAAATATTAGAATATCTAAATTGAAATTCAGTAAGCTATTTCAAAATATGCAGGCCTTAACTACTTCCTTTTGCACAAAACACATGCTAGATAATTCTTTAGAATAGTATGTCTCATTAAACACTGTATTTATTCATCAGTCCTGGTGGGGGAAAAGGTTTATAGCACATAGCGGTAGGAGGAAAAATATTTTACTTGAACTTGTACATTTGTTCTTATACTGTAAGTGATTTTGGCATTTATAAACTGATTCTTGTTCTGGGCTCTCTAAATCTCAGCTGAAATGCCAAGCTAGTCATTACCCATCCATTTTCCTTTCATCCAAGTGCTCTGCCCAGTGTAGGTCTTGACACATCAGACAGTGTGGTGACATTCTGCATACATGTACAATCTCAGTTTATTGTTTCAGTTGCCAGATAAGCATGGCTAGTTTTGCACAAAATAACATGTTTGATTTATCAATTCAGTCATAAAATATAAAGTGGTCATCATAGCTGAATGACATGAAGCTTCTTTTTAAGCTACCTCCAACATTGTTAGCAGATAGCTAACTCATAGCAACAAAATGTTAAGTTCCGACTTCTGATAATAGTTCACAGTTTATGACCTGTCTTGGGTAGTCTAATGTTTTAAATGGTCGTGATCAGGGTTTACCTCTCAAGGGGGAAGAGAAGAGATAAGACCACATTTCACCAATGAAATCCTTCTCAAATGTTCCCTGTGAATTCACCAGCCTCCCTAAAAGCTATCAAACAATGAAAAATATCTGGATATCTTTAGCCATACAAAAATTTAACACAGAATGTGGGATTCATCTCTCTTAGCTTTAATAACATAAAAGTTAGGCATCTAACTTTGAGCTAGACATCCACTACATTCTCAGTACTCTTCCATGGCAAGGAAGAAAGAGCGCTTAGATTTAGATATCTGATTTTTGCGTATCAGACTGCATGTAAGAAGAATCCTATCCCTCATTGTACAATATGTTCATTGCCCACTTTAAAAGGATAAATATTTTCATCTGCTACTGATATCAATAGACTTAGGAGGCATTTACCTCCATCTCACTGGAAGGTCACACCTCCAGTCACATCTCAAAGTGCTGCTTTAGATTCTTTTCTCAGTGTCTTATGGGTCTAGCACATACACAAGTACTTTGTGGCATGGACCTTTTTTTTCCATCTAGACATTGATTTCTATAAAATAAATGATAAAGTTCATTTTCAACACATCTATATTCATTCATCTGTATGATTACTCCTTTTCAATAATTTCATCTGCTTACTGCCTTAAAACAAACAGGAGAACATAGATGTCTTTACTGAGTATCAGGCAGGATGTATCTTACCTTCTTGGTTTTGCTGTTTGTTTAATATTTTGAATCCCCACAAATCACTCTATGTTCTTACCAACTCTTACAGTGCCTCTATCATAATTTGCTATGTAATTAGTGGTAACTTCAGGAGAACAAAAATCCTAAACTTCTTGCAGAAAATACTGCTAAATGCCAGTGTTTTTCCCCAGGCTTCTGTTCACTAGTGGCTTTTTTCAGTTCAATTTTCCAATGCAGATCATCTTCACAACAGCTGCACTAATAGCCAATACTCCATGCCAGGTCTTATTTTCTGATCCATAG
This sequence comes from Burhinus oedicnemus, assembly GCA_008921705.1. NCBI lineage: Eukaryota > Metazoa > Chordata > Aves > Charadriiformes > Burhinidae > Burhinus > Burhinus oedicnemus. The sequence continues at coordinate 3,119,883 of VFFE01007167.1, read as the reverse complement.
AACACATTAAATCACTTTTACTCACTAGTTTGCCAATTAGGTTTTTCCACTGGATGAGTTTTCTTCATCAATTAAAATTATTGGTGATCATCTAAAGTCATTTCCCTAGTTCATTGCCACTATTCCTGTGCCACTATTAAAGCTGGCACATTATGCCTTTGCCAGCTGCAATAGACAGATTAAAAATCTGTCTATTGGTCTAAACAGACCAATGCTGATATTTAAGTTACAATGCCGGATCTGAGTCATGCTCTCAGTAACAATTTGGGATCCACTCAAAATTTACCTTTTTGTTCCCTTTGTTTTCTTCTGCTTGCTGGGTCCTTGCTTTCCCCACACCTTGGATCCTGTCTAGCTTCTGTTACATTAACTAGATTGATCTCTTATCCTTTCTTGATTTTCACTGGCATGTTCACTGTGTAACACAGAGACAAATCTAAAAATTCTTTGATATAAATCTCACCTAGTAATTTTATGACATGTAAACCAGCACTACAAGCAAATATAAACAACCCAAAAATCATTATTTCCCCTCATTTTTCTTTCTATTGAAGCCAGTCATCAAAAAAAAAAGATTAAAGCATAATCGTAATGTTAGTTGAGTACATCTGAAATATATGTGACCAACCATAGAGTAGTCTCTATTGACGAACCGCAGAATATGAATACATGGAAAGTGTTGCTCCAGCTCCATGCCCATGCATGATAAGTATGATGTGATGGAGTTTTTTGGTTTTGTTTTTTTCCTGAGGCACTTGCAATGTTCTTCCTATTTTAGCTTCCTTTTTTTTCCTAAATCTTTTTTAGATATTGCTGTATTTTCTTGATGCTTCAGGAATCTGCAGAATCTTGTTCAGTGCCTGAACTGAGAGGAAAGACAGGAGAAGGAAAGTATCATTAAGCTATTTAGCACTGAAAAAGCAATCAAGCAGTGTTGTTCATAGCCCACTGCTTCTGAAATTCATGATAAAAGTATTCAAGAGTAAAAATTATATGACAGTTGAAAACTAACCTGATCTAAACTGTTTTAAATGAATAAATAGTGACCATATCAACACCACGGGGCAGGTGTGCTCTACAATCTTGGATCTATAAGTATACAATTTGGAAACATCCCAGATACATGCCAGAAAGACACCTGGGTATGCATTGTGTCTCTGTACAGCAAGGTTTCTTTTGGAAGGAAACTTGGGCACACAGAGAAAGAACTACAACATGTTCCAGTCCGGATGACTGGAAAAGCAGGTGCACAGCAAAGCACATTTGCTCAGCAATACAGAGAGCAATTCTGATTCAAGAACAAACAAATTTATCTGAACCTGCTACAAAAATTACAGGCATCTTTCTCTCACCCTGCCTAGGCTTCCAATCTTCTTTCCAAAAGACAAGATAGTTGGCTCTACCATTGACCAAGACATTGCTAGTTTCTAGTCATGAAAATATTGCGGGGTGGGGGTGGAGGTAGTGGTCTTTGGCTTCAGTACAATTTATAATTTCTTTATTCCAGAGTTGGAACTGCTAATATTGCTTGCAAAGTGTGCAGGACTTGAAACTGCTAATATGGTTTGCAAAGTGTATGAGTGAGCTGAAAGTAATTTCTTTGATATAAACCTACAAATATTACTGGTGCAAACTTTTATTTTATTTAGGAAAGCGTTACTTTTAGCGTAGACTAGAAGTTGCTAATACTAGCATTGATCAATAATCTGATAAAATTTAAAATGTATATAAAAACAGTCATTTATGAAAAAACTTATAATAAAAATATTTAGTGAAGTTTACTTTCTCATAAAAATGCTAAAGTTTCTCTTTCCTCTTTTCTTGCTTTTTTTACATTTTATGCCATTCAATGACATAGGAAAAATACAGTGAAAATCAAGGCATTTTCCTGCTTTTTCGATGACTGCTACTACTTTTTTCTTTCCCTTCTCCATTATTCTAAGTTTTGGAAAGGTACAACAGCAAAAGGAAAACATGCAAAAGAATGTTAACGATGAAAAACACTTTTCTACTATAACTATTGTTAGTGGTAGAACCAAGAATTTGGAATATTAAAAAATGCAATCAATGTATTGTAACCCTTTAATTAGAATCCCATTTTTTACTCATTTGATTGAAAAAAAATTATTATTTTTTAAGGCACTGTAGTTCCAAGCTTCTATTGCAGCCCAGAAATGGAGATGCTAAACTTTCTACATATTTATAAGTTTAATTATAGTCATTCATTGTCACATTCTCAGATCTGGAAATTGATTTAGGCAGCAGTTTCAATGAAAAATCCTCTAAGATGATGACACAGGTCTTCACCAGTAAGACAGTTTTCTTTATTAGTGTCAAAGCAGGTTGGCTACCTATGATCATATTTTTTTAGATATTTTAATGAGAATTCTATCAATTTCTGGTTCAGCAAAGCAGAGTTCATCCTGAAACACATTTTATTTTATAATATGGTATAGAACGATACATCTACTAAAATAATGTAATTATCTAGGGAAGTTGAAACATTTTAAAAGAAACCACGTAGTCATTTTCTACGAACCTAATCATAAATTTAAGGTTACACAGCAGTGGCTAAGCCACATGTGGTGGGTTGACCTTGGCTGGATGACAGGTGCCCACCAAAGCTGCTCTATCACTTCCCTCCTCAGCTGGACAGGGAAGAGAAAATATAATGAAAGGCTTGTGGGTTGAGATAAGGACAGGGAGAGATCACTTACTAAGTCACTGGCAAAACAGACTCAACTCGGGGAAATTCAAAGAACTATGCATTCAAAAAACTATACAGACACTAAGCCACTCAATGATAAAAGGCCTAAAATGTTACATGCTTGATTGGTAATAAAATATCAAACATTGATTTATGTACTTCCTTT
>VFFE01007167.1:3062270-3116990 GCA_008921705.1 Burhinus oedicnemus | reverse complement strand
GTCCTGTACTTTCCGCTGGTTACACAGGCCCAGAACTTGTTAGGACTTGTGGTCCTGGTAGCCCCCCTCTCCATGGCCACGATCCATATGTTGTCACGAATGATCGATTAAAGTTATTATGTTCAATCGGTAGGAGCTATGGAAACCAGGTGCACTAGGGAGTTGCCTTAGTGTTCTGGTCCATTGTTCTCTACCTTTTCTTTCTTTAATGTTAGACCATTCCGTGGTGTTCTGGTCATGGTGTTATTATGTGGCCCAGGTGGGGAGGGCATCACGCCAAGTATCGAGAGGCCTGAGAGCGGCAAGGGGGGTTGCACCACCACAGTCGTACTCTTTGTGATATCCGTACGTTATAGTCAGCATTAATTCAGTAAAATGTTTTGTGATCTTATATTCATTTTATGCTGGTTTATTGTTAGTTTTTCATAGACTCATAGAATCATAGAATGGTCTGAGTTGAAAGGAACCTTTAAAGGTCATCTAGTCCAACCTCCCCTGCAATGTGCAAGGATGTCTTCAACTAGATTGGGTTGCTCAGAGCCCTGTCCAGCCTGACTTTGAATGTTTCCATGTTTTTAATATCTTAGATTCCATTTCTCCCTTCAGTTCCCTCATCTTTAGGTTAAATGTAGTGCAAAAAATGTGAAAGAAAGGAATAAGGTCTCCATTATTGCTCATTTCGTTGTTTCAATGCGTAAATATGATTAATCTTTCCCAGGATGACAGAAAATAGCCCAAGATTTTCAATAAATGGAAAGAAGAAGTAGAAATGAGAACTGGAACATTTTCACACCATGACAAAGCTATTGCATGTATCTGAGGTATTCAAAGGATACTAAGGATTTATTAGGTTGTCTTTTCATGTTGCACATTCCCAAAATTTAAGCATCAGCAGCTGTCTCTTTCACTTTCCTGTAAAAATACTAAATTTGACTAGTTCATAATGTAGACTATTCAGTTTCCAAACATTTTTAGAATGGAAACTGGCTTAGCAATGATGTTCTAGAATACATTGTGAAGGTATCCTGGGAATGCAAAGTCTGGTCCTAATATCACAGATTAATTCAAAACCTGCATATAGCTTTTAATGGCTCCCAACCTAAGACAAACTTTGACCTGTATCAATTAACAAGCTTTATAAACTCAAAAATTATGTTGTAATAATAAGTTGTTTAATAGGTGTGTGATGGGTTGACCCTGGCTGGACACCAGGTGTCCACCAAAGCTGCTCTATCACCCCCCTCCTCAGCTGGACAATGGAGAGAAAATATAACAAAGGGCTCGTGGGTTGAGATGACAGGGAGAGATCACTCACCAAGTGCTGTCACTGACAAAACAGACTCGACTTAGGGAAATTAGTTTAATTTATTGCCAAGCAAATCAAGGTAGGATAATGAGAAATAAAAATGAAATCTTAAAAACACATTCCCCTTCCTGCCACCTTCTTCCTGGGCTTAACTGTACTCCTGATTTTCTCTACCTCCACCCCACCAGGGGCGCAGGGGGATGGGGAATGGGTATAGTGGTTAGTTCATCACATGTTGTCTCTGCAGATCCTTCCTCCTGAGGGGGACGACTCCTCACACTCTTCCCCTGCTCCAGTGTGGGGTCCCTCCAACAGTCCTTCACAAACTTTTCCAATATGAGTCCTTCCCATGGGCTGCAGTTCATGAACTGCTCCAGCATGGGTTCCTTCCATGGGGTGCAGTCCTTCAGGAACTGACTGCTCCAGTGTGGGTCTCCCATGGTGTCACAAGTCCTGCCAGCAAACCTGTTCCAGCATGGGCTCCTCTTCATGAGGCCTCAGGTCTTGCCAGGAGCCGGCTCCAGTGTGGGCTTCCCACGACACGAGGTCACAGCCTTCTTTTGGGTGCATCCACCTGCTACAGCGTGGGGTCTGCAGGTAGATATCTGCTCCACCATGGACCTCCATGAGGTGCAGTGGGACAGCCTGCCTCGCCATCGTCTTCACCACGAGCTGCACGGGAATCTCTGCTCTGGTGCCTGGAGCATCTCCTCCCCCTCCTTCTTCACTGACCTTGGTGTCTGCATGGTTGTTTCTCTCACATATTCTCACTCCTCTCTTCAGCTGCAGTTGCCGTGTTGCACAGCAACTTTTCCCCCTTCTTAAATATGTTATCCCAGAGGCACTACCACTGTCGCTGATGGGCTCAGCCTTGGCCAGCTGGGTGCATCTTGGAGCCAGCTGGCATTGGCTTTATCAGGCATGGGGGAGGCTTCTATCAGCTTCTCACAGAAGTGACCCCTCTAGCCCCCCCACTACCAAAACCTTGCCATGCAAACCCAGTACAAGACATATGGTAATTTCTTTCAACAATCTCATAATAGAATACTTAATGATCACAGGCACAACTACTATCTGCTACTACAATTTAAGATGCTCAGTTATCTTCTTCCTTACAGTACATACTCATTGATGAAGGAAACTGTTGGTCTGGATGACAATAGCTTCAGTGTGAGAAAGGAATTGATGTAATTCATAAACCAATTTGTTCTTGTAGTAACAGAGAGAGCAAGAAACAAAAATAATAAGCCAAGGCAGTTGCTAAGGTGCTTAGGCCAGTGCAAAATAAATCCCTGTATTTACAGAAAAGAACAGCTTTTACAAAATATTAATGGATATGTTTTGATAGTTGTCAATTACCACAAATAGACACAAATTGTGTATTTGTTGTGTGTGATTGACCAAGCAGATGATCTGCTATCTAAAATGCGAGCTCCGAGGCCTATTCTGGGAAAGAAAGAAAACAACAAAAGAAATCTTCATGTTTTATATTCTCTCTCTTGACAATGTATTCTGATTTGTAATTAGTTTTCAATCTGGTTAGGTCATTTCTTGACTGTAAGAATATCTATTTTAGCCCAGGCATTCTTGAGTTGCAAGGCTAGCTACTTCTGACAGCTGTATTTCCAAAAGATGTGAATGATCCTCATGTTTTGATTAATTCAAGTTTGCTCTTGTAGTGCATTGGCCATGGCTAGCAGTCAAGCACCCATGCAGCCACTCACTCTCTTTCTCTCTGGCCCCGACCCTGCCCAACAGGACAGGTGAGAAAACATGAAGAGCAACAGCAAGAGAACTCATAAAAGCAAGGAATCCATTCTCCAGTTATTTTCATGGGCAGAAATGGATTTGACTTGGGGAATTTAACTTCATTTAACACATTTGATTACTAATTCAGGTATTGGGAAATAAAGACAAACATTTAAATAGTTAGAGAAACTATCTTTTCTCCCTTTCCTAGACTTAACTTCACTCTAAACACCCTCATCTCCCCTTCCCAGCCTTTACTCTCCTTGTTATCACCGCAAATTATGCTGTCCCTTAGGTGAGGTGACAAGCAGTGCAGAAGGTTGAGGTCAGGGCACAGTGGTTTCCTTCTGTTGCTCCTTGTTCCTTATTCTTTTCTTCCCTTGGTCCTTCCTTCTTACTCATTTTCTCTGCTCCAGCGTGAGTTACCCAAGTGCTGCGGTCACTTTGGGCGTGAACCTGCTCCACCATGGAGCACCACCTACTGCTCTGGCCTCTTGTTTCTCTCACTTGGCATTTTCTACTCTTTCTTAAATACATTTTCGCAGAAGCACCATAAACTCCTTCAATTGGTTCAGAGATGCCACTAACGTGGCTGATGGGCTCCACTATGTCCTGCAGTGGGTCTGCAGTGGAGCTGGCTGGAACCAGCTGTGTCCAGCACAGGGCAGCACATGTCTTCTTCTCTTGTCAGAAGCCACCCTGCAGCCACCTGGACTACCAAAATCTTGCCACAAGCACCAAGTACTGCATTATGGGAATCTTGTGTTAAATGATAAATTATATTCTTCACAATGGGATAAAATTGCTTACGCCATTAAAACTTTATGTTTGGAATGAGCATGGTTTATAAGGACACAGAAAGAGAGCGTGAAAAAAGGTAGGAGGGGAGTGAACATCAGTTTTGAGGAGGAAACTAAAGAGCTGGTATAAACTTTTCCATTTCTTCTCCACAGGAAAATAAGTCTGTTGATTACTTCAGTTTTCTGTAATCTTTTAATATTATATTTTATAATCTTAGATCGAATGTTTTCTTTTAAAACCAAATGTCACTTTAATCAGTAAAAAGTCAGTAATCCATGAAATAGCTATTCTATAATACTTTGTACCCATCTGTCTTAGAAAGTTTAATAAATACCAGTACGAGAAATACTTTTTCACAAATAAGAACGTGGAGGCACAAAAAAAAAGGAAACAAGCAATAGTAATCTGGAATAAACCCAGATGTCTAAGTCCCATCCCAGAAAATAAATGTTTTAGATGTCACTAAACCAGTTTAGTCACATAATGTTTCTTAACAGTGAATAAAAAGAAAGGAATACTTTTTCTGAAGTAGTTATTCTGAACAATTTTAATGTCTGCCTAACAATGAGGTGAATCGTGCCCTAAACTCCACTGACTATATCAACCAGATTTTATTGACTATGAAGTAAGACATGCATGAAAAGCTTGGATAGACAGACCTAAACTCTATACTTAGTGAGACAAATCCCATCTTAAGACTTTGAAATCTTTATGCAATAAATTAAACGCTTTTTAGTTTCATTCCTCTTCACTAAAAACATAAATGAAAGTCATTGTAAGAAGTGTCTTGCTTTCTTGAAAGCGTTATATTGCTGCATCTCCTGTTTTTTTTGTTGGATTTTTGGTTGGTTTTGTTGTTTGGGTTTTTTTTCTTTTTTACCATGAAATTAATACCCTAAGAATACCTAGAGCAAAGGAGACAGTACAGTATAGCAAGGCAATTTTTGATCTTTCAGTAATGAGTTGATATATTTTTCGTTGGAACCACTTATAAAATTTATTTTAGCTGATATTTGCTACATAACAACAAATTAATTTGATTATTACTGCTGCTTACTCTTCTTTCTATATGCTTCATTCCCCTTGTGGATTTCAACATATGCAAATATCAGCTTATAATTTCTCTGTGCACCATGAATCTAATATCCTGTAATAGAATGCTAATTTAATTGAACTTACCTTGAAGTAGATGTTGAGCTGTCATTCCAAACAAAGTTTCAATAAATCTTGTCTAAATCCTGTGTAGTTCCTTAAAGAATAGTCTTTGCAAGCTCAGAAACATCTTCATTAATTTATTTTGATAGATTTAGACATCACAAGAGAACTCATTGTATCAAACACTTGTTCAAATATAAGTTGTCATGCTAGGGGAAAAGAAAACCCTCAACTACTATGTTTTTTAGCTCAGTGTTTCCAAGAATATGAGCATTGTAAAGGGTCAATGTGCATCTGGTACTGAGGTGGGTGGCTAAAGAAAAAGTTTGCACTTCAGAACTCATTACTGTACCTGTTATTTGCAACTAGGCCTTTACAAACCACTTACTAAAGAAAAATGAACACAAATTGGACATATTGTGTGTTGACAGAAGCATGATTTCTTTACTGAAATTCTCACCTCTAACAGTGAGACCCTGTCTCATAATGTTTGAGATACCCTGTTCTGGAATCATTTTCTAGGACTGATTGGCTGGCTTTACCATCAAAGTGTAACTGACTGACAGCACCAACTATTCATGAGTCTTGGAAAGGTCAACAAGATGCATCTGGAATATATATTTGCAATTGAACTTCTGCTTGAAAGGTGAATTAAAATAATGGAATAAGGGGCTGCAACAGAATATAAATGACAAAGAAACTCTGAAAGATTTCTGAGAAGTTTCTTTAGTAGGACAGGAAAATGGCTTGTATCTAAGGCATCTATACAAAGATTCAGTTCCAAAATTTTCAGACTAAATCAGGCCTCTGAAACACGGTGTTTATCTTTCCAACTTTTCTGCCACAGCAGCCATGAAATGTCTCTCTTATACTACACCTATAATTACAAGATTTTTCATGTTCACTGTTATTGCCTAAAACAGAGAAAACTGTAAGAATAAGAGGCTTAATTCCCAAACAATAAGAAAGAAATTCTCAGAATATATAGACTTCATAACTGAAAGGTTACCATGCTGAAGTTGAAATTTTCCACTTTAAAGAGCAGTGCTTTGCACAGCATCTAGAAGAGAGGATGATCTGAGAGAGATACTGGTAGCTTACAGACACTTCCAGGATAAATAGTCATCCTCTAGCAACTAGATCAGCATGAAATGAAATTAATAGATTTGTGGGGTTGTTTGTGTTTGTCCCCAAAGAAATACAGTAGAGATGATTTGGAAGCAGACTCCTGAGAAAGACTGAGCAATAGAAAGGAGGAAATAAAAAAACAAGCCAGGAAAGTACATTAGTATTACTATCACATAAAGGTAAGTCTACGATTTTCTAGGCTTCAGAATTACAGTTATGCAAAAGTACAACTTTCACACTGACTGTCCCAGAATCTTGAGTGTCAAGGCAAGGCGAATAGGACTTCCAATACCTCCTATGAAAATTGAATAGCAAGCTGTTTATCCTCAGTTCATCAGCGATATGAGTCAGCCCTGACAGGACTTGAATCTGTGATCAAAGGGGGTACGTAAACCAAAGTTATTAATGGTATAACTGAAGAAAATACAAGCAAATCTAAGTATTTCCCCGAGGAGTTTATGGAAAAAAATACAGAATATAAAGTAATGTTTTCCAGCTTTAAATATTCCAAAACCCCACAAAAACTCTGTTACACGTGTAAAAGACACTAGAATGTTGATGGTTTGACTGGTCATATTTTCATTGATTATTATTGTATCTTTCCACAAATGTTTGAGGATGATTGAAAAACAAATGAATATTTAAGTTCTACAAACATGGTATAATGTTATGTTACGTTACGTTATGTTATGTTACGTTACGTTACGTTACGTTACGTTACGTTATGTTATGTTGTATTAGAATCATAGAATCACCTAGGTAGGAAGAGACCTTTAAGATTATGCAGTCCAACCATAAACCTAACACTGCCAAAACCACCACTAAGCCATGTTTCTCAGCCACATGCCTACCTGTCTTTTAAATACCTCCAGGGATGGCAATTCCACCACTTCCCTGGGCAGCCTCTTCCAACGCTTCATAACCCTTTCCGTGAAGAAATTTTTCCTAACAGTCAATCTAAACCTCCCCTGGTGCAACTTGAGGCCATTTCCTCTTGTCCTATTGCTTGTTACTTGCAAGGAGAGATCGACCCCCACATCTCTACAACCTCCTCTCTGGTAGTTGTAGAGAGTGATAAGGTGACCCCTGAGCCTCCTTTTCTCCAGGCTAAACAACCCCAGTTCCCTCAGCCACTCCTCAGAAGACTTGTGCTCTAGATGCTTCACCAGCTTTGTTGCCCTTCTCTGGACATGCTCCAGCACGTCAATGTCTTTCTTGTAGTGAGGGGCCCAAAAATACTGAACACAGTATTCGAGGTGGGGCCTCACCAATGCTGAGTACAGGGGGAAAATCACTTCCCTAGCCCTGCTCGCCACAGTATTCCTGATACAAGCCAGGATGCTGTTGGCCTTCTCGGCCACCTGGGCACACTGCTGGCTCATGTTCAGCTGACTGACAACAAAATTAATGTATTGTATTACATTAATTATATTTCTTATAGTTATTGTAGTTATTATATTATTTGACGCTGTATGTGTTTGGATGTGTGGATCTTTTACATTACATGTGGACTAATATATACAAAAGATTTTGCTCCTGCCTGTTGCAAACTATTCTTGAAATCCCAAATATTTATATTCTTCCAAGGCTTCAACTACCAAGTACTAACAAAGCTATTTAATTTTTGCTAGGTTCTCATTAAATGTCTGTAATTAAATCCAACTCTACTCAAGTCAAACACACTTCAGGATAACACAGATTTGGATGACTTTAATGGAATCTGGATTTCATATATTGATATACTTCTCATCAGCACACTAAATATTGACACTACCTTACACTGACATAAAGAGTTAAACTTTTCTAGGATGTATATACAGCTGACAGTTACATGTGACTGAAAAACAGAAGTTTTCAGCTGCGTCTAAACTGCACTGATAATACATGCTCTATCCCATGGATGTGGTGCCTTCACTTTGCAGGTGATCACTCTCTTCTTCTCAGACTCTTTGGCCTTCTTTCCAGTAATTCCAGCCCATTGCTATTTTTTTGTGCATTTATAAAATAAAATTAAAAATTATTATTTAATCAAAGTAATTATTTATGAATTTTACCTAAAGTTACTGTAAGTGCTGCACTATACTGTTGTCTCATTATGCAACACAAGTAATTTTTGTTTGAATTAAATAAATTTCTAAACCTTCTTGGTTTGTACCCTTGAAAATATTTAGCTAGTCCACAATTACTTTTCTCTTCTGCTGATTTTTATTTAGCATAATGAATTGTTAGGTATTTTTCTTGACTTCTACTCTTTTCTAGATTGTCTCCAACTGGTGCATAACTTTCTAGACATATGGTAACTAAAATGAGACAAAATACCAAGTTGAAAACTAAACAGTTCTGGTCATGTTAGCCAGTTATTTCATATATCTCAGAGATTATGCTATTCATAGATCACAGTATGATAATATTTTTTCCAACAGCATGATTTTTTCCATGTGCATTCAGCTTCTGATCCACAATAACCTCATTAGGTTTTGTTGCAATACATTGCTTTTCTTTCTATCAAATATCATTCTATGCTTTTCAGACTAAATCACCAAGATTTTCCCAAAATTAAATCTGCAGAGTTACGACATATTGATATACATATGTATATATACACACATATATATGATCTGTTCTACCACTGAAGCCACTGGTATGTGTATAGTGCTTCTGAGTTTGTAAACAGATGTAAAAGGGAAATGAAACAGTTTCTGAATACATTGCTAAATTAATAAAATTATCAGAGAAATATCATCTCAGACTGAGTTTAAATATTAAGCTGGCCATGAAGTGTACTCCATAAAATTAAGCAAAAACAAGTACAAACTGTGATGGATTTGACCCTAAAATAGACACAAAACATTGCACAGCAGGAAAGCAATAGTAATAGCAATCAATTATTTCAGAGACTAACAGTTTTGCATGACTTGTAAAATATATAAATGGTAAAACAACTAGGAAACAGCATTTGGACAATGTGAGTTTTTGTAGGGAAACAGAGTTGCAGCATATACACATGTGGTTCATTTACTAAAGGATTTCTGAATAACCTTGCAAATGACAACACAGAGTCCAATGAAAAATTATAGCACCTCTCCAGCTGTTTAATTTAGGATATGATAAACGGCATGCTGTTTGGATTTCTTTACAACTAGAAAGGATGAGATTCAAAATCAAGCTGAATATCTGTCTGCTCTTTCTGTAATTTCACAGTAGGGTTATCAGAGACTATTCAGTCTGGACTAATTGAAGCAAAGTTCAGTGCTGTTGGAAAGAGGTATTTGTGAAGTAATGTTTCATTTCAGACAGGAAGACACATTGTTCTTTGTCTTATACTTGAAATAATCACAGTAACACCTCTACAGAAAGGAGGTCATATGTTAGAATACTCAGTTAAGTGTGATATGTGCTAAGTTATCCCTATGAAGCTTAATGAATTCATACAACAGGAACTACATGAAAGATGTTTGAGAACTGTGATGTCATTCCTTACCAACTGCTGTGCAATGGCAGGACTGAGAAACAAATGGAGGACATAGCAAAATAAAGTCATGGCTCACAGTAAACAAAAATATTTTTACATTCTTGGGAATGGCAAACAGTCCTGCATATCTTTTGTTTCATAATTTTATATCAATATCCAGTAATCACGATAATATTTTACAAAAGCTTAGAACGTACAGTCTACCCATATCAGTTAACACCAAGAAGGGCACAGACACTCTGAAAGCAGGTTATCTTTGAAGATATTATATATGGAAGAGAAGTTTGGATTCACTATCTATTGCACATCCTAGATATCTATTTCTAAACCAGAATGTTATGAGGCTTTTCATACTTGGAAGTAAAACTATTTTGAAGCGTTTGAAGAATTCTCTTTTCACCTTTATCAAAACCCTTGTTGAGAAGTGCCAATACCTATTTTCACACAATGATTGGACCTTAACCTATCAAAAGCCAGCATTTTGAACAATATTTATAATCACTGTATAAAACAGAGTTTATGTTTAGTATCTTTTAATTATCAGCTCATACCTTCCAGATACTTTCACTCTCCATAGAGTTAGATGAGGTGAATTATGGGTATTGAGATGAAAAATTGGGTGATATTTTATGCTATTTTCAGATCTATTTCAAAACTTCTGAAATTCTTACCAAACTAATAGAAAAGTATTTTCACAGGAAAATTTCTGCTTGAAATGGCTCGCTCCTAGCAGTAAACAAATGCAAAGAGTAACACAAAATACTAGTGATCTAGTATTTGTTTCCATTCCTCATATTTTTGTGATCTTTGTATAAGGGAGTACAAGATAACTAAACTCTAACTCCTTGATCCTGACTGCAACAGAGCCCAAGAACTGGAGAGTTTCTTCCAGAACTAACGGTTATGACATAATGAAAGTGCAAGATTTCAGGAAAATTCCTGTCACCTCAATTAGGGCAGGTCATACTGTACTGCTGCAGCTGCTGGAAGAAGCATTAACACAAAAGATCTGTTTCACACTCTCAGAAATCAGATGCCTTCATTGCTTTAACTTGGCCAAGAAATAATAAAAACCGACTGCCAAGTGCAGCAGCAATCACAGGTGCACATATAGGTCTTACTCAAATCTCAGTTATACCTGTGTAAATTAAAAATAACTTGATTGAGGTCATTACATTTAGAGCAATTTAAATCCAATGTAAGGTTAGAATTAGACAGTCATTAAAAAAAAAATAAAATGTGTCTAGTAAAACTGTATCTTGCATAGATTTTCTTTCTACTCTTCTTGACTTGTTTCCTAAATCCTAAAGTTGTATTTCTGTAACGTTTATTAAATGCTAAATCATGGTTTAGTATAGATTAAATTCTTTTGTTTGAAGCTCTCCAATCCTAAATCAGCTAGAATACAACATATACTTACCTGCTCCTTTAAAACAGATTTTGGTATTCCACAGCTCAAAATTGTATAAATGGTAATTTCAACTCTAGATGAGACCTGCAATGAAAAGATATGTTAAAGGTCAGATATAGACAAATACCTGAGCCAGCAATAAATAGAAAGTTTCATTTCATCTGAAAAAGTATGTTTATATTGTACCTATGCTTTGACCCCTCATTTGAATACTATTCATTCGGTCCAAAAAACTGCCCGTAATGAGTATCATGTGTTGGCAAGTCTGCCCCGTTTCCCATATGAATATAGCCATTAGAGTCATACCAGTTTCCAAAACATATGGAAGAAACGATGGAGTAGACTATATTTCAAAATATCCTTGCTCTTTGGTAAACAGTTATTTTGTATAATTATAGCTATTTATATTGATTGAGCTCTGTAGTAACTGAAGACTCTTAACTCCTAATAAAAACTCTCTGCAAGTCTTCAGAAAGAACATCCACCATCCTTGTAGCTATCACCCTCATTTTTTTTTGCATCCTTTCAAGTGGTATGTCCAGCCTTCATCTCTCAACATGCGCACACAGACAATACTCAAATGCAAAGAATTAATCTCACCTCTTATCTTCTACTCCTTTGCTTACTCTAAGTCAGTCAAACAATTGATTAGTGCAGTATTGAAGTATAACTGCAATAACAGTTGCAGTACGGTTGAATCTGAATTTTAGTTAGATACCTTACAAAGGCTATGTCTCATCCCTCAGTCTGGGGATTACAAGGGTAGAGATTCCTTCTATTCATAACACTTCATAAATGATTCAGGACATTGTTTAGTATTTTAGAAATAGAGAAAGAGTCATATCTTTTAAAAGCATACAGTTAGTAGCCAGTTCCAGGAAGACAAATTCTGTTTTTTTAATATGAATTGAAAAGCAGCCATGTGGCTTTCATTCAGGCTTCACCAATTGATTGTTATCTTTTCTGGAGTTAAACTGCGTGATATAATTAATGCTGCCCCCAGGTAGTTGTAAGTTTTACAAATAGCATTTACTCAGCATGTCATCACAGGTCTCACTGGCCAAGACAGCAGCATGGGGTCACATTAATACAGATTAAATGTTCTTGAAAAAAATTCTTCAGTATTGAATTTATCTCTCCAGCTATTTTGTCTTACAAATAAGTCTGTTGTAGAAATAGGAAAAAAGAAAAACCCCACCAAATGCAAATAATGTTTTTAATCTTCCAATTGTCTTGAATTGCCAAAGTGGTATTCATACCTATTCTTGTCTTTATTTTATATGGATCAGGCTTCATCTTTCAAGTGCTGTAAATTTATAACAAGTTTTTTCAATGCATTATTTAAAGTGCCTGCTAGAGTACACCATATTTAAATGGCTGCTCACACAGTCAAAACACTTGTTGAAGTGTCTTCTTGGTTTCAACAGTATGTACTTCACTATTGTTTCCAGTTTATCTTGTCTCATCTCAGCCACAGCAATATAAAATTAATAGCACTAACATTTAATTTGCTCTTTTTACTGCACCTGAAAGCACAGAGATGGGCTAAGGCATCTTGTTTTCATCCCGGTTACTAGATGAAAATTGAAGAGTTAGTGGATATGTCTACAGGGTTTTTGCAGCCTCCTGGAATAGTTGTAGAGGTTTGCCCAGGCCAAAAAGAACACAGTACATACCCAGTATATCCGATACCTACCTAGACACAGCTGATGTCTATGAGGAGCTGTCACTATTGAAAGCTATAATTTCAGCCATGCCCGACTTTTACTCTAGGGAGAGTTAGCTGACTCTCTCAAAACAGAGAAAGCCCAGGAGTATACCAGCATAAATGTAATTTGCTTAGTCAATGGACCAAGGCCCTGGAGCAAAACTGGGAAAGAAACTCACCATATGGTGAGGATTCATTTCTGAATCCTTTGTCTTCATGCCATATCCACCACCTTGGAATTTAAGACAACATTTTAGATACCTGCTAAAAATTACGAGGTAACTGATACACAAAGTCAGTGACTGAATTAGAGTAAGAAATCTGGTGGGTCTTATGGAGCTTCAGTTGGCTGGAAAATTAGTAACTCTTCTGAAGGCCGAAAGGCTGAAGAATCAGCTTTCCCAGTAAACGAAGACAATGACAAGCTTCCTCAAAATATAAGATGTAGATAACATCGCTTGTTTTCTCTAACAGAAATATACAGAACTGTGGATGATTTTCTAGATATGGGTGCACACATAACATAATATTCATAAATATTTCTAATGCTGCAGAGTGAAAGAAAAAATACATATTAGTGAAAGATTCAGACACATGACAAAATCACCTACATAGCATAGACTACAGAACAAGTTAAGACTGCATATTTCATTTCCAGTTCTCAATACAATGCCCTCATAACCTCATTTCCCACCCTTACAGTCTTATTTCTGTTATGTTCTCAAGTGTGTTGCAAGAACATCCTCATAATCTAACTTAGTACTGCTAAACATCACTTCTTTACAAATTAGCAGCTGCACTGCTTATTAAATAGTTATTTTTTATGTAAGTGGGATTTTGCACTGTTGATAATCACTGTACACCAGCAAAAAATGGGACAGTAAAAACACAGCAGTCATGTAGACATCATTTCAGTAATGACTCATGCCATTGCTCTGGTGTTCTGACCTCACTGTGCCTCCCTAGATCAAATCTGGCATTATGACACTGATATCTTTAACACTAACAGCCCTCTTGAGACCAATTGAGGCAGCTTAAGATGATCTCAGAATATTCAACATCCAGGTCTTTGAATAGCTTCTGATTCATGAGGAGGATACTTCCGACAGTCAAGCACTCTCCTCCAAAGTGAGCTCTAAGTCTCAGAGGTGGTTAAAGAGTGAAAAAGGCAGGTAGAAGTCAGAAAAGCTTGAGCATTCTTCGTATGACACTTGGCCTGGTTAATGTTAGTGAATATGTTACAGGCCAATAGAGCAGTCACTCACAAATTCACAGTGCTCTGATTTTGTATTCTTCCCATGAGGTTAGGATAGCTTTTGCAGTTGTGTTAGTTCAATTTTACAAAAAAAAAAAAAAAAAAAAAAAAAAAGGAGACAGGTACCATTTAAGACACGCATAGGTTATTCATTGTATTGGTGGGGAGACAGAAAATATGATTTTTTCACCATTTCTTTTATGTAGCTCGAGGCCTTGACCAGAATGAAAACTGCAGTGTACTTGTCCTTGTACTGATAATGAAGACATTACAATTGAAATATAGAACTCAAAGCAGGATAAAATCAAGAGTATTTTTTTTAGGTAGATGAAAAGGTACAAAGTAAATAGCAGAAGTTTAAAAAAGATTTTGTCTTAGAGCCAGACATTCAACAGTTTTACAAATTTTATGCTAAATGAAACAAAAATGGGACACGGGAGAATTCATTGGTACTCTGCTATAGAATATTCTTAGCTCATGGTCTTTAAAAGTGCCAAGAGGTTAGTACAGGCCTTTCCACTGGTTGGCTCTCTAGAACTTTAAATTACCTTATCACAATAATAAACTAAAGCTCAGTTTTAAGTGCTCCTACGGGAACGGATGTGTGAAAGGATTATTATGGGTTTTGGAGACATTGACCTCTTGGCCATCCATTTGAATCTAATTTTGCTAAGTAATAGCAATAAACTGTTACAATCCAATGGATATTCAATAGCATAAATAAAATTACATGTGTATTGTTATTTTTGATTAATGATCTAAGTCTGATTATCCTTGATTCTTGAAAAAAAGTTGTATATCTACATTATCGGTTATATGCAAATACATTTTAAAAGATAGGATAGGTCTATTACATTCTAAATTAGACATAATAAAGGACTGCTTTAGAAGACATCTGAAGGCAAAGAGGGTGATACATTAAAAAGAAATGTGTGTCTTATTTCTTCTATACACCAATATTTTATAAACAAATGCTGTGAGTGTTCTGTAACTGAGTAGAAAAGTTGTAATCATGCACTCCTGCCTCTCCTCAAATTCTTTAAAATTATATTGTGGTTTAACCCCAGCTGGCAGCTAGGAGCATGCAGCAGCTCATGCAGTTGTCTCCCTTCCCCCAGAAGGGCAGGGAGAAGAGGGAGAAAAGGAGGGGAAAGGGAAAGGAAAAAAAACCTAATGGGCTGAGATAAAGACAGTTTAATAGAACAATAACAAAAAATAAAACTAAACATTAAAAAAAATAAAAATAATAATAATAATAAGATAAATAAAAATAATAACACAAGTCACTCTCACTAGTCAGTGAATTGGTACCTCCCTGAGCAGTGATCTCGAGTACCTGTCCCCTGCCTAATCCCATTTATATACTGAGCATGATGTCTATGGTACAGAATATTCCATTGACCATTCCATCGTTCTGTCTAGGCTCCTTCTCATCTTCTATGGCAAGCTGAAAAAAGTCCTTGAAAAATATGAACAACACCTGGCAACAACTAAAACAGTATGCATTGCTGACACTCCTTTCATACTAAATCTGAAACACAGCAGCCACTAGAAAGAAAATTAACCCTGTCCCAGCTGAAACCAGGACAGATAGTTAACAGATACATCCCAGGAAGAAGTTTTTTGGCAGAAGGGCCAAAAAATGGGACAGCTCCTTATTCTCTCTTCGCACCTACTCAGCCAACTGAATACAAACCATAAAGTAAACCCAGTGAGTATACTTCTCATATAGGTCATAATTAATTGAAGGTCCAGTCTCGAAGTGTTTATCTTGAGGATCAGAGGTTTCAGCTACTGTATCACTGTCCTTTTTAAAACATATTGTTGCTTAGATGAGAGTGACTAAGCTAACATTTAATCTGTTTATGGTTTTGATTGTGACAATTAACAGAGACCCTCAAAGAACTGCAGTAATTATTGACCTGGTTCTTCTCACTATGAAATTTCAATACCATTGACTGAGGCAATGAATAAAATCACATGTCTATAAGGCTTAAAATGTACTGCTGGGACCTAGCTGGTGCTCCAAAAGATGTTTGCTTAATGAAACAAAGACAATGAATGTGATTCTCAGAACTCTGAGTAGATCAAAGTTTTCCAGATGCTTCAAATCAGCTGAATCCCAAGATCACTCCATGGCACTTCTTCTGTATTTTATTTGCATAAGCAGAAGAGGCTTGGGGATTTGCTCATACTTGTCACAAACAGAAAGAAAACAACAGTTCCTATTTTTCTATATAGCACCTTTTTCAGAGGTTAGCGTGATGCACAAGTAGTTGAGCAAATTAGCAAAACTACAATCTTTGCAGCAATTTTTGAGAGAGCAGAATCATAGGACTTCAAGTGCGACAGCATACTGAGAGTGAAATGTTGAACAGCAGCGAATGAAATGGTATCTTGCACTGGGGTGTACCACGCATCCAGTGCTGCTGTACTCACCCGTATTACCTCTTGTGTTTAAATCTGTAACACACAAAGAATGCTCATAATTAGGCAGCAATTTCATCTCAGCCACTGTCATTGTGTGCAATTTTAAACTGCACATAAATACCAGTAAGAGTCAAACACTTTTCTTTCTGAATCATTACTGGTCTCCAAAATATGATAATAGTTGCTGATTTTGGAGATCAGAAATTAAATATATGTGTATTTCTACTACATGCACCATCACCTACTACAGAAAAAGTGTTTATAAAATGAATGTTTTATTTTAAAAAAAGGCAATTTTACGACAACAAAAAAGTAAATTTTTATTGAATTATGTTAATCCCTATTATGATAAAGTATTTTCATATACTAATATGTTCTATTTTCTTAAAATAGGGGAAGTTTTAGCTATGTCTTTGAAACACAAACCTGGGAATCCAGTTTGGCTGTTTTCTTTTAGGCAATGTACCTTTAAATATTTCGACTGAAGGACTTTTTAACAAAAATTTTAATCTGAGAGGTCTTAGAAAATAATTTTTTTGTTGTTCATAATCAAACATAAAAGTCACCTACATTGAAAGTAATTGTTTTGACTTTTTATGTATGAAGCAGAAAGACATTTTCTGTAAGGTCTGTTGTTTGAAATATATAGATAGTTCCTGGAACCAGAATAATCATGCCATGGCATTTAAAAATCCAAACATTTCAATTCTTCCTTTTTACTTTTCACCAATTTTCCACTTTCTTTTTAATTAAAAAAAAAATAACTAAAAAATAAAAACAAACAAACAAATCTCAAAACCTAGCAGTGCTTTAATATATTTCCTTTAAAAATACCAAAGTATTACTTTTTATCTTTTATTGTACAGAGAGTAATGAAAGCAAAGTTGACAAATATTGCCACTATAACATGTTTTCTATAGTTATCTCAAGTGAATGTTGGGGTTGATTATTCACATTATTGCAGTTCTAAGATAAGAAGCTCAGTATATGATAGGATATTGTAAGTGACATGTAAAGCAGAAATCAGAGATTTAAATCTCTCTTCAAGGAGCACACAGGACATGGGAAGGCTTTTTAAAATTTATTTCATTTCCTTAGGCAATTTGGCTCCACCAAATTTATCCAGGAATTTCCAAGATAACAGAGCTTTTGCTAACCATTCTACCTTTGGCTACCATAAAAAACTCAGACAAGTCTCAGTATTTCTTCTTTTTTTGCCAGTCAGGAGAAGACAGTTTATCACTCATGGCCTGTGTACAACTTACTTTGAACTTTCATTCACCTGTTTAAGCACTGACCTACAAAGACACTGCTAAGCATTCTCATGCATCCTGGATCTCCCTGTTTCATATGAATTAGAGTCATAAACTTTTAAAATTCAAGACTGTTTGAATCCCAAATACCTTTAAAAATAAACCTTTGTAAGCTTCTTAATTACATTTATTTAGCTTAGAAAATGGTGAATAATGTTGTTCAGAAATCACTAAAAGCTAAGTCTATCAGCAGACTGCTTCACTTAGTATATGAGCTTTGGTTGTCAGTACTCAATACGAGCTTCTGGAGAACAGAAAATATGGTCCAGCTGATATATGTTAGACCAGTTATGTTCTCTCAGAACACCTTTTTTAGGCATACAATATTAACCAGCAATCCACAGCACTAAAATTTAAAAAATATTTTGTTTCACAAAACATGTAGTTAACCTGTGATCTAAAATTAGCTAGGAATGTGAAATCTCAAGTGCCTGACACAGTCACATCTTCCTTTAAAAGAAAAAATCACAAAAAAACCCAACTGCTGTTATGTAGTACTTCCATTAGTTCTAAAGTTGATTGGGATTTTATTTTCGAAAAGGACAAATGACTGAAAGACCTCCAGATCTGTTCTTCTTGCTGGATGATGTTTTTTAGAGCTGGGATCATTCTCCTCTAGACTGTCTCCAGGTGAGCCCCATCTTTCTTGAAGAACTTTTTCTACTGAGACTTCATTTAAGCCAGGCATTGCAGAATATTTACTTCATTTCTTGGAGTCAGCAAATAATCCTTTTTACTTTCTTATTGCTTTCTGCAAATTGGAGAGAAACAGCTATTTCAGGGTGAACTCCGTCTGAAGCATTTTAGATTTCTTACCTTTGGATGCAATGAAATTTCCTTTAAAAAATGTTTTCTATACTGTTCAACTCAGATGTTGATGGTACATTGAGGCTACATAAAGTTAAGTGAGATAAATTCCACCCGATGTTCCAGCCGAGATCCTGCTAGTGTTCTACAGGACTAATGGATTACATTACATACTAGTCTTAAGTTTACTTAGCTCCCTGTAAAGTCTTGAGTAGCAGGACATTATTGACCTTAGTGCAACACGAGATACATCAGAAAAACTTACTTTTTCCAGAAACTTCTAGATTTTATTTGGGGTCTATTTGTATAGGTGATGATTTCTGCCTAAAATAATACCCTGACTTGCTCCTGATGAATGAGTTCTATTTTTTCAGGAAGTAAGACATATAAGGGTGATCTGAAAAACAGTGAAAAATATGTAACTATTTACCTGAAAACTGAGTTAAAATAAAGATTAAAAATTAATATTTGAAGTGGAACCTAAGTGGATTTTTATGTGCCTGTGACCAAAAATCATGAAAAATAATGAAAGCACTGTACAAGGTGTTTTTCCAGATGTTTCATAATGGTTAGGAGGTCACTGTTTTTTCAAAAATAGTCAAATAGTGCTCTAGAAGTTGTATCTGGAAGTCCAGAATCCATCCAATCTGTACATTTAGAGTGGAAATCTACACGTTTACAGTGGAAGATGTTTGCCAACACAATTTAAAATTCAGGAATGAGTTCCACAAATTGGCAGTAAGCAGCTTACGGTCAGTTTTAGCTACCAATTTCCCTCTAGAATTAAAGTGAAGCTTTTAATACCTAACACTGAGGACAGATTTATGTTCTTTATTTGAACACAATAGAACACAGTTGTTTAAATAATCCATGACATTTAGAACCACCTATGATGAAACACTGTTTTTTTAACATTCATGTGTTACTATGAATAAGTTAAAGTATGACTGCAATGCAGTCAGAGCAGAAAGTCAGGTGTATTGTAAAAAACTCCCAGACAGCTAACCTACTAGCACGGAGCCTGCAAAAATACACTTTCTGTATTACAGCAGACACGTATCTTTAGTTCTCTGCGTATCACAACGGTTCCAAAGGGTTAAGGTTCACTAAGCTTTTTGAACAATTATATAATGCTATGCAATATTATAAAGACATTTTAAAAAATAATTAAGAAATCAATTCTCTTAATTCTTTGTTAGAATTTGTATCTCAGCCTTATTGAATGATTTTGCACAGTAACACTCTGCAGTTACTGATACAGCCATAGAATTCGAGCGTTTATTTTTGCCATGAAGTATCCTTTCTTCTCTGCTCTGGTAGGCATGCTGGGGATCAAAACAGTTTTACTGTCATCTTCTCTTACACCTTCATTTGTTCCCAGGTACATTTCCAATAAAAAGAGTTTAAATCTTTTTGGTTTAGCTGTAGCCCAGAAGCCATGGCTTTCTCCAGGACTGCCTGGAGTCTCCAGCCACACTCTTTTTACTGTCACTTCTCAGACAAAAACATCATCTGTGCAGAAATTACCTGCAATAAAATAAAACCATTGTGTTTCCTAGTGATATGCAACAAGTGCTGAATATCATACATCAGTCAGAGGAAGTGGTGCTTCCCAAGAAACTATCCATTGTGCATAAACATGAGCTCTAGTTTTCCAAGGTCATATGCTAGGACCTGGATGATGGATCAGGTTAGAAAATATCAGGCATCATCCATGTCTCCAAAAATGTTTCTCTTTGTAGCTAAGTGAAAAAGTTCATTTTCTAGGTATTTGTTTCTTTGAGCCTATCTATAAGCCTAAGTATCTTGTTTTCTGCTTCATTTCTCCATGATTTTGCATTTTTCCTATGGTTCAACAACAATAAAGTGTATGAAGTAATTATACTTTTTCTTTTCAATCTCTGATATCTAGATTAAAACAAAATATCCTCTTTAAACTCTGCTTCAGTGTGTGGTGAACATTGCAAGAACCTTAATCTGTACTGTCTGCATACACAGTGGTGTTTGGTTTGGGGTTTTTATGTTGAAGTCAAGTGAGCGACAAAGTATAACAATTATTTGTGGCATAGTTGCTTGTAGAAATTAAAAATTGCAACTTCTATATATTTCCATATATATTTCTCTGACATACTTATGTTTGTGGACACAATAATCACCTTAAGACACAAATAATTATCATGCCTCTTCTTTGTTACCTCTGCATCTCTTTCACAGTACTACAGAGGTTATTTCTGGCACCACAGTGTCTTTTGTACCAATTTAAATTAGTACAGTTCCCATGTGCTTTTCAGCCATTCCAGCATCACTATAACATCTTATGTATAATTCTTCTGAACCAATAGTACTTTATCCACTTTGTCAATAATGCACTTTCCGTTCTTATAATCTCTTATAGCCACGATCAGTTCCTCTGCCTTTTCCCAAATGTTAAGCACTGGCTTGGTCCTCTGTCCTGCAGAGTTTTGGATGGAATGCAGCTTTGAATTTCCTATACCTTTCTGTTCCAACATCATTTTGGGCAGTGTATCTCCAAGAGTTCAAGAATCCTATCCGTTCTTCATCACATTCGGTCTTGTTTGGGTAATTTTCTTTGGTTAACAATTTATCATAGAATCATAGAATGGTTTGGGTTGGAAGGGACCTTAAAGATCATCTCCTTCCAACCCCCCTGCCATAGGCAAGGAAAACTCCCACTAGATCAAGTTGCTCAAAGCCCCATCCAACCTGGTCTTGAACACTTCCAGGCATGGGGCCTCCACAACTTCCCTGGGCAACCTGTTCCAGTGCCTCACCACCCTCAGAGTGAAAAATTTCTTGCTAATATCTAATTTGAATCTACCCTCTTTCAGTTTAAAACTGTTACCCCTTGTCCTGTTGCTACACTCCCTGACAAAAAGTCCCTCCCCATCTTTCCTGTAGGCCTCCTTTAAGTACCAGAAGCTCCTATAAGGTCTCCCCGGAGTCTTCTCTTCTCCAGGCTGGTCTCACGAGAGCAGAGGAGAGGGGCAGAATCACCTTCCTTGACCTGATGGCCACACTTCTTTTGATGCAGCCCAGGATGTGGTTGACTTTCTGGGCTGTGAGGGCACATTACCAGCTCATGTTGAGCTTCTCATCAACCAACACCCCCCAAGTCCTTCTCCTCAGGGCTGCCCCCAATCCATTCTCTGCCCGGCTTGCATTTGTGCTTGGGATTGCCCTGACCCATGCACAGGACCTTCAGCTTGGCCTTGTTGAACTTCATGAGGTTTGCACAGGCCCCTCTGGATGGCATCCCTTCCCTCCAGTGTGTCGACCACTCCACACAGCTTGGTGTCCTTGGCAAAATTGCTGAGGGTGCACTCAGTCCCTACATCCATGTTGCCCACGGAAATGTTAAATAGCACCAGTCCCAATACCGACCCTTGAGGAACACCACTCGTCACTGCTCGCCACTTGGGCATCGAACCATTAACCGCAACACTTTGAGTGCAGCCATCCAGCCAATTCCTTACCTACCAATTCTGTTTATTTTGTTATCTCCAGTTTGTTTTCATCCAGGTTTTTTAATGTTTGCTTGTGGGTTTTTTTATTTTTCTTTTTATTTCTATTTCATAATAGGGAATTCCAATTACTCCGCCAAATTGCAAGATGAGATCTCATCCATAGATGCATTACAAATTTCTCTCTGCCTTTATTTTAATAAACTCTATTAAAAGCATCTTTCCATCTATTTTCCATAAAGTGCTGTACTTCTCATTTCTATAATAGTTATATAGTTAGCCTCCTCTGCTTGAATTAACTGAGCAGTATTAAAATCAGGTAATGCTTCAGAAATAGCTGCTTTAGAAATAAGACTGCCTCTAAATGTCATCTTTTCTGCTGTCACCCATTTATTACACATTTCAAGTGAAGTTTAAATCTTCCACATTTCCAAATACTTTTAAGTCTAGTGAAATTTTTCATGACTCCAGTTTTCTTTTGCAGTTCTCATTTCATCTTTTTTTTTTTTGGTGGTGTGCATTGCTCAATAATCACTGAAAAGTGAAGTGTCTAAGAATGGTGGGGTACCTTGAGTCACACCAGTTTTTTCACCTGATCACCATTGTGAAGTATGGCTTATTGTATCTTAAAACATTCAGTGACAATTAATTCAAGACAGAATTTTCTTCTACATCCTAGTTTAGGCACATACTTTAACAGCTACATCACCAAAATTTTAGGTACTTGGCCCCATGGAGGCAATTCAGTGTGTCTAACATAAAGTTCTCTGTTGAGTCAAAGGAGCAACTCCTTTAAAGACAAGCAGAAAGAAACACAGTCCATCCAAATAAGGTGCCTGACTTATTTCATTGAACGTAAAAGGAAACTGCAAATTTCTTCCAAAAAGAAACTCATGTTATTAGGTCAACTATCTAGCTCTTTCTACTAGAGGGAAATCATAAGAAATTACTCTCAAACTTCTTGTAACTCAGTCCATCTAACCCTCTTCACTAAAAGAGTGGACAAAAGCACTTTTTGCCTAATCTACTAGTTTGAGAATCCACGCAAAGAGGTGGTTGTGAGGGGACTTAGTCATTTCCATAAAGGCAAAGGTGGGTTGCAGGCACCTAGTTAACTTCACACCACTGTGAAGCCCAGCATGCAAGCACCATAAGACTAATCAGAAGAGAGCGCCTGATTAATAGTACATACAGCTGAGTGCAAAAAAGACTGATGGTTTTAAATTTGCTCTCAGAACCCTGGCTTTTTTTTACAGGGCCATCTAACCATAGTTTGAAATGAAATTTTACAATTGGACAAAAATTGCCTGTCTCAGCGTAAAACACATCTCAAGCATGTGTTGGCAAAGGAAATTAAGTACATAAGGCATTTTCAGAATAATGAAAACTAGATACTCAAGTAGAAGTCTAACGAATTAGTATTTACTGTGTTGAGCAGTCCCCTAGGATAGGTGGACTAGGTTTCTCCTTGTATTTTAAGTGGCTTTTAGGGAGACCAGATTCTATGTCTACCTCTATCTGCAGATAAATACTCCACTTTAATTCCTTTTCTTTTCTTGGCCTTGTAAATTTTCTATAGCAATGAGTTCCATACAGTTTATGAGAAAGTATTTCTTTTCATCATTTTTGAATATGCTATCTTTAATTTCATTAAATGTCTTCACTGTTCTTGTATTCTGAGATAGACATCATATTTTTATAACTTTGCCATTCATTTGTTTAATCTCATTTTAAATGAGAATTTTTCCGTGATTGTGATCATTCCTATCATGCTGCAGTACATTTAATGCATATTGTACTCTCTAGTCTTCACTAATGTGACATACTTTATGAGAGTCACAGCACAGCTTTGCTGCAGGAGTAATTTACTACTATTCCTCTGCACACTGTGTAAAGGTCTATAGCACTAAAATTAACTTATGTAATCTCTTAATGTAAAACCATTTTTTTATACGAAGACTGTATATCTATATAAACACATGTGGATATATGTGCATAGTTCTACACTGCTGAACAAAAGAGAACCAGAGCCCAAAAACTTGGTCCTCTTGCTAAGTGTCACATACTAATTTGTGCCCACAGTCCTGAAGAATTATGCTATTTAGAGAAGATTTATCTTTGAGTAAACTAGTTCAAAAGCCTGAAAGCAAAAGTCACAGATGCAGTTAACTATCAAGCAGCATGGGCAATCAAGGTACAGTGATTTCCTTGGCACGCTCTTGTTTGCAGTGCAATTATACCCAGATTAATCAAAATTCATGTCTGAAGAGTGCCACTCATTTTTGAGTAATCCTTACTCAGCTGGAGTGAGTCTTGGTGGAACCCTGCTTAGAGCTACTCAAACAGAGTATGTGATAATGTCACATAAAAAGGGTTATCTGGGACAGTGGACTCCACTATTATTTAAAAATTGGGATGAGTGTCATAAATCTCCCTTGTTCTTATTTTCTCAAAGCCACTAGAGCTGGTTTACCCTGAGCAATTTTAACTGGCCAACAGTTAGCTTGAAAATACAGTTAAGAATAGTAGGAACATTGCCTTCAAAAACTTGTCCTTTGCTCCAGACGCCTGTTTACCAAGTGTTAATAAATCTACATAGAAAACATCTAGTGAAGGTAAGACCACACAGTTTCTCACTCAAATAATTAGAAATTGGTAAGAATTAATAAAAATAATTTTTTTCTGCAAATCAACCAACCAACAAACTTAAACATTCTCTTCACTTAGGAAGACTTAGGAGGAAGCAGCAAACATCACAGGGGCTAACAGTATTGTCTCTCTCACTTTTGTTCAGTAGTGTGACATCTGCTACATTTGACTATCTGCAAGTCATAACACTTTTTACCACTTCTGCATAATGTTTTTGGAACAATATGAAGCATCATTAGTGTATTTCAGTTCCCAACATTATTGTCTCATGTTGCTTTATTACCATAATAAACTTGTGAATCATAGTAACTAACACAGTAGGGCTCCCGTAGTGAATTCATTTTCATAACCTCTTTTGTTATCACAAATGCGATCCGGAAAATTGTAAAGTCAGCAGTTCTATACAGCTTATTAATAAAGTACATTACAGGGATGCATTAAAGCCTCAACAGCTGTATTATAATGAAACGCTCTACTTATAATTACAATTATGCTAACACTTAATAATAATTGGGCCTCTGTGTCTGTAGCTCATTTGCTCAATAGGAGATTGGGTCTTGTCAGAAGTAGCCATTCCCTCAGCAGGTGACCTCGTTGCAAACATAACAGAGTTTAAACAGGGCATGAAGTTAGTAATGGCATGAAAAGGGCAGATCTGCAGGTGGGGTTACCATCTGTGAGGAGGAAAATGTGAAATAATGAGATATATGGGCCTCTTTCTTTGTGGAGATCAGCTATCCAAGGGTGAAAAGAGGAGAAACAAAGATAATGGATGAGACAGGGAACAAGGTAGGCAGGTGAAGAAATATCCTGACATGCAATGCAATACACAGCTTGCTACCATTAACAATATGTAGGACTACAATGTCAAGAGTAAACAACTAGTTACATATATCCCAGCAATGCTACCAACTTTTCTTCTGAAGTAGAAAATGAATTTGAGAGGACTGGGAGTTTATTGCTGAATCCCAACTTTCTCATCAAGGGTGACAGCAGGGATCTTGGAGATAGATAGACTATTGTCCATTACAGCTTCTTGGTCTCCAACAAAAAAGACACTGATACACTCTTACCTTAATCAAGGAAGAGCAGCAGGAGTCAAGCTGCAAAGCTATTCTTACACTTTAGAGATGGAGCTGTGTAGTCTGGAAACTCTTATGTTCCTATGGTAGTAGCAGGTTCTTAACAACCAGCCAGCACTTGTTGAGTATGAAAAGGAGTGCTCCGCATCCAAGAATTTAAAGGAACAGAGACAATTCAAGTTTGTATGCCTCATCATTACCACCCCTACCAAATTATGAGAAGCAGAGGTGGTGCATCATGAGATGAAGTAGCAGTTCCTATTGCTGTACCAGCCATTATCTAGATCAAGGCTGCATCTGCTTTTGGACTCATGGTGGAAAGATGAAGAAGATTCCTACTTCCAGTGGGAGAATCTTTACATGGAATCATCCTTTCCCCAGTATTACTAATAGGCTTATTGTGTTCGTATTGTGAGGCTTATTGTGTTTGTATTGTATAGAAGCAGACTCATTGTGAACTGTTTCAGCCAATGTGTGGAAATAGTGACTTCACAAGCATATCATCTTACATCGTATTTAAAGTGGCTGATCCATTCAAGGAAGGTTGTTCACATCTTGTGGAAGAGTGACTGAGAGTCACTGGAGCATTATCAACTACTGGTCTATTGCTAATGGGGGGAAAAAAGCCCATTCCTTCCATAGCCATTCTCCAAGGTATAGTAAGAGTGGTCTGGTGGATTTATACCCTCTCAGTGTGAGTACATGGCATGGGAAGAGGAGCCTATCTCAAAGCAGAATGTATCCTTTGCAGAATTTTCCATTGCAGTTAAGGACTTGTTGGCAAGCCGGAGAAAGAAGAATTCAGTTCAGCCTGGAATACCAGTGAATCTCTGATTCATGAAAGGAGGGGAAGCTGACAGCTTGCATGTAATTCTCGCTTGCTTTAATAAAAAGTACAAATAATTAAGAAGGTGTTTTCTGCTCCTAACTTTATGTTTCTTTCTATCAAATTTTCTAGGGAAAATGTAAGAGGATATAACCAGAGTGATGTGGATTGGGAAAGATCTGAAAGAGCATGAGGAAGGAATGAGGGAGCTCAGGAGGTCTGAAGCACTTAATTTGAGGCATACAGAGGCTGAATCACTGAAACAACATCAGGCATATAACCTGAGGTCACGATTGTGCACCAGAGATGCAGAAACGAGAGTAGTCATCTGCTTTGGTGTATACATCTGTCCTCAGTTAAGATGAATGCTCCTTTGGAGGTATTTATCCCTCTTCTTGGCAACATTTATGAACTAGCTTAAATTAGTTTACCTGTCTAGGAGTACATGAAATGAATCTCACTCCAGGCAAATTGTTGAAAGATGATATAAGAATTAATCTCCAGAAGAAGAAAAATGCATAAAAAGTGGCCTTCAGATACTGAAAGGACAGAAATGGGACATACAGACCCAATATTGATTCTTATATCAGCCTTTCAATGAGATGCTGAACTAAATAATATGAATGTCCTAATGTCAGTCCATGTTGGCCTAAAATGAGTGCCATAATACCCTAAGTGTATCCATTTCTAGCAGAATATTCAGAGCTAGAGAGATCTAGGGTCTTTATTTAGTGAAGCAACTTAGGCACCTTTGGAAGATGAATCTGTACTCCTACATGATGTTCCCACCTAGAACTAGAGCTGTGAAGACACAGTTGGTGATCCCTCAGAATTACTCTAAGATGCTGTTCAATTAAGCCCACAGTGTGTCTTTCTTAGGATATATGAATATCATGATTCAAAAAAGCATGCTGGTGATATGTTTCTTTGATGGAACTTTTGAGTCCATCAAAAATTACTGTCAAGTATTTTAATTTTTGTAAAGGATGAATATAGCATAAGTGTCAAACACCCATGTTGCTTTCAGTAGAAAATATTTCTAAGGACAGATTCTATGTGACAATGAGTGTAACGCTAAAGAGTTGAGTAAATGAGCATACTTTAGATGGAATGAGTGCTCACTGTACTCTTGTTTACCTTCAGGGACATAACCTAGAAAAAACCTTTTTCAACTGTTCTCTGGAAAGAGGTATCTGGACTTAAGAAAAATGGAATGTGAGAATCAGTTATCTCCTATGGAGAAGTGAGTAGTGGGGTTTGTGCACAGAGAATAGTTTTCAAAATCTGGTCCTTCTAAAAAGATTAATATAATTGTATTTTTATTTCTTACCAATTTGATATTCATTTTATTACTTACATTCTTATCCCATTAGAGACATTTGCATAAAAAAATTAGCTAGTAGACTGATTTCAGATATTCATTTGCCATATAATATCTGTCTTCACAAACTGTCCCACCTACTTCTGTGGAGCTTTTCATATAGTAATTTGCTATTTCAACTAATTTAGGAAGACAATTAAAAAAAAAAAAAACCAACAAAACCATACTATATTAAAATCAGATATTCTTTTCAAAAGACACCAGAAAGCACAATTACAAATACACATTAGTAGAGCATACGCATTAGTAGATTTTTAATTTTATCAGTCAAATTATTTTTGTAACCAGTAGGATAGTGTACGTGTGACATTACAGAATCATAGAATATCTCCAGTTGGAAGGGACCATAAGGATCATCAAGTCCAACGCCCTGCTCCTCACAGGATTACCTAAAACGAAGCTATATAACTAAGAGCATTGTCTAGACGATCCTTGAACTCTGACAGGCTTGGTGCCGTGACCGCTTCCCTGGGGAAGCTGTTCCAATGACAGACCCTTTTGGTGAAGGACCTCTTTCTAATGTCCAGTGTGAACTTCTGCTGCAGCTTCATTCCATTTCTTCATGTCCTATTGCTGGTCACCAGAGAGAGGAAATCAGCACCTCTCCCTCTGCTGCCTCCCTTAAGGAAGTTGTAGACTGCAATATGGTCACCCCTCAGCCTTCTCTTCTCCAAGCTGAACAAACCAAGTGACCTTAGTTGCTCCTCTTAAGTCTTTCCCTCGAGACTTTTCACCATCTTGGTCGCCCTCCTCTGGACACATTCTAATAGTTTGATGTCCTTCTTATATTAAGGCATTCAAAACTGCCCACAGTACTCAAGGTGGGACTACATCAGTGCAGTGTAGAGTGGGACAATCACCTCCCTCAAGCAGCTAGCTATGCTGTCCTTGATGCACCTCAGAACATGGTTGATCCTTTTCGCTGCCAGGGCACACTGTTGTCTCGCATTCAACTTGTCATCAACCTAAATCTCCAGATCTCTTTCTGTGGAGCTGCTCTCCAGCAGCCTCTCGTCCTCCAGTTTGTACGTATCACTAGGATTACCTCAACCCAGATGGAGAATCTGGCACTTGCTCTTGTTAAATTTCATATGAGTGGTGACTGCCCAGCTCTCTAGTCTATCCAGATCTCTCTGTAAGGCCTCACTACCCTCGAGGTAGTCCAAAGCTCCTCCTAGTTTAGTATCGTCAGCAAACTTACTTAATAGACATTCGATTCCTGAATCCAGATCATTTATAAAACCTTTAAAGAGCACTGGTCCTAAAATTAAGCTGTGGGGAATACCACTGGTGACTGGCCACCAGCCTGATGTAACTGCATTTACTGTAACTCTTTGAGTCCAGCCCATCAGACAATTATTCACTCAATGTAGCATGGCCTTGTCTAGCTTTATGCTGGACATTTTGTCCAGAAGATACTGTGAGAGACAGTATATGTGAGAGGCATTGATACATCTAACATTGAAATGTAGTATTGCAATATATGTTCTGTATTTTCTTCATCTTGAGTATTCACACTAATGAATTAGTGAATGATGGGAATAGATTTGAGTAGGATTACGTGAAATCTTACTTGCTATGATGAAATCTAGTCTGGATGGGAAATAACCCTGTCATACAAATGTCTTCCATCAGATCATAATCATTTATTTTCAGGTTTGAATGATTAAGCTTGATTTACCAAAGCTGTAAGCGAATTGTCTTTTGATTTTCAGATATTAGGGAACAGTATTTGCAGATTCGTGTAACACTATACGGGTTTATTTATGGATTTAAGGATATTAAAATATTTAAATACATCCTTAAGTTTTTTAGATTTAGATTGGCTTGCTTTATATAAAGTCCTTCTCTGAAATGTGCCAGTGTTCAGTTTTGATTGTTCACTCAGTAAATTTAGTATTCAAGAAAACATTTTCTTATTATCTAGACTGCTTCACTTAGGGTATTGTAATTCCATAGCAGAAATCTCAATATTACTACATCATTGTTCATACATTATTATTGATTACACAATTTAGGCTCAGTATACAGCCCTTATGTTTTAAATCTTCAAAATACATTGCCAAGCATTTCACTGTTACGATTCACTCTTCTGCAATATGGTCAACTGCTCTCTATTACTTGAGTCCATCAAAACTCCATATATTTTTATCCAGAATTGGTAATGGGCTCTTCTGCCATTGCTTGAAGAAATGGAAAATTGTTAGCCCAATAAATAGATTCTAAAATATTTTACAACCGAAAACATCTGTCACTATGTTTTAAAAGGTTTCTTTTAATATCTAATTATTTCTTCATGACAGTTCAATATATTGTCAAAAAAAAAGTAATACAAGAAAAACAGTTATGCATTCCACTCCTCAGCTTTAATATTGAAAATTAAACCAGATTCTAGGGAAATCTTCTGTCAAATTCTACTGAATTTCAGGTTAAATCATCTCATTACTTAAAACTCTTTGGAAGAACTAATATGTCCTCACATTGCGTAGAAACTTCACCCAGAGTCATCCAAACATCTTCTATTTAACTTTTGGACTAATATATTACTCAGCACACATAAAGACATGAACGAGTGGAAGGGTGAAAACTGCAATGTCATCACTTATATACATTTTGCAAAATACTTTGGATAATATTACAGAAAGTTGAAGTATGAGAAACATCTCAAGGACACCCCAGAATGTATACAAAAAATATTTAAATTTCATAATTATGCCTGTTATCTCTTTAGATATTCAAGGTTTTCTGCACAGTGACTGAAAACAGAAACACCAAGATGTGATAGTTCTTTTGATGATTTAACAAAAAATATGCCTATTTTTCAAGCATCACAGGTTTCTCTTAAAATTCAGCAGAAGCATAGGTAAACTCATAATAGCATTACATGATATGAATATATTACAATTATTATATTAACAGCCACTCTTGATTCAAAATTGAGGTTTTCCACTTCGGTGAGAATATGAATCCTAATAAAATATGCATACTTAAGTATGTAAGACGTAAAGAGCAATTTAACACTACTACAATGCAGTTACTTAATCTCTTACTTTTCTGTGTTATGTAGATGTTCAAGAGACTTCAGAAATATATCTTTTAAGTAGATTTACTGTCATAATAAATGATCAGGTTAATAGCAATTCTGTTTGGAATATGCTTTTTAAAGTTGCTTGTCTGACTCAGTACACTGTTCTCACAGCTTCTGAATTTTAATATTTTATATTAAAAAGGAAACTTGTATCAAAAAGTAAATACCCATAGATTGTTATTTATAGCTGTTTCATATTAATTCTTCAACTTCATCAATGAGTATTAAAACTGGAAGTGGCAAAACAAGTTTGCACTTCTTTCTCCTTCCAAAACACAAACAGTAAATCATAACCACGCATAATTTCTGCTGTTATATATTGTAAAGGTTATGTTTATACTATGAGCTATGAATTAGATTAATGAGTTTTCTCAGCATCATAAACCTCCTCCACCAAAACAGGAGCTAAATTGCAATAAATCACTGTTTATGTTCACATATTTATGGGACAGCAAAAATTTAGAGTTCCTCTATAGGGAAAACTACCCCAACACAAGCAGAAAAAAATTACAGCTTCTGTATTGTAAGGTGGATGAACAGAGGCAAAACATGAATGTTGTTTTCACTTCCCTATAATAATGCCAGTAATTTATTAAAACCAATTGCTAGAGCAAAGCTTTTTGCCAATGCTGCAGCCAAAGTGACAATACACCAACCCAATGTTTTTCCTTCTGTGCCACTGAAGATCAAAACTATTAAATTATACATCTTTTTACATTATTCTTTGAACAAATATTTCTTTTTTGTCAAAAAATTATTAGTAATGGTATAAGTGAGCTGTATTCTTTATATACTGCATACATTAAAAACTCCTTATATGAGTTTGAACAGTATTAATTACATCCACGTATTTACATTGGTGATTTCAGATTACTGTGGCCATGATTTCTAAATGTATTCCTCATAGTACTGTACTTCCTGCATTTTCTTTCATCAGTTTTTCTTTCTACATTTTCTTTCACCAACCACCCATAAAATTTTCTATTATCTGTCCAAAAGAACAATCTTATTAAGCCCTCTTTAATTTTTAAAGAGTTTTTTTTCCTGATTTTTTTTAATATCTGGTCTTATAAAAATAAAACCTCATATACTTTCATGGGAATCTTATACAAATACATCCACTTCCCAATGTCTATAGTAATATTATCTATTTATGAAGAAACACCTGAAATTACAATAAGAATATTTTGTGGAGTTACTATTTTTTATTTCTTCCAACAGCCTCAAACAGAGAAGTGCAGTGTTCACTCCTCTAACATAAATACTTGCAGACAAGTTTTCAAAACAACAAAGAAGGGGGACATTCTTATCACACCATGCAATGTTAAACTGTGGAACTGATTTTTATAGAATGTAGCAGATGGCAAAAACTTATATGAAATACAAAAGTCATCAGATAAGTTCAAAAAAGAAAAACATGCATGAATAGGAGGCTTTGTTAATGGAAGTGATATTTTGTGCTTCCTACACTACAGCTTTGAGTTCCAACACTGTTCTGTAAAGCATCTATTATTTGCTATCAACAGAGATGAAGTATGAAACTATATGATCCTTAATTTACATCATATGGTTCTCAACCATACAGTGGTTCTTATGGCTCTTACTTTACATTGTTATGTAATCGCAGTGTCTTCTTTGTTAGCTAACCTGCAGGCATCAAGCTGCTGCCACCTCAGCTGAGAAACAGTAAAATAGTGGTAGGTACTGAGTTTTTTATATGAGCTGGAAAGTGAATGCAAGATCCTTCCTAGAAATAAAATTACTCATCTCAAATTGAAGCAATCGGTTAATAAAAAGTAAGGTTTGAAGGAAAAAACCTTTAGTTTGGATTTATATGCAGAAGGTGGCACACAAAGACACATGACCCTGCAAAGATGGATTTCATTTTCAAAACTTTGAGAACCACTGTGCGCATGGAAACATGTTGCTATACCACAGATATTATTTCAGGTTTGTAGCTTCTTAGGGGTCAGCCATGTCTTTCAAAGAAAATAAATCCCAAACGCTTAGAATTTATATTTTTAAGAAGAAAATAATTCTGTTGCCTAGTGTAGTACATTTCTGTTCCTCTTCCTTCTCCCTTGAACCTCCTCAGTAAGTTTACACGTCATACTCTGGTTATTTAAAAAGACTGGAAAATGTCACTTATTTATAGTCAATGAAGAGAGGTAAGACCTTAAAGTAAACAGTCAATCATCTCTCCTGATTCTATACTTCAGGATGCTGTAGCCATGTCCTACAAGTGCTTATTCCTCTTCACTGGCTGTGAAGGGAGCTTACAGTCGCTATCTCAGACATAGTTGTCTTCACTGGGGCAGTCTACGTGCAGTCAGGTAAAGACTTCCACCTGAGGAACAGTAACTCTTTAATTCAAAATGAAGAAGCACAAGCGTTTCTTTAGACATGTACAGGGCTGGAATTAATGGCGTCTACTCTAGAAGCAGAATGGTACTCTAGGCAGTCTTATTCAGTCTGAAATTAACAAAAAACCAAACAAACGAAATTTTTCCCCAGTTTATCAACAAACTCAAATGTTCTTACTCAGGTCACTAACTCAGAGTAGTGTCTAGCACAGTTAAGTTCATGGCTACAGAAAAAGTCAGGTAAAAGATTCTAGTGAGATTTAATTCCTTAGACACACTACAATAAGTCTAATTGCAATAGTCAGCTACTCAGTTCATTGCTCTTACTGGGGGAAAAAAAAAAGTTACTATTAAGACCCTGCACATCAGAAGAAACAGAAGAAACAGCAGAATATTTTCAATTCAGTAATTAATTATCCTGTTGATCTGATACAACAGGATCATTCTAAAGGACTGATACTTCTTATCAGTTTTTAAATGAATTTTCTCCTTGGTGATAATATCTGCCACGCTAAAAAGCCATGTACACAACTTGAGGTGACGGGCAAATTATGGATCCTCATTCATGCTGGGTAAACCACACTTCTTGAGCAAAGACCATCCTTGCAATTTAAATCTATATGATATTGACAAAATGTTGCCACAGATGTCGTGATTTCTATTCCACAGTTAGCATTCCCACATGCAACAATGCGTATGTTTCAAATTCAATTTTCATCAACATAGCTGACAAATTCTGGAAACATCCAGCTCCTTATGGCTTAATTAAGATACTACTTAGTCATCTGGATATGCAATTACTCATCTCTGCAGTTTTATCTGTAAGAGTTAACCACACAGTCTTTGAGTTTTTAGCATATAAAGGCTTGCAAATGTACCCATCTCACTAAAAGCAAAATTTCAGGAATATTTATAGACTTATCAAATTTCCAAGCTGTGCTTTTCCCTGGGTATGAGCAATTGGTTACTGCATTCTCTGTCACCAGAAGAAGAAGCCTCGAGTAACCCAGGCTTTTCCAAACTCTTTATAGTTCTTAAATGGTTTGTGCATGAATGCTGACCTGATTCCTAACAGTTTGGTTAAATAAAAAAACCCAAAAAACTAAAATCCAGTAGCATTGTAACTGTACTGGCTGGTTTTACAAATTTTTTTGTCTTTCTGCAAGTAAAATGCAAATTTCATTTTTATTGTATTGTATAAGAAAGAAGCAGTTTCGTCCATAATAAAGAAAACAAAGAAAAATATACTAATGGCAGGAAAGACAAATGTAAAAGTTCTGTTTGGCAACTAAAATTCCCTTAAATTCCGTAACATCTCGTGATGTTTTGCTTTATTTCATTTGCTAATCCCCCTGCTAAGGGTACATTAAGTAAAATCATGTTGGACTTGCTCCAGCGTAACAAGTCCTCATTTTACAAAGTTAAGGTCACATGTAGAAATGTTGAAATAAAGAGTCATTAAATTTCCATAGCAACAAGAATAACATTTTTGGAAACAGAGATCTATAGATATCTATAGTAGATAAAACTTCTGTCGTTTCAACTTAACTTAAGATCATTACATTACTTTTCCTACGTTTCTGCCCTTTAGAAAGCATTATGGTCAGAAAATACTCTGCCTCCATTTCTCATGAGGAAATAAAGAATTTTACAAGACAAAAGTTTCTTCCCTAATGTTTTTTGTGTTTGCAAGAGTATGCCAGTTGCTGTCTGGAGAACTAGGTTGTTTCTTAGATAATGGAAAACCACATACAATTTAAATGTCCAGATTGTCTCACCAGATAACTCACGTATTGCACTAAAAACTAGATATTGTGTGACATATTTTATTGTGATTTATGGACAATGACTTGTGACTTGCTGTAGTCTGAATTGTAATGTACTGATGTACTGACAGGTAAATAGGAGGCAGGATAAGCAGTCACAGGATGGCATTACGTATACAGAATAGAAATTTCCATCTAAATGATAGTGACCATTCTCTACCTATCCTTTATCAGGCAAAAAAAAAAAAATGAAGGGAACTGTGTAAGGTACTCTCCAGAGAACTACAATTCATTTTGAAATTATTGATTGTTGATATTTTACTGGATTCCTAAAAAAGAAAGTTCCTGGTTTTTTTCTCTTTTTTTTTTTTTCAGTTGTGTTTATAGTTATTTACTATTTTGTGAATTAGAGCTGTTAAGTCAAGAATTAGCTTGAACTTGATTACAATATCTCTTTCTGAAGTAAAATCTGTAAAAATACAAATAAATAGGTAAGAATAGTGGAACAATTTGAAGCAGAGTCTGTCAAAATCATGTTCAAGTCATATACTGGTGGTTTTTATTTTATTACATACCCTCAGAAGAAACAGAATGTAGTGTTTACACCACAATCCTCTCTGTGAATCCTAGCAGAGGAAAGCAGTTTATAATGTGCATTATCTACAAAGGTGATCATAGCTGCCTCAGTGCTGCAGTCATCTTTGGCCAAGCAAGGAGCTTTGTCACATTGGTTGTTACCAACAATGGCTTTTGAGTGGAACCGATTCCCATAATTTTCATTTTCTTCTAGTAAAACTTTTGGGAACAGCAACATTTAGGGCCTAAGTAAAATGTGCTATGAGGGTACTAGATCATCTTACAGCTGGTACTTATACTTTCACATCAGATATAATCACTAGACGATCACTATTTTGCTATATTGAATTAATTGAATCATCTAACTACTTGACAGAAAGATTTTTGATATATTTATGAGTTCTGGAAGCCAGAGGATTTTTCCTCTCTTTCAACATTTCTTCCTACAACTAAGACACTTCCCAGCTAAGTCTTTCTGGATTACCTGTTTTCCCATGAGGCACTCTCTTCAGGGGTTATTCAGGCCTTCTGTGGTATTACTCACATTATTTATCATAGATTTCTTCTGGACAATGAATTATTAGACAATCTGGCCTATGGTCAGACTGTAACAAACATGATTAATTTACTGTAATGGTTAACTTACTATAGCCCTCAACTTACTGTAACTATTCGAAAGATTAGACTTCTCATCTAAGCTGTTTTAGTCGCTTAGGAAGCAGAGAGAAATAAACGTGTAAAGAAAGTTAACTTATCCCCTCTTAAAATAGGTGCCTAAGTTGTATAATGCATCATCTAGGTAGCCTATCTTTCCTCGTTAACCAACTACAGTGGAAACCAAGAAAAATAGCTTAGATTAAATACTTTGGAGCTTTCTATAGAGTGCCATTTATACATCTCAGCGTCCTGTTCCAACAAGCTTCTTGTAAGTATAAACCTGAAACAAAAGATGAACCTGGTATTGCTCTGAAACTCTTTATGCTTGGATAGAGATATTTCTTTAATTTACTTATTAAGTAACTTGCTATTTGTTTTCCGTAGTGCAGACAGTAGTTTTTTAACAACATGGTTCTTCAGTGCAACAAACCTAACCCAGTAACACATGTGTAATCAACACTTCCTAACCCGACAATTGGCAAATTCTTGAAACTCAGCCCACGTAAACCAGTGACTTTTCTGGTTCCCTGGAAGATGCCGTGACAATACAGTGAGGATTATAAGCCTCTTCTTACTCTTTAGCACAGGTTTTGTTCTCCCTTATATTTTCATAGAGACCACAAATTGCATGAATAATACAGATGCTAGATTTGGCATTTCAAGTAGTTTGTCCCTGGCTTTTGTTAGCTGTGGGACTTGTGTTATTTTAAAAAAGCAGATCAGATGACAGAGACAGTAAAATACAAAGAGTATGAAATAATTGTACGAGCCCTCCAGACTTAAATGACAAATGACACTAAAGAGACAGAAAATACCTATGTGAAAGGAGAATCTTAATTGTGACCTAGTTGGATTTATTAGAGATAATTAGGTCAGTGGAGCTGACCTAATTTTTTTATTAATAAATTGATTCCAAAGGAAGACATGAAAATATTGCCAGACTTTCATAAACCAGGCAGGATAATTACATTGTAGAGATTACAAAAACAGTTTGTAACCACTAATTTTTCATTTGAATAACTAGGTTCTTACAGAACAGTTTTAAACTATGCTGTAATGTAGCTACAGTGTAAGTGGTACTTATGGAGTTGACATAAATATAAAACAGCAAGTATCCATTTTTTTCTCTCCCAGATTCTCTAGTCAGTACTATTCGGGAAAAACTTATAAGCATATACTTTTTTTTATACCTCTCCTGTATATTTCCAAATAGAAAATACAGATAATTTTAGAAACCAGAGGACATTATCAAAACTGTGGGTAAATTTCCCAGAAGTTTTTTCTAATAATGTCTTACAATTAGTATAGCTATTCTTTATACTCGGTTTCTTTGCTGTTATTTTAATTATTTTCATTTTTATATTGCCTTAGAGAAGATTAAGTATTCCTAATAATTAGAGGACATCTTAATTGGTTTTGAATATTATAAATAAATCAGCAAGGTTCTTCCCTGGAAAAAAAAATGTAGACCTGATGAACTGTTTCATATTCCCAAAGGAATTTTGAACTCATTTAGGTTAAGTTACCACTAAAATTAAACACACTTTTTAAATGCGCTTTACAATTTGAAAATCAGTCATAAAGAAACTAACATAGGAAAACTAACTGGGAAAATGTTTGATAACATAAGTAAGAATGTTCATATTATACCATAACATCAGATCAATTTCTTTAGAGGAAATTTTAAAAGATGAGAATGGCCAAGTAATCGGAAATCACTGTTTACTAGCACTAGATCTGAAGCCACTTCATTCCTGGCTTCACCTGGTCCATCTCTGCTCAGTCTAGTAAGGTTCACTGCAAGTTCTTTTACAGTATGTAAAATATGACACTTTATTTTGTGGTCTCTCTGCACAGGAGAAGCTATGTAATTCTGATTCTGCAATGCCTTATACAGGCTCGTCATCTGGGAACTCCAAGTTTCGAAGTTTTTGAGCCTGATCTCTCAAATACCATCACACAAAACTTCTGTTGAAGTCCAGGAATTTTCAGAAGTACAGAATCTAATAGTTAGATACATATAAACTATTACATTAATTACAATACTCTTTAGAAATATCTCATTTCTATACCTCCTAAGATTTGTCCTGCACCTTGCCTCTGGAGAGATAACTATCTTCAGAAAGCTATAGGAGATGTTGCCTGCAATATTTCTGTAAGACAGAGTCAAGAAATCAAGAACTCTAAATTCACAGATGATTCACAGATTCACAGCTCTGAAGAATGCTCTGGCATCCACTGAGGAAAACAAAGACGCAATGATAGTTGTCATGAGCAGGCCTATCTGAAAGCACTAGCCTGGACTATATTGGCCCTGCTCTAATGGTTTAGATCTGCCCAGGAAAGACACCCAGAAGCACAGATGAACAGTTAACAACGTTACTTCCTCGTAACACGTTTAAGGAGAGACCACAGTGTGACAGTCACCATGTAGCAATTGCTTTATTGGCTTAAAATACGGCAAAAGTCAAGGAGATTATCCTGGGGCTATGTAAGAGGGCATTGGGAGTTTATCCAAAACAATAAATAGT
The DNA here is from genome assembly GCA_008921705.1 of Burhinus oedicnemus. Lineage (NCBI taxonomy): Eukaryota > Metazoa > Chordata > Aves > Charadriiformes > Burhinidae > Burhinus > Burhinus oedicnemus. The sequence continues at coordinate 3,078,054 of VFFE01007167.1, read as the reverse complement.
TATGTCTTCAGTTCCTTGAAGGGGAACTCATCCATGGATGTCCAACACCATGCAGAAGGCTAAACTAGAGTGGGAACAGCTGCATGTAGGGGCCAGGCTGCCAGCCAGCACCCAGCCCCATCAAAAGGTTAGAGTGTGTGTCCTGGTCCGCCAGTTTTACGGTGTCAGACACAACTGGACCAGAGGAGCAGCAGCCTTGGCTGGCATGAGTACCTTTGTACAGAGTGCATGCTTGTCCTAGAAATCTTAGAATAGAAATTATTATACATCCACTATACCTATCTCGCTTAGTAAATAAATGTTAAATTTTATGTCACAGAATGGTGTGGTTTGTTCTTGTAGCCACTCCCCCCTGTTCCCCTGTGATGGCACACTATTATGTGTTCATGTGTACTTTAAGAAGTACTTCTGTACAGAAAAAGGCAATACGGAATTAAGTCCATATAACTAATCAAAACTTCATGAACACTCACTGTAGAGATAGTCAAACACAATTTAGAGGCACAACGGTGTTTCCCAGTTCCCACATAAAATATCTTTATCATCATTGGAACTGAGTCCTGGAGTTACTATCAGGAAGCTTGTCAGCACATATACTTATGACTTCAAAGCAAGTCCATGGTATAACTCCACTGTTGATGGTAAGACCACAGGTTCTTCAAGGCACTAATTGGTGACACAAAGGAGAACAACCACGATATAGGCTTTTCTTTAGCATCTTACCAATTTCTTTTAATCACGTTTCTTCAAGATAAGTATGACCTTGGGGGCAGCAAAACCGTGTAGTAGGATGTTTTCGTTCATAAATCTCACTATGCTTACTGGTATCATTTTTCACTATTCTCACCCTGACTTCTAACTACATTACTCCCCAGTTGTCCTTTTCATGAACTCTAAATTTTATTCATAACTCCTTAGTAACAGAAAACATCCCTAATCAACAACTAAATATGAAGTGGAGGGAGAATGAAATGCGAAAAGTTAAAAAGCAGAAGCAATGCTTCAAAAATCCAGCTGAAGTTTTAAGCTGAGGGTTGATAGACAGGTATACTTCAGAGTTCTGGTACTTACTTCATCAACTTGTAATAGCTATAATTTCCTAATTATCTGCTCCAGTGCAATAATGAAACCTTTTAGTCTTTCACTTTTTTCCTGCAAGAAAAGAATTTCAGTATCTCTAATGCTACTGTTTTGCTTTACCTCAAGATTCAGAAAAGAAAGACCTTAGCAATAAGTTATCCTTCACTAGCTATCCATCCTGCTGCCGTTACATTCTCAAGTGTTGTATTTAACAACTTTTTTTTCTTCCTTCCCATCCCTTCCTTGCCAATTATCATAGATTTTCCTAAAAATTTTAATTTTAAAATTATTTTTACACCTTGTGCTCTCTTAGACTTTGGAGACAATAAAGTTCCAAGTTTTTTTCTGCATGGTGTATCATCTCACACTATAAGAAAACTCAGGAAATTGTTTGCATTAATCTTGATAAAAACAAGAACTTCATCTTATCTGCCTGCATATACTGAATCAATAAAATCTGGCTATTAGAAAGAAACTGAATAAAAAGTATGATATGATAAGGTGTTACCATAGAGAATATTAACAAGAAAAGGGAGCAAGGGTTATTATGGGAGTAATAATGGGTAATTTTTGATGGGGAAAAGTCTCACAAAGTAGCCAAAAGTGTTCTTCTTAAAAATGAACCAAGCCTGTAGAGGCTTGAAGTAGCTGACCCAGTAAGAAGGTCAGTACGTTGTAACACATGTTGGGAAAGAGACATACAGAGCACAGAGAAAGCAATCTTATTTCTAGTTAGTTGTGGGGTATGTTATGGGTAAAGTTTAGAAATTATGGGAAAAGTAAGTAAATTGTAGCTAGTATTCTTAGATATTAAGCTTTTCTTCTTCTTCTTCTTCTTCTTCTTCTTTTTCCTTTCTTTTATATTCCATGAACCTTGGGTGAACCAGTAACTTAGATTTTGCTTTGCAGGAAAGAGTTTTTGCTATTCGCAATGAACTACTAACATCAGTGTGAAGGAGCTCACAGATGACAAACTCTGCTATGCCTGTCATGCTAGTATGATCAGGAAACATGAGACTCAGTCCAGAGATCCAGCCTACCAGTTCTGGAATAGTATAGTGCTATCCAAAGAGGACTGAAGGGACATAAAACCTTTCCCAAAAGATTGTACTTTAAAGGAACTGAATGATTCTAAAGTTGTGTCTGTAGAGGCACTGGGATATGCTAATGGTAATTTCCTTGCTAGTACCACCTCAAATAGTGCACTTGGCCCTGCCGTGCTGAATAACAACTGCCAAAATCAATGCCCCTTTTCAGTCACTGACAAAAAGCTCTGCCTTGAGCCAGTTTGCAGAGCAATGGACCAAGGAGATCAGCAGCAATAAGAAGCTTAAAAACAACAGTGAGGAATTGAGTTTCTCCTTGTGCTGTTCTGCGACTCTTTTCATGTCTCTTTGACATGATGGGCACATTTTAAAAATACATAGATAATTTAGAAATCATGTAGACTCCAACTGACTTGGGTACCCAAGTACTCTCTCTCACTAGTAAGAACATGAGCCTCCTGCTTCACAGAGCAATGTTATTGTCCTCTAACCAAAATCTTTACTATCCCTTGTGACAAGACAATTTAAAATACATGTAAGTCCACATAAGAGTTATAATTGCAGTATTTGGCAAGAAGTTAAAAATATCTTTATCTCAAATATATAGGATCAAACAAACCAAAAAACCCCAAAACAATAAAAAAACCCAAACCAAACCCACCATTTCTTTTAAAGAGAAACTGCAGCTTTTTACATTACGCTTTACTTACTCTGTCATTCTTTTTGTACTTTGCAGAGTGAAAATTATTAAGGATTATCTTAGTCATGGAACAATATATACTACAAATGAAACATCAAAAGAATAGCCCTCTGTAGCAGATCATATTGTAATGCTTGCAAATACATTGCTACAGCCTAAGATTTTTGTACCTATATCTTCATTTTACAGACAAGGTTGATAATGACTGTGCGTATAACATATTTTATTTGGATTTGTAGCAAGCCTTTGATCAAGTTTTACATGACAGGCCTCAGCTTAAAACTACAAGCTTCAGAGATCCAGATTAAGACACAGAAAAGGATAAAGAACTAGTTAAAAAATAGACTAGTGATTACATGGTGGAAAAAAATAACTTACTGTGGTTTTATGTGGGTCAATGTTCACGTCTGAAAGTGTTAACATACACAGAATGTGTAAGTAACAACACCTAGCTAACTGCCCATAAATGCAAGGATGACACAGGGTAAATGGAGAGGTGTATGGCAGGCTTCTACCAGGGTGGTAGTGTGAGAGAAGGTGGGGTACATTCCCCTCAAGAAGCACAGCTGCCTTTTCTCAGGACACCAGGTTATCACTATAGAAAGCTGTTACCTCCGTATGTGCTTAAACCATTTGCTTTCCTGCTCACTTTCTTATCACCTGTATCATTGACATGGCCACTAGTGCTGTCCCATACGCTCTGCCATGGGGCAAGGAAGGAGATAAGGATGTGTTATGCCACTGAATTACCTCTCCTGGGTGAATATCCTTCAGTGAACCGGATAAAGTCTGTTAGTTTATGGCACAGAAAAAAAAATACCAACAAAATTATATGAAAGTCTACAAGCCTTTAAAAATGCCTGTATTTGTTCTACAGAAGTAAAACAGTTCTGAGTTTCTCACATTCAGTTATGTGCATTTCTTCAATGCAAATTAAGTACATAAATCCAAATGTAGAAATGTAAATAAAAGTAGACCAATTTTAAAGCAGTTTAGCTCTTTCACCTTTCTTTGATTTCATCTGTGGTTACCTAGTTCTGAGGAAGAAAAAAATAATTCTAACATAATATTTAGGTACTTAAGCAGTGATCAAAGTGCTTAACATAGCAACTTGAGCTTAAAATTTTGAAATATATCTCACATGTATACTGTAGTAAAACACTTCTGTCACATATGTTTCAACATTTCAGAAATTATATTTTTAGGCTATCATTCTGGGGGAAAAAAACCATAATTTAAAGATGTTTAGGTTTGTGGCAGGGTCTCAAGGCCTTACAGGAAAGTATGTCCACAGCTTAGGCAAAAGCTATTTTCTACCTGGAAAAAGGAATCAAAATTAACTAATGTAGTAGCACTGCAGTAGTGTTAGAGCAGTTGAGAAGCTGACTTGTAATTTTCACTCATTTTGGCTGGGATAGATATTTATCTACCTCTCTAGCTCCTTTAAGACTACACAATACACTGACCCTATCTTGCTGCCCTTTGAGTTCTATTCAGATAAAAGATTTGGGGAGACACGAGAAGGGAGAATGAGAATTTTTGTGTTCCTGATTTCAAGTACAAAGACATTTTTAAAGTATCTGAATTTTTGTAATTTTTTTGTCCTACATCACTCTTGAAAACTTCTTCCTTCCCATAGCAGGACTTTCCTTCATTAGTCTCCTGGAATTAACTAAATCAAGTTGTGGTTAGTACTTTCAGAGAGCTTTATATACATATAATTTTTTTTTTTTTTTAAGAAAGCATGTTATATTTATTTACATTTTCCAGCCAAACTAAATAATAAACACAGGAATAAAGATTGACTACAAATCTTTGTAGGTGTCTGACAATTTTTCAGACAAAAATATGTCCATGCATGCTATGTAGCTCATGCACAGTGTCTCTCTCCCAGCCAAGATGGTGTGCAATCTGCTGCCTACAGATAGCCTGTTCATTCACGGAAAACTTTATGTGCCCTGAAAATCATATACATGTTGTGGTGAGTAGACCTCGGCTGGCTGCCAGATGCCCACTGAGCAGCTCTCTTACTCCCCTCTCCTTAACACGACAGAGGGAGAAAGTAAGATGAGGAAACTTGTCGGTCAGATTAAAGACAGGGAGATTGCTTACCAATTACTATCATGGGCAAAATTCCCCATCATGACTTGGGGAAAATTAATTTAATGTATTGCCAACTAAAATAGAGTCAGGTAGTGAGAAACAAAGACAAAAAAAAAAAAAACAAAAAAAAACCCACCTGTTCTCCAGCCTCCTTGCTTCTGAGGCTCAACTTCACTCCTTCCTTCTCAACTCCTCTACCCCAATCTGGAATGGTGCTGAGGGATTGGAGATGGGGATAGTGGTCAGTTCATACTACTTTGTTTCTGCCACTCCTTCCTCTTCATGCTGTTCCCCTGCTCCAGCATAGGGTCCCTCCCACGGGATACAGTCCTCCACAAACTTCTCCTTTCTACAGGCTCCAGTTCTTCAAGCCCTGCTCCAGCATGGGTCCTTTCTATGGGTTGTAGTCCTTCAGGAACAAACGGCTCCACCATGGGTCTCCCAAGGGCCAAGGTTCTTGCTAGAAAACCTGCTCCTGTGTGGGCTCCTCTCCATGGGCTGCAGTTCCGGCCAGGAGCCTGCTCCGGTGTGAGCTCTCCATGGGCTGCAACTTCCTTCAAGGGTACACCCACCTGCTCTGGTGTGGGATCCTCCATGGGCTGCAGGTGGATACCTGCTCCAGTGTGGTCCTCCAGGGACTGCAGAGGGACAACCTGTGTCACCACGGTCTTCACCATGGGTTGCAGGGGAACCTCTGCTCTGGTGTCTGGAGCACCTCTTAATCCAAATGACATCATCTCATAGTGAGTTTTATTCACCAACTAATAATTCCTCCACACATGGTGAAAATTATTCCTTTCATTGCTTTTTACTCTATTGATTTTCAGTATTGTTGGTTGCTCACCAGTCCTTGCCTGTGAAAACAGATTATACTTAAGAATTTAGTTTACTTTTTCTTTATTGTTATTGTATGTGCTCCTTTTAATTAATTATCAGCCAAAACTGCACTGTCCCACCGTGTTTCTCAAATGCTTCTAGGTAAATTTCTCTCTGCCTTAAAATACTTGCACTTCATGCAAGGGATGTATTATAATTTTTCTTGAAGAAGTATCCCCAGTTCTACTGAGGTTAATTAATTTAGGTAAGTTTTCTTAGAAATTGTTTTAGAAGATATTCTTTTGGATTTATTTTAATCACAGAGCAGATGCTTTCACCTCAGAATTTCCACGTGATTAGTGTCCTCAATGCTCTTAAAACTAAGGGAAGAGCAGTATACAGAAAATGAAAATTAGCTCACTGCGGCCCAGAGTCTACACTTATGTTATTGCACAGAAGCCTGAGGCATTTTAATCATTCTTACCATGGCTGACATTGCCCACTCTGCTTTAAAAAAAAAAGAGATGGAACTGCAGAATGCTTAATAGCACAGGCCACAGAATAGCGTTGTATTTTTACACATATAGTAATTGGAGAAGGACCTTCTTCAAAAAAGATACTGGGAAAACATTGTTAGAGGTTTGATTAAACCTCTCCAACTCAACAAGATAAATTGCATCTTTTATCAAAACCAGCTGAAATTATTAAACTTATTAGGCAAGCCTCCAAATTGAAACAAAACAATTATAGTCACTTAGCCACTTGAGTTTTCTGGACAGAAGACCTCTGGGATATAATGTTAAAATTGTGGAGGTCAGAAAGAATTGAGAAGGATAAAAAACAGAAAACAAATGAAAATGGAGGGAGGAAAAGGAAAGAAGCAATCTAAAAACAAGATTAAATGTAATGCTGAGAAAGGACTACAACGATTTTGGGGCACAATGAGTGAAGGAAACACATTTCATTAAGTCAGGAAATTCTCTCTTGTAATTTAATTTCTCATACTATTCAGCAAGTCAACATTTTATATGGGTTTTTGGAAATATAGACACTGCCTGAAGAAGCCACTGGATCCTCTCAACATGTTCTCTTCCTAACTGTAATAACCTACAACATCTTAAACCTTTTAGTGCCTCACATAAAAAGGGATAATATTACAATCAAAAAATTAAAATCATCAGGTGATATACTATAATTTCCTTTGATTCTGCACAGCATTTATATAAGAAATCTGTTTTGCAGCTTCCGTTTGGATTTTCATTGAATTCCTTTCCCCACCATACTTAGCAAATTTAATTCAATGAGCACTAACAAGTTAAGATTAACATTTATTCAGGGACAGCAAAAAAGAGTTCTGAAGTATAGACACATATAAAGTGCAGAATGCATTTTCATCCCATCAGAATCAGTAATAATTGAGGGACAACAAAAACTTCAAACCAAAGCATAAGAATTTGTCAGAAATTTTTCCAACAATCTAAGCCTCTGCACTATGGCACCTGTCCTTAGTCTAGAAACCATTCAGGGGCTCCCCAAGTCACAGCAAGCTCTACATCATTTCTGAATCCCTAGGAAAAATCTTTCCTTCCCTCCTTTTGAGGGGCATTTATGTATCCGTTCCCTGCTTTTTTGAGATATGTATTATCTAGGAGAACTGCAGATTCTTACCTCAGGAGCCATCACTTGTTCTCCTTTTTGGCCTCTGTCACCCTGTCCTGAGCTGCAGGCACCTCACCCTGGTGGGCGAATGCTTGGGCGGAGAGGGAATAGGCAGAAAGCACCACGGTCTCCAGATGTCTGCATCTGACCCAGAGTATGGGACTGTTGCTTTCTGTGGGATTGTCCCACACTTTTTGAAGAAGCAGCAGATGAACAAATCAGATATGCCCTGTTGCAACCACATACTTCTATAGTTTCATGAATATGTTCCTAGAACTCATGCTTGAAAATGAAGATAGGTGGAAAGCTTCGAAGAAACAGTTTTGTCCATTGACTTCGGGAGGTGCAGTTATGCCACTGTGCTCATGGTATAAGAAAGCTATTTTGTGCTGACAAACCAGTGGTCAGATAGTTAATTAACAGCACATTACACTGAATCTTCTTTTGTTATGCTTTGCAATTTCAATTCACCCAAATTATAAGATCTTGAAGCTAAGGATGGGTAGCACAGGACAATCACTGTTCACTGAAGTCTGTTTCAGCGAAGGGTCTCCTACATGCAAACTCACAGTCATGGACAGTGGGGGAAAACATAAAGGCAAAGTTGTTTTGTTTTTCATATTCAACCTAATTACAGATATATAATGGGATGGTAGACTCACTGAGTGCCAAGAGAACGGAGTCCATTTTCAAAATTTGTCTCAGTTTAGTGAAATTTATGAAGCTGAGAGCAAAATGACAGAAGTAATAGCTTTAAGAAGAGAAGCACAGGACTATGCTTTTCCTTTTAAAAAGTAATTATGATAAGAGACCACAAAGATGATCAGACGGCTGGAGCACCTCTCCTATGAAGACAGGCTGAGAGAGTTGGTGTTGTTGAGCCTGGAGAAGAGAAGGCTCTTGGGAGACCTTATAGCAGCCTTCCAGTACTTAAAGGGCATCTACAGGAAAGATGGGGAGGGGCTCTTTATCAGGGAGTGTAGTGATAGGACAAGGAGTAATGCCTTCAAACTAGAAGAGGGTAGATTTAGGTTAGCTATTAGGAAGAAATTCTTTACTGTGAGGGTGGTGAGACACTGGCACAGGTTGTCCAGGGAAGCTGGGGATGCCCACTCTCTGGAGTGTTCAAGGCAAGGTTGGATGAGCCTTTGAGCAATCTGGTCTAGTGGGAGGTGTCTTTGCCCATGGCAAGGGGATCAGAACTAGATGATCCTTAAAGTCTCTTCCAAATCAAACCATTCCATGATTCGATGATTCTATGATACTATAAAAAAATATTTGAAAAAGAAAATAACCAAGCCTGAATATTTTTTAAGTATGTATTTGATAAGTATAAAAAAGAACAAAAGACTTAACTCTGGTTACATGCATCTCTTACCAATTTGTTGCATTCAGGTTACAGAATACTTGAATTCCCACCAGTTACACACAAAACCTTGTTATGGGCAAAAGGAACGCATCATATATGCAAAGCTGAGAATTTGTTGTTAGTGTCATTAAAGTCTTAACAGTGTAATCAAAGAACTGTTACTCCAGTTACATTGATTTTAACATTTCTAGGTCAAATCATATGCAGGTAGAATGATGTATACACAAACTCTGTAGTATCTACCCCTTTCTCTGGCATTACACTCAGTCTTCTACTGCTTCTCTGCATCCTATGGTGAATGGCTTCAGGTCTTGGGGGTTTGGGGTGGCAAGTCCTCAATATATCCAGTCCTTTGATGGAAGAAGTATGATGCTAATGTTAATGGTTTCTTCCTCCTCACTCTAGGATCTACTTGGGGTCATTTTTATACATACATTATCACATTCTACATCCCTCTTTCATCTGCAAGACCACCGTACATCTGAATTTGCTGTATATGGTGTGATTTACATACAATACATACTTGCTTGGTCTTTTTTTTTGTCGCTCTTGTAACTGTTTTTTCCCAGCTCCCAAAGTTGCATTCCTTCGAAGACCAGTAGCTGAACACCGGTGAGTGATTTAAAGACATTGGAGTCTGCTTTCACCTTGTGCCTGTATTTTCCAGGCCTCTGTGATCATCCTATGTCTCTGTTCCCCCTTCTATTCTAGGTTTGCAGCCTGTCACAGACAATAGCAATAATGCATTTACTGGGTCACAACGCTACAGATTTGCAATACAGGAATTTCTGATCCAATTTCAAATTGAGTAAGAATGTACTTATCCACAAAAATAGTACTTTGTCTAAAAGAGAAATATTGAATTGTTTTGACAGTGATTAAATAACATATTGACACTTTCAGTTTCAACATTTCTTTCATCTAGCTGACTCTGGTAGCTCAATATTTTTAACTGGGCATTTTAACCTGTTAATAAAGAATTAAAAGAACTTATGTCAATAATATCCCATATAATTGTCAACTAAGGCTCCCAAAACTAAATGGTATATTCTATTTCCTGATAAAAAACATATTTTTAGTGATTTTATTTAGTTCCTCACAAGTGTAAATATCCTATGATAAATGTATTACTTAAAGTTTCTAAGATTTATTATCCTTGTTATGCTTCCTCTTTCTTAGTTAGCTTTAATGTCACTTTAATTGCCAATATTTAATTACCTGTGAATTCTAAAATACAAATTTTATTTAGAAAACCTCAAATTCAGCAGATGAACAACAAACATGGTACATTTTATCCCATACTTTTTTAATACCATCTTTATGCAAACATCTTTTTATTGATCATGACTACTCTTCAAGAGACAAAGGTAGTTTTTGGCTAACTATGGTCTTTTCCACCGAATTAATGAAGCTGGTCGCACTGCCTGCTGTAGTTAGACAATGATATTGAGCACCTGAGTGGCACTGTAAAGTGCTAACTCTTGTCAAGATAAAATAAAATAATCCTTCATAGTTTCCAAATCACCAGCAATACTGTTTCAGCAGCTCTACACTATGCTTTCAAAAATGGATGCACTTTCAGAGATTTATTTTTTTATATCACTTTGCCATGGTGATAAAGAAAATCTTCAAGATTACAATCCTTGGTTCAGAATATTATAGAGCCTCTGAAATAAGAAAGTCAATGCTTATTAGACAAAGAGACGACAGAGAAGAGAGGGAAAGCAAAAAATTAAAGATAAGGGAAAAAACAGGAGGTTACTTGTTGAGCCTAGTGACCTTGTTTGCTGCTCTTAATATGCTAAAAATTGTGCCAATCACAGGAAAAAAAAAGGGGAAAAAAGTCCTTTTAAATTCAATTTTTCAGCACGGCAGTTGGATATTGTTGGATTTTTGTTTCCTGCATCTGTTTTCAGCACTTTTATTTTTTTTTCCCTCAGGGTAATACTTAAAAATGCAACTTGATGTAAGCTAAAACAGAAGAAAAACCCTGATTATACATCTGTAAGTTATTATTACTGACATGTATGCAAACTGCTAACTAGCACTGTGTGCCCTTCATTCAGCTTGTATTATTTCCTTGACAAGCAGCACCAAAATTACTTGAGAAGAGTGAAATACAGCCTTGAACTAGTCTCACAGCTTATTAAATATTTAATAAGTAATAAGAATCCATCAAAGGATGGACTTTACCTTTCCTGTGACAGCTGGAGGCAAGAATTGTTTTACAACTTGGCCTGAAAAGTGATTTGCTATGAAAATGACATGAACATAAGAGGCAGGAAAGAGGGAAAACTATTCTACTGCTAGCATTTAAATATAGAGTAATCTATGAATAGCTGACTTATTGGCTTTTACATTTATTATTATGGGGCCGCATGAGCTAGGAGCTATAACTGCAGACGTAGTTATGTGCACTTATCTGTGTGTACGAGTATGAGTTGAGTAACATTGAAGGCTTTGATCCAGTTTCAGCTGAAATTTCATCATTCCTGCTTGTGCTACCAACTATTTAGATGCCATAATATCTGAAGAGTTTTAGTGCTGTACTTTGCACTTAATTAAGAAGGAATATGTAGTTCAGTGCTACTTTTGGTGCAACATACATACATTCAGCATTGCATGTAAGTACCCTTATCTTGAATAAGGAAAGAAACCTGTGTTTCAGTGAATGTGCTAAACTTGGAGTTTCTTTCCCATAATTCCCTATCTTGTATAAATCTAGATTATCAATTTTAAGAGCTACTCATCGCTTTTGTAGCATTGGAAACTGTTCCTTTAAATATTTTTGGCTGGGGGGGGAGATAAAAATTGAAGAAGAGATGAAAGTTCCCAAAAAATTACTAACCTCAAAGTAGCCTGAAGTAGAAGAATGAGTGGCTAAACACTGTATCTGTGATGAAAGATCCCTGAAAATGCAGAAGATACCCAGGTGAATCAGTGCTTCACCCAGGGTCTCTGAGCAACAAGCACCAGTGCAGAACACAAAGCAACAGGTCCCATTGCATATGTTGAATTTTTTTTCCCATTAAATCAGACAAAGGCTACTTTAATAAGCAAGAAATTTTAGAACTCTGTCATTCTGCGTATAATTAAGCATGTGGGAGGCAGGGTTTCAAAGAGTGAAATAAAAAAAGAAAAGAAGTATAACAACATTTTTGAATGTCATAACTCTTAAGAGTATGGTATAAGTCATTTATCTCCGATAAGTGATAAAAATTGATCAAGTACTAGAAAAGGGTCTGACAGATTCCTGAATTAAAATTAACGCTTAACAAAGTAGCTAGAAATTCATCAAGTAAATTAAATTATAATCAATAATTAAATGTATAGAAAGTATAGAAATACTCTGGCAAGACTGAAAATTCTAATTTAATCCAAGAAAAGGTACACAATATCAAATGAATGCACAGTTCAGAGCTCAGGAACATAAATATTACACCAATTTTATCAAAATGAGTACAGGTTAAGGCAATGTGCATTGAAAAAATGAAAAAAAAAGTGTTAATTGGATCTGTTTGCAAGCAGTTACTGTGAACACTATGACGAAAAAAGGACAACTGCAGCACCTCTAGCACAGATTAATTGTTTGATGAATCAGTGGAAAATTGAATATAAGTAAATTATCACACTAAAGCAACCATAATATTTACTTATTTAAAATGAGACAAAGGTGCACAGACTACTGTTATAACAGAAACAGAATTAACACTAAAATACAAGTATTGAAAGGTGAAATGTAAAATTCCAAACTTCCAGTGGTGTGCTTATTACCACTAAATGTATATATGAGAAAGACGTATGAGGAAGATAAAAAGAAGAAAAGCTTTTATAAATCAAGAAAAAGGGGATGTTTTGGGGCTAAAAATGCATCTAACCAGACAAACCAAATGATTGATTTTCATATTTGGTACTGTAAAGCTTATATTTCAAACACATATGTTTCAGAATCATGTTCCTTGCAGAAGGGGCATGTCTCTGAGGAAGTATTAGAGTTAATAAGGCAATCCAAATGATCTGTTTCATGAGTCTGGCTGAGCCAGAGAATAAGAAAAACAAATATCAGAATGTATATCCAATCATGTAAACCTCTCCAGTTGTTAGGCACCCCACTTCAGGATTAAAACAGAAATTCCATCCTGAATCTGGTTTGAACCCAGAACCTGGGATAGACCACTTTTCAGAACTAATACAGAATTCAAAAAACAAAATACAGAAACAAATCACAGCCATTAATATGAGCATTCAACTGAGAGGAATTTGGTCTCTATGCCTACTAACTTTTATAAATTGTCTTAATTAGTCAGCAGATAAAATAGATTCTGATGTTTTAAGTTGCCTAGAATAATATTTTTGGAGCTGAAATACATTGGAGATCAAAAAAGTAGTTAACTGGATGATCTGGGGAGGTGACAGTAACTTCCAACAGGGGATAAAGACTGGCCTTTTTTGTCATCTAAGTTAGAGCTAGAAAAGGTTGTAAACTTTTGTCTCGGGGAAGGACTGAGCACAACCTAGCCAGTTACGCGTGCAGCAAAATCTTTGTTACGAACCCTGACGGTTCAGTAAATATCGGTCACTACATATAGCTCCGACTGGACTTGAAGGCACTCCGAGCCTTTCATAATGTGTGATATTCATTGGGTTGACTATACACAAAGAAAAGTATATGAGCAGTATGTTGTAGTTTTAGAGTCTAGTAATATAGATAACTTTCTAATGAAATAAGGAATATTTCATATCTTTGGCAGAGGTTTCCAGAAGTCTCTGTGGTATTTATAATGAAGGCAGAAAGATCCAATGTTCTCATGAACTTTTGCACCTTTTAAGTTGGAAAAGTGAACTTAGATATCTCCAAGGGTAAAAAGGCTTAAGCAGCTCCAGGTAGTGATGAAGAGAGTGCATACCAGGGATAAGTTCAACTTGTCTTACAAGACCTAGACTGTTCTCAGACAGACATTGTCCATAATTAATACCATTCTGATTGATAACTAGTTTAACGGGGTCCTAAGAGGGCCAAAGAAACAAGGAATCCCTCAACAAGGTTTAGGCTTTTATCTTAAAAAGTTTAACTGTCAATCTTGACAAGGGATGAAAAACAAATTTCTTGTGCTTTATCATGGATTATGCCTCATACTGTTTTTCCTTCTGCTAAAAATGCATAATTGTTAGTGCTGTGTTAAAAAGCATTGTACATTTTCTGTGAAGTGTCTTAATTATTTAACATAGTTCTTGATAAAGTGGTAAATTTAGTATGGTGTCTGTTGTTTACCTACCCAAGAGTGAACAGTAAGTTAAATATAAACGATTAATGAGTGCAAGGTACTTAGGAGTGTCTCTGTGGGGTAAAGAAATGTTCTCTCAGCCATTCTATCTCAAATGCAGAACTGACTCACTGACCATATGAAATATCTAAAATACGGAGACTGAGACCTAGATCATTGCTAACATCTAGGCACATGGTTTCTACTGATTTTAATGGGAGTTATGTACCTGAGTGTTTCTTGGGATTTGGCCTGCTCAGCGTACCTGTATATTGTATACCAGTGGCACATAGATGTTTCACAACCAAAACTTGTGTCCTAATAATTGAGCCTGACCTCAAAATTGATTTTATATCCTCAAAAACTAAATTAACCATTTATATTTACATCAGTTTCTGCTGAAGAAACCAATATGTGAGACAGATTGCAACAGAACTATCCATTGCAGCCTTCATTCCATCAGGGGAGAATTACATACAAGTGACTATCTCAGTGCAAGAAAAGAGAAGAGACCATGATGAAGGCTGAACAGGCATTGTTTTAATTGGTTGCTTCTTCACTGTGCTCCCCGATGAAGGTATTGGCAGACAGTTGATAACATAAAGCTGTATCTCCACAATTCTGGCAATAAGATTTAAGGGGAGGAAAAAAAAATCAGTGTTGAGTTTCTATTCCCTATACCAAATTTGGCAACAATATGTCTGAATAAATATTACATTTCATATAAAATATGGATTACATTGCACTAAAAAAGATTCCAGTAAACTGAACTGAATTTTATTTATGTATTTCTGAAAACACACATGTAAACAGTAAGAAAGGCAGTACTGTCCTCTTCTGTGCTAGTTTTACCTTTACAAAACAGCATCTTTCAATGCCAAGAATGAAGATGTTTGTTTGTTGTTTTCCCTTTGTTTTACCCATGTACCAAGGACATTCTTTGTTAGAGAAGCAGGTGTGGTGTAAAGAATAACTAATGAATTCAGGAGGAAGGATTCATTGTGTAATTTCAGTAAAAGGAACTTTCTTATTCAGCCTTTCAGGACCTGATCCAAGTCTCACTGAAGCCAGTTTGATTCTTTACTCTGATTATTCAATACAGAATCAGCAGAGACAAAGTAAACAAGACACGTCCTAATAAGTTCCATAGGAGCTACGATCTTGCCTAAGGAAATCAATATAACTTCCGTATCTGGTTGTCTTTCATTGTAGCCATTGTGCAATGAGTACCTTGTACCCTCTGGATTTAGATACTGAGAGCACTGATTTAATCTAGTCATCAGTGCACCAGTTCTCAAAATCTCTGTCTGCTGAGAAATCCCAAATACAGCTGAACTTCACAACCTGCAGCCTTCTAGCACCTTCTGTATCTAAGTTTCTATCTGAGTTTCTTATCTCACAGAAAATGCAGAACTTCAGCTGATTCAGAAACATAAGCTTTAGGTATGTCAGTACCCAGTTCCTTGGGATATGGCCCACTAGGGCTTACTACCTCGCATTCCCCATGTCTTCCATTCTTGGCAATATAATCTAAACCAGTAAGTAAATGTGGTCGGTTGACTCTGGCCAGCAACACAGCCCCCACCATCAATTCACTCCGTCACCCCTCAGTGGGATGAGGGAGAGAACCGATATGACAAAAGCAAGAAACACTTTAGAATAAAGCCACTTTAAGAAGGAGGGTGGGGGAGGAAAAAGGGTGGAAAAAGCAAAAAAAAACCCAGGAAAGAGATGAGGAGGGGAGGGG
>VFFE01007167.1:2981217-3062250 GCA_008921705.1 Burhinus oedicnemus | reverse complement strand
GGAGAGGAGAGGAGAGGAGAGGAGAGGAGAGGAGAGGAGAGGAGAGGAGGCCTTGATGCTGTGCAAGTGCTGCTCAGCAATAGCTGAAAAACTGATGTGTTAGCAACCACATGTTGATAACATACTGGTGTTTTATGTTTGAGAAAACATAAAACATATATCTGAGAAAACAATATAGTCCGGTACGTAGGGATTCACCTAGGAGAGAATAGTTTTTTTCCATTCACAGGGCTGTTTCTGTATTTTAACACATCTTATGCTTGCCCCTCTCTTTCTTGCCCAGTGAATCTTGAATTCTATGTGCAAAATAGCACAGCTTTAGGCACTGCTTCTACCTGCAGAAGTCTTATATCTGTTATTTTAAGAATATGGTCATGGAAGATGCATGTTGATATTCAGATTGCACATTGTTTGTGAAGAAATGTTTGATTTTAACAGAAGAATCAAGAAAATTTGCCTTTAAAGATGCAAAAGGCTCAGAGTTTATCTACACAAGCTACAATTGGAACAGACATATCAGTTTTGATTTACTGCTTTATCTCAAGGTAAACCAAGTGTAGGGAACCACCTTCTTTGGCAATAAGACAATTTGATAAAGCATTTTGCTCATGAAGGCATAAGGGTCTTATCCTGAACGGAACCATTGCTCAGAAGCAACAGAACTACAGTGGCTGTTCATTTTTTTCCTTTCCCTTTGAGCATATGTGAAGGATCTAGGGACAGTCTAACTTAATTCTTGTCTAGGTAATTACCTCCTAAATAAGTTAATCAGCTTTCTTACCTACTAAAAGGATGCATGAGTAAAAGGCAATTTTTGACACTAACACCTTGACATAAGGAATAATGTGAAGTGACTGATGGAACAACATATATAGCAATAAGCCACTAAGAAGATTCACTTTCCAGTTCTTGCAAATGTGATTTTAGATCATCTGCAGTTTCACTTCTTCAGCTACACTTTTTTGGCATTACAAAAACTTTTTGAAGTACAATTTCTACATCTTTGACAGCTAGTGGTGCTTTATGTTGTCTTTTGCTGCTAATTATCCAGCATAATTTTCTTAGTATTTTAAGACTATCTACAAATTCCTGTTGAATCCTTGTTTCCAGCTACTTTCTGTTATTTTTGGGCGCTGCATAGCAGTAAAAACATTCAAAATGTTACACACAGTAAACCTTATGGGTGGTTATCTGAAAGATCACAAAAGATCTGATTGCCGCTGTGCTGTACCTTGACTGTACCTTGGCTTGACACTGAGGGCCACCACTAAGCTGCAGCTGGCACAGCTGGCAGCAGCACACCTGCTAAGCAGAGCGGGCTAATGAGAATATCTCACACCAGCACGCTTTTCTTTATGGTAGATGATATAGCTCTTCAGCAGAGGAAAAGTCCTTGTCCCTTGTCTGCAAAGTCCAAACTTTGTGTGAGCCTGCCACAAGCCCGTTCATTGCTTGACCTGAAAAGACAGCTGCAGTTAGCATGCAGCAATACACAGTGAAACCCTATGTTTATTTATTTGCCTTCCAAACACTCTTTTTCAATCCTTTGTATACGTTTTTATAGAATTTTAAAATACAGGCATACAAACCAAAGCTAAAACTATACATCTCTCTCTACTTTACCTTCATAGGTACGAAATGTTATGAATATTCCCCTCAGGTAGAAAGTATACAGCTCATCACCACGGATTATGAAAATGGTCAGTCAATATTTGCTCACCTTCATGTGAGGAACAGCACAATGGTTAAAAATTAGGTGACTTCAGGAGACTTTTCCATGTCAGATGTTGATGAGCTCTAGAGAGCCGTACGTTAACAAAGTCATACCATATGAAGTATCACAGCCTTTGGAGAAAGTGTGTTTCAATAAAGAATCTGTACATTATGTATGGATATATTTTACAAAACAAACCCTTTATTAAATATGTACTGAATAAAATGTGTACGGATTTTTCATTTTCTACCAAACAGCTACTGGTAGCATTTTATTCTCATAAGAAAATAGGCTATCAATCTCTAAGATTTCGGTTAACAAATGCTTGGGATATGATTATGTGATAAAAAACCTTTTCCAATGATTTTTTCACATGAGAACACCCTAGGTATTATCTATTTACATAATTTTTGTGTATTGTCCTTACTGTATATAACGATTTCTTAGCATTAGTCCTGCATCTAGACTGTTATTAATTAACAAACCCTCCTCATATTGTCACTGAGAATTAACTAGCAGAACAATTTATAATCTTTATGGAAAATGAGACAACATTAATACTTATGTGTACAAACTTTGAATTATAACTCTAGCAAAGGGTAAATATAATGATTGTGTAAATAGAACTATCCAACATTTCCTTTTACACGATTCATCCTAATTAAACAGGCTTTCAGTGTTAATTGCCTGATATTTCACTTGCAGATTGATTAGGACACTGTTCTCATGAATACCCTGGAATTTTGCCCGTATTGGCTTCAGCTTTTTGTCTTTCTTTTATACTTTTTCAATATTAGAAATCTCTCAAGAGACAAACATGGCCACCTTATTGACAGAAGTCAGTTTCATAACCTCCAGATTGCATTTTTTCCCCAGATACTCTGTAAAGAGGTAGGGGGAAAGTACAGATTTTGAAAGTTCTTATTAACATACATTAGCTGGCAATTATTGAGTTCAGAATGTCATTCTCTAAAGTGATGCTCTGAAATAACTTTGATTCCCTTCAACTTCTTAAATAGTTTAAAATCTGTACAAGTGCTATAAAGCTGTTTATTAGCCATTCAATAAATTAGATATTTGAAAATAATACTTTTCTTTCCACATATCTCTGAACTGTAACAGAACTTATTTGAAATTAAAATATATATCCATTTGTAAGGCTTTTACTCTACAAAATAATTTCAGTTTTAATATTAAAGAAGAAGCTGGAAATCAGATGATTTGTAAATAATTACTCCAAACCTCTACTAAAAGAAAAAAATTTATTTTGTGTACATTGGAGTTCATGGAGTTCTCTCTTGCCTTAGACATTGTTCTCCCTAACCTTTAAAAATATTTAAATATTAATAGTTTTGTGTCATGTTTCAGGATATTTCTTGTAAAGGTAGGAACCTGGGTTGAAGACAACATAGTTCTTGTACGTTTAGTGTTTGAATCATTGGAAAAATATCAGTGTGGCTGGAATGTAACTGTTACTACATTTGCTTGTACTTAGCAAATTTCAGGACCTGCCATCACCAACATGCAGATTGTGTGTCACTGCGTTTGACTAAACAGAAAAATCATCATGGCATTTTGTGTCTCCTTGAAAAACTAAGGAGCAAAACAGTGACACAGGAATGATGCTGTAGTTTGATAACCAGACAATGCTTACATCAAAGAACCAGGTTGGATGCAGATTTCTGAAATTGCTAAGTTAGCTCAGTTATTTCAGTTACTTAATCATTTCAGTTGAACTACCTGAGTCGTTAGAAAAATAATACTTAAATGATGCTTCAACCAAAGTTTTCACACATTTTTAATACATGGCACAGAACTGCTGTTGCCTGCCAAACTGCTCTACCAACACATCAAGTTTATTAGTTTATTGAAACAGTGTTAATGGTTGTCTTAAGTGAGGGACTTGGGAGAACCCCTCTGAACCAATGCCACCTTGCACATACCCAGAGGGGGTCAAGATTTTACAAATTCCTCTGTTCTTCATTCTCCTCTTTCTCGTTCTGTAGATTACATTGGAGGAGGCTCAGGCACATAGAGGGAACAAAGTAGCCTTGCTCAGGTCCAGCTAGAAAGATAGGGGAGAGCTTTAGGGCGTGCCTCACATTGCACCAGTACTTCCACATTAATTCAGGCAGCATAGTATAGTGAAAAACAAAGCCGATAAAGAGAGTCATACCACAGTGATTCCTATATCATCAAAAAGATAACATTGGGAACAGAAACCTGCCAGCACTTTAAGAATACTCAAAGACTTCCACGAAATTTAAGTATTTGTAGAGATGCTTTCCAAACTAGACACAAACTTTGATCCTGAAAGCTTTGGTAAAATATATGAAGTTTTATTTGTAACTCAAGTTTCCCAACTCTCTGTAAGACCGTCTAAAAGGTTTGTTCATACCTGAAATGGGACTTTTAAAGGGTATCTACGCTATGGTTAATTGAAGCTAAAAATAAGTATCTATTTCTTTTGTAAACAAGAGTTGGCCTTGCTCTGGGTGAACCAAAGTTTATTGAAAATGAAAATGAGTAATTAACAATGTCTTCTCCTCGATCCCATTATAGAAAACCTTTTATTTCCCAAAGAGAAGAACATAAGCTGCTTTAAACAAAACAGAGCGTAGGTGCAGTAATTTGAACTGTAGGCTATGCACAATTGAAGCTGGAGCTAGTTCTGCTTACATTCCTTCTCTAAGAGCGTGATGCAAGCCAAGAAAACAAAAGATTTTAAAGGGGTCCACCCAGGGCTGCAAGGGAATAATAACAAAGCCACAAGTAAGGCTGTTCAAGATACTGCTTTATAGTATGTGGTACAAAAACCGTACATGAACAGAGAAGCTTAGTGTTCCCAAAGCCGAGGCTGGTACAAGGTATGCAGCTTTCAGCAGCTGTTTCCGAGAGGCTAAGTTTCTCTAGGAACATGCCCGTCACAGTGTGGCAATAACTCATGATTGCTCCCGCTCATGAGTTTGAAAGCACACAGAAAGCGGTGTCGAATAGTGATTGTCAGTGGGAGAAAATGAAAATCTATACATTGTTTTGCTGCGTCTTAGCACATTTAGGAGGTGCACGTCAAGTGTCTGTGTCTGAGCCTTGGGCTGCTTTAACTGGACTTCAGGCTACTTCCCACTCACCTGTGCTCTCTTCCGTGACAAGAGTGCAGCTTTGCCTATTCTGCTGATGACAGTACACATCCCCCCTGCTACGTAAGAGCCTATTAGCACAGGTACTTAGCAAATGATGTCAGGAAAAATCTGGGCTGTGTGGAAATCAATAACAAAGCTTTTCATTGATTATAACGAAGCTGGATTTCACCTTGCATACCAGAGTTCTTACACTTTAGCTTATTGCATTTCTTTTCATCGGCGTTCAGGAGCTGAAAGGATTGATCTCATGACGCCTTTGATTTTTAATTTACTTATGATGGAAAATTCTTTAATTAAAAGCCCTTGTTAGGCAAAGAAAGAATTGTGGGAAGTTATTTATGAAATGACATCTCCGTGTTTATTATTCCCATACACTCTAGTCTACTGGAAAAGCAGTTAGGACTTTTCTGAATGTATTAATGTATGTTTAATAAATTTCAAATCAGGCTGTGGACATGCAGCTACAAATACTCTCTTGGTCTTGCTTGCTGTGAACATGTGGAAAGAGTATGTGATAAATGCACAAAATTACAACCACCTCGTATCTACCTTTTATTTAGTGTCCTAAATAATGTATAATGCTTAGTGTTGCAAACACTGCTTCATTCTTGAGCATGAAAGTCACAAATTTTCACCTTTATTATTTAATTGATGGTGTTAGTTTCAACACGAAAAAAAAAAAAGAATTCTGTTTAAATGCATTTTAAATAAGTAACCCAAACTGATAAAGAAACAGTAGAATACTACTGGAAAACTAGTGTTTAGAACTGTTTAGAAGCCAGTTTGTTTGTTTGTTTCTTTCTTAGCATATTCTAATATTTCACTAAAGAAAAAAGAGGTAATTCTGAATTTAAATATAAATATAAACTTTTTAAATTAACAGTCAAAAGAAGAGTCCAAATACATTCACTACAGATCATCAGAATAGTGTGTTTCAAGTAATTTGATTTTTTTACTTTGATGTTATTATTTTATGCATTTATTAATATCCATACCAATAAATACTCTTACTTAAAGAATAAAAATTTACATTAACATACAATCTACTCTGAAATCATTGGTTTTACTCCTTTACTGCTAGTGATAAGCTATTATGACATATTTTATATTCATAAATACATTTAAACTTAAGACTTCTCAATTTAAAATATTTGAGCCAGATCTTTTAGAAAATTATTAGGTAGGATAATGAAAGGAACCAGTCTTGATTCTGGGCCCAATCCAAGACCACTGATTCAGTGGGACATCTTCTCAATGGATTCTATCACCTACAACTTCAATACCTGGTTTGAGCTGGTTACTCCAGACTCCTTTTGCAGTCCACAGAAGACAAATGAAAATTTTAGGGTATGATTCATATGACCACAGATGATGTGATTTCTGCCTAAGGACTCAAACTGTAAATTTCTTTGCCTGTAGTCCACTGATATTTCAGATGTAGATGTGCAGATTTTAAAGATGAACTCTATTGGGTCAGAGGAATCCTAGCCTCAGTACACCTTCCTTTATTCAAGCTATCAAAATGAATGATGTTGTACAAATGCCATAGGCTTTCATTGCCTCATTAGAAAGGGCAATAACCTTCACACCAATGACCCACATGCGAAGGCACAGAGAGATGCAGCATGGCAGCAAATACCTTGCAGTGAATACAGCCAAGCTCTGAAGACAGACAGATTTCTGTTTTCTAAAATACCCAAGTGAGGATAGACTCCCAGGTTCTTACAGCATTGGCTACAGACACATCATGCACTAAAGTGCAGAGCTGTATAACTGCTGCAGAAAGTATGCCTTTTGTATAGTGCTTTCCTCTGCCTCACGGTGCACCGGAACAGAAAGGTCTAGCTCTTAGAGCACCATGGAATGAATACAGATCCTCAAAGGAGGAGACCTTCATTTGCAAACAGCTTGGCTCATGTTTAAGGTAATTTCTAGCTTACTGCTAGGAAGTCAGTGAAGGGCGAGAGAAGATTTATTTAGACTTTTCTCATTCTTTTTTTTTTTTTTTTTTTCTGGGGGGTACCCATAGTACTTAGACCTGGTTGAAAATGAGATTGTTTTCAATGTACTAATAATAACGAGGAAATTTGGGGGGACAGTAAAATTTCAAAGATTGACACACATTTCCAGGCAAATGGGTGCAAAGATCTTAAATAAGTCTTCCAATATAACTGAAGATTTTATTTTAGCTTTCCACATTTACAGTAACAGGCACCTTTCACTCAAAGCCTAAGTAATCTTAGACCTTAATAGCTTTTCACTGCAACATGAATCATACTTTCCTTTACTCATCCCCAGCAATGGAAATGTGAATTTGAATTATTGGAGTAAGAAAATTATAGGTAATTTATGTTTGTTGTAGTCTTGTTTCTATGATTTTGAGAAAAGATGGCCATAATTTGTAGCCTTGGTAACAGGGACTGCACATCCATTTGTTAAAGCTGACCCAACAAACCACTTGTCCCTCTGGATTTTAGTTGGGGGGGGGGAAAGAAAGAAAGAAAATGAGATTAACTTGTGATTTGGGAATTTTCTTCTTGTTGTTATTGTTTAATTATTCAAGTAGCATTAGAGAACGAAATATTATAAAAGGATTTCATTAATAACTGCTTTTGCTGGAGCTATTTTTAATTGTCTCAATCTTAAAGAAAAAAATAAAGATTTCTTTTAAATAATGTTTCTGGAGTATTCAGATGATAACATCAAAAATCACTATCTATTTAAGAAAACACTTAATTTCATCATATGCTTAATATCACCTATTCAGGTTGTTACCCATGAGCTGGTTAAACTTTTGCTTATAGTTGTGACAAATACAGACCAAACAGTGAGGGTGACTGCATATGACCTGAAAAAAATCCTACAAAGACCCCCATTTTTTGTGAAAGCTGTGGATCATGACTCTCTGTTCCCACTGTAGTAAACAGAAATCAAAGTTCTTTAAAGCTTACAAGAGGTGCTTAGTAACTTCTAGCATCTTGTCCTTGATTAGCATCAGTTTACAGCTGAAACATTGGTCTGTTAATTTAAATTGATTTGATGTGATGGAGCAGACTGTGTTCTAAATGCTTTTTCCTAAATCACACTCAATTAAATAAAAAGCTTGTGATGTGTTGATACGGTATCAGTGCCCACAAGCTGTAGGATTTGTCTGTATTATATAAATGCTTCTTTTTAAAAACAAAACGTCAATCTCTGTATTTCTCTATGATATATCCTCTGAATAACACTGTTGAAAACATATCTATCCCCTGGAACATTCCCATTCTAATGGCCACATTCCATTATCCAGCTTTTTTCTCAAGCATGTTGTTCTGTCTGTGAGTCTAGCGTACCTTTTACCCATTACCTCCCTGCATACATCCAATTTCTCATCCATCTTGCACAAAGTAATGAATTTTATCCTCAAAGTCCATTTACCACATATTTCTTCAGTTCTTAAATAAAATGTTCAGTTACCTAAGCAACTGTCACACCACTGAATTTTGCTAGCCACAAGAAAATGCATGCACCTATGCACAACCCCCTACACTTTTTTTTTTTTTTTTCAGGTGAACAGACAAAACAGACCCCCTCTATTGATACACAGATTTGTTGAGACCATTTACTTGCACTCTTTATCAGGTCTGGATTGAACAACTGGATCCCATACGTTTCTACATCTCCTGATCCTAGTTAATGGCTGATCATAAATTACAGAAAACTTTGTTGGACTAATTTCTTTAGTTCAAAATCAAGTTAGAATATCTTTATGTAATGGCAAACCATATGGTGCTGCTGCTAACACTGTAAATCCTGTGTATCAGCCTCCTTGAGACACAGCTGTCTACAAAAATTTAACTTGGAAATTTTTGACAAAAAATTCTGTGCTGCAGTGTAGTCTGATTTCACGATGACAACATTCAGGGACAATGCACAGGAGAGGGAAGAACCACTGGCTCAGCCATGCAGTTTCTCAAACATGCATTTAGACTTTCATATTTAAAAATTAAATCACAAATCTATCTAAAACTAAAGATCCCAGAAAGCATTTACCATTCCTGTTCCTTTAGCAACAGAGTGGATTCAGGATTTAGGCTATGTCTTCGAGGTAAACAACCCTCTGGCCTTGTTGAACAGCCCACCTGGCTACTGAAGAAGAAACTTCCCTGTTTGCAAAGAGAACTTTCCCCTTTTAAAACAGCCTGTGACTCCTTTCAACCCCCTGTGCTTATGCTGCAAATTTTCCAGCTCTGACATGAACATGCACTCTTTCAGCTTCTGGGCAGAGAGTTGTTCAAAGTCAATGGCCCTGCTGCTAGCGAGCCCATTGATCCACTGGTGTAGAGCCATTAAGTGTTGATGGCCCTTGATTGCTCTATCAAAGCTTCCCAGCTATAGTCTCTTCACTATGCGTCAACCTCCTGCTTTAAAATGAATGCTCTAAGCTGCACTTAATGTTACCTTCAAAATGAAGTGTAAAACACAACAGGGTATTCACAAAATACAAATGGGAATTATGCATTGACAGCGACCCAATCCCAAACCCTCACCACTTTTCTTGCGAATTAAAAGAACGTCAATTACTCTTTTAGTCAATTAAAAGACTTTAAAATCTAACAAAGAAAAAGTGAAGAGCAGAGTTTGAAAGACTACCGCAAGTGTGAGAATGGAACAGAGAAGTGCATCTCTGAGAAAATGGATGGATAATAGTGCTCTGACTTCATAGCAAAAAGGACAATCTCTTACTAAGGCTGAGCTAAATGAAGGGCTATAAGAATCTTAAGTATTGTCAATCATGTGACCGAAGGAGTCGAGTTTTATATAAGACTTTTTAATGAGCTCAGCTCGACTCGCTCTTTGGCACAGCGCATATGATTACTGATGATTTGCACACTAAATCGATGAGTAAATTCTCATAATAAATTATTGATTTATTTCATCCCATTTCACCCAGTCAGGCATATAATTACTTACAGTTCTGCAAAAACACGGACTTGTTAAAATCAAAATATGTATGTAATCACCAGTGCTTCTCAGATTAGTTTTAATCTGTTAACTAATAATGTGCAGATTGATATTCCAACTCAAACAACCCTCTCTTCATTGAAAGTATAGACATATATCAAAACAGCAAACGGATTTTATATTTCATCCGCTAAATAGATGCCAGATGCTGAGCTGGTGTCACCTGGTATAGCTCTATTAAAGGCAATGTCAATTTATACCAGCTGGTCCATGTGACTATATGTCTAGGTGAAAGTGAAATTTTGTTATTTGTATACAGAGTTCTTTGTTCCACTTACTTGATTCTTCTTTAATGATAGAAAATTAGTCAGCTGCATATGTTGTTTTGGTTTAAAAATAAAATGTACAACCTAAGAGCTACGTTTCCAAACAATACCAAGAAATGGACAGTTATTCCCCCATGAGAAGGAGAAACAGTTTTCAACTGAGTTAAAAAGGCAAGGGAAAAGAAAAAAAAAGGATTGCGGGGGAGAGCACAGGAAACTCTAGAAGGACTAAAGCTCAAGAGCAGAAAAATTAATGCAAAAAGAGTTTCAGTAACGAGCAATTGCAGTTACAATGAGCTGTAACGTCAGATGTTTCCATACAAGATTTTTTTTCTCTGTGTTTTCAAGAATAACATGAATATATACAATAGACCAGTCTATCCCAGCCCTGTATATGAGTTTTGGTAGGTAGCTTCTTGTTACTGCTTTGCAGTTGTTGTTTTCAAGCTGCTTTTATGTCTCATTTTGATATGCAAATAACAGAGGCTCAAATGTTACATCAGCTACCAAATAACATGACAATCTTATTTCATTCTATCTTTCAAAACATTCTTTTCTGGTGTTGCTTTTTTAAAGGCAAAAAAGCTCTTCCATTCAGATGAGAAACAGGGCTCCAAACTAGGCTATGTAAACCAATGGGCTGATTTTGAGATTAAATCAAGTCAAGAATTTAAACTTTTTTTTTTTTTACAATATTTTGATAAACAGCAAGGGTTTGACAAAGGCATAATTATAGACAGAAAAAAAAATATATATACAACCAAGTGATCTAAACAGTGTAAGATTGCACTGAGACCAAGCTGTCCTCAGAGTCTAAAAGAGCCAAGTCTCTTCGGTAGAATTTTTCTTCCCCTCGCTTTTAAGCTATTATTTACATATACATGCAGAGATTTATGATAATGCATTTGCAAGTGTTGTGGTCAGCCAGGAAAAGTAAAGTGAATGCGTCTGTTACCTACTCATATGAGGAAATGCCATAGGATTGAATGCCTGATAAACAGAGAACCCCTACACCACAGTGTGAGAAACTACCCCTGAAATAAGGACTGGGTGCAAGCACAAAAGCTTTCACAGCACAGTATTGGCTGAAGTTGCATTGCTGGGAGAACCTCTTGAAAAACACTCTCAGTATCACTCTCAGTTAAGACTTGCCCCAATGGAGGTAAAAGAAGTCACCAAGAACTGGTGGCACAGTCACAGGCCAACGTGTCTGTGACTATATATATTGCATATATATATGTATATATTCCTGTGACTATATAAATTCCACCCAGGAAATTCCACAACAGTATATGCTGAAAAATCATGTTCTCACAGCTATTTTATATTGCCCTTTCTTTTTTAAATGAGCACTGGATAACATATTCTGCCCAAAAGAACTTCTATATGAGTAACTAGGCAACAGAGGCAGACTAATTATCAATTATGTCACAATCTGCCAGTAATCAGTGCCTATGACATCAAGGTTTCCTTCTTGTCCTTGAGTAGTTCACATATGACAGCACGTTAATAACTCGCAAATACTAAGGGCTTTCCTTTATAAATAGATGAACAGGTGAATAACTGCAGTGGCTCAAAGAAAGTCTGAAGCAATATTAAATAGGAAATAATTAGCCGTGGTAGAACAATACTTATTGTTCTGGTTTGAGGCCAATCCGGCTCAAACCATGACACTTAGATAAACAAATCAAAACAAGCAACCTCTGAAAAGGATCCTAGGACATACTTGAAAGCACTCAGCAAACCAGCCGTCTGGACAGAAAAGGAGGACAAATAGTTTATTCAGTTAAAATTAGCAGATGAACTTCAGGGGGCAGAAAGCAATTACTTGATTTGGAATTTGGCTCAGCCACACCCCAGTTATGTGGCAGTGGTATAGATCTTCTGTGGCCACAACAGGCAAACTTGGTCTTACAATTCACAGAGCTGTACTGGGATTACGGTATCTGCTTATAATTTTTGTGGGTACTTTATAGACTATTTCAATGCTGAAATTGCAAAGCAACTCGAAGACCGGTACATTAAAATTTTATGAAAGTGGATCAAAAAGATTATTTTAAAAGTTCTTGTGGGAAATGTTTATTTGTACATTCAACATTACAATATAAATTACTGTGAGTTAAAGATTCTCAACAAAGAGAATACTAAATGCTCAAAAATAATTCATTTTCCTATATCATCACCTGTTCAAGAGACATCTCCCTTGAGTTTTTAAGTGTAGTTGTCAACAAGTGAAATATTGCTTAACACATGGCCACTTGTGCTCTTCTGCCAAAAATAATCACTGACTTCAACTGAGCTTGTCAAATTTAGATCAGCATTGTCCAGAGTAGAAACCAGACCTCAGATATCATAAAATTTGTTAGAATTATTTTAAAAAGTAGTATTTTTTTGCAATCACAGCTCAGAAGGTTTGCAGACTTCCCAGTGGAGGAAGTAAAAAAGAAAATTCTGCTGCTGGACGACAACTCTGACAAGTATATAGAAGATGTTTTTCTGTTACTGTGCTATTATGTCTACCATGCATTGGACAATATAATGTAGTCCATCGTGCCTGTAGCTTTCTTCAGCTTTCCTTCATAATGTTCTCTGTGGTACTCATTATACAGCCTGCAGCCACTAACTGTTGTTGAACATGTTTTTGAAGTTCAGTATTTGAGCCTTTCTTGCTCTCTGACAGACATTGAAAATGCTGTCTGTGGAGTCAGCTCATTTAGTTAGAAGAAGATGTAGGTATACCTAGTGGTACATATGTAGGTTTTCTTGAGGTTTTCTTAGAAACAGCGTATCTTTAATTCAGAAGAAAATATATGCACTTCTCAGCTGGAGGGACAGTATGGTTCAAGCTTAGGGGATAATGAAATGTCGGCAGAGGAGAAGCAGAGATTTGTTTTACAGAGAGTTTGTTTTACGAAGTTTAACTGGGGGAAGTATCTAACCCGATCTTGTAAAATTTTGAAATGGGAGCATGTAATTAGGAAAACGACTCTATGATTCTATGAAATTTAATTAGATCTGTCTGATGTGAAAACTGGATGAGTCATCATCTTCTGTAAGCAAATAATTAGTGCACGTATATTTCAAATATAAAGTCCAAGGAGCGCATACACTGTCTCCAATGTGCATTAATGACTATAATCTTCTAAATGGGTGGCCAGATATGACTGGGGGAGTAAATAAAACTGTAACAGGGAGTTGTCATTTTTCACAGCATTCTAGTTAGGGAGTGCAAATGTGCTATGATGACTGAGGAGCTGTCACTCATGGGAGTGTTTTCTAAATGTTATACTGTACTAGGATGCTTTTATTTTCTACTGCTTCACTGGAGTGAGGTGAAAAATGATATATAGCTTTAATGGATGGAGGCTATTTGTAACTGAGTGTACAAATGTTAAGGAAATCAGAATAAAAATAAAACACTTAATGATGTATTTGTGTGAGAGCAGTTAGGCCTGCACAGCAATATTTTTGCAAGCATTAATAGGTCAACATTAATGATATGTCCCCTGCTCCAGAATTAAGCTCTCTGCTGTGGGAATATATGCTCCCTGATAATGTTTTTTTTCTTCCTTGAGTATAGATTGTGTTTTTTGTTCATGCACAGTAAATGGCTTTTGTCACTATAAATATTATATGTTTACTTCAAGACACGCATGATAATGAG
This sequence comes from Burhinus oedicnemus, assembly GCA_008921705.1. NCBI lineage: Eukaryota > Metazoa > Chordata > Aves > Charadriiformes > Burhinidae > Burhinus > Burhinus oedicnemus. Next base: position 3,048,456 of record VFFE01007167.1, on the reverse strand, counting down.
TGTGTTTTATAAATGTATATATATTTTTAAAGAGGTATATAATAAAAAGAATGATCACTAATCATGTCTCCAGATGCAGAAATCAAGGTAAGGGTAATTAATTTTTCAGCTCCCATTTATTCATAAAAATATTGTGTCTCTTTCTTAAGCTCTTTTATACACTTTGGAAAACTTAGAATAGGTTTATTGGTAGAATTGTGGCTTTTAAGTTATGAACAGCAACATTTATTCCAAAAAGTCCACATTTGTATGAACTAGTCTATATGTATCCTCTTGATGTAACTGCATGGTATTAATTTTTCAGCTATACATTCTATTTATATAGAAGCGTTTGTAAATATATTGAGAGAGAAATTCTGAATCTCTAAAAGCAAATAGATGAGAAAATAAATGACCTACAGGTACCAGCCCCTGAGTTGGTAATCAAATCTATAGCATCATGTCTTGAAAAAGAATCACAGGATTGCATATTAAATACTTGACATTATTTTCTTTTCTCCCAGAGAGAATATGACTTTCCTGTGCAAAACATTCAGACTGTAGTTTGTGTCCTGTGCTCTCAGCCCTTCAAATTGTTTAAGACTTTAAAATTTAATCAAGGGATTTCTTAATGGAGGCGAAGGAAGAATAACATCAGAAATACATTTGACAAAAGGGTAACAAATTTCTACTTAATTATTTACAATGGCCCTATACTGCTACTTAGAGACACAAAGTAGTCAGACTCCTGAGCATCAGATCCAACAGTCTGGAAGGACAAGGGCATCAATTCGTCCTCACATCATGCAAACAGTTTTCAAGATTGCATCTTGTTGATCTTGATGAAATTACAAGTCTAGGATCTGATGCAGCATGCCAGTAATTTATGATCACAGGTCACTCCAAGCTGAATGTTTTCAGGGCACATCAAGCCTACTTGTCATTTGCATGCAACTCATTTTATCACCTAAGAGACGTTTTTCATCAGGCCACTGGGCAGACATTTGCAGCTCTGGAAGGCCTGCATTTTTTAAAAAAATGACCTCTTTTCATCCATCACAACATTAAAACAAACATCAATGCAAAATGTAATATTAAAGCAATTAACCTATTATCTTCAGGTCAGGTGTTTGTTATTTTGCCATTTACAGAATGACAAAGTCTCCCACTTGACTGCTGATGTTTGGACTGGGCCAGCTGTCTGTTCTTTCTAAATGCTGCTTCAGTTGATTACGTGACTATGAAGTGCCCTTCTTCCTGCCATTTGGGATTACTCCTAGTTAACTCGATAGCTGAGCAATTTTCCCTATATTGCCTATTCAAGAAAAAAAAAAAAAAAAAGGCAGATTCTGTAGCTATTATGCTATATTGTTCTCACCCTGCAACCTTTTGGACAGGTTTTCTGTTCCAGAGGAATCTGTCTCACTCTTAATGTACTAGGTGAAAAAAAATTTAAGTTCTCTGATATCGTTATTTCTAATGTCATACTACTCTCAGGGATCATAGGGCTCCTATAAGAATAATAACAACTTAGAAAAGGAAGGCAACATTTCTGAAGACATTTCAAAATGAAAGGCTAAATGATAGAAATGTGCCAAGCTCCATATAGACTTCATGGAGGAAGTTTACGTATTTTAATAATTCTGATTACAGGGAGGGGTGGAGAGGAGATTCCAACAGCAATAGAATTTATTTGCACTAACAGGTATCTTCAGTCTATGTCTGTGCTAGTCATCCTAGGTTCCTTTGCCAACAGCTCCAAAAGGAAATTCATCCCAGCCAATGACAGGCATCTAAGGTAAAGCAGAAAAAACCATCCTGAGGGTTCCCATTTCTGCCTCATGACTATGGGGGGAGATAGGATGGTTCCTTTAGGTTTAGATATAGAATTGATGGTTCTCTGACATTATGCAGGATGAATCCTGCATCAGGCATATTTCTGCTCTAGGTGTAGACTGCCAAGTGGGTCAAATCTTAGTGCACACGTTCTGTATATCACAATGCCCTCTAGCTAGCTACCACGCTGCAGATGTCTTGCTTCTATTCTGGAGAATAACAATGGAAATGTTTACATGGATATATAAAGACATTCTAACACTGTTAAAAAAGGATTATGCCCATCCTGCCCTCACAGTAGTTTAAAATAGATTAGGTTCAAAGCATCTAACTTGAAACTATCTCTACTAATGATACCCAGACCAGGCTAATTGTTGCAGACTATCCTGCTTCCTTGATCCATTTAGAGACTACACGATACCAGCCCAGTAAGATTTTGACCTTAGTAGTTGATCTGGAGATCAAACCTAAGTCAGGTACATCAACAGCAAATTGATTTGAATCACTGTTGTGATTGAACTAGGCATATTTAGAGTCTCTGATCTTGGTCTCCCCTAGACTCTGAAACAGAATAGTCCAAAAGTGCATGTAAAAATATGTTTACTGAACAATCTGAGTAAATCTGACCCATATATGTATATGCAGTTATTTGGGCAGTGGATGTGGTGCATAGCTTGGACTTCAAAGCAAGTGATATGGATGTAGCATTTTAAAATCAACTCTCTTTTTCCCTCTTTGCTGGTATACCATGTTGTACTTTGCACAGCCCTTATGCTTTGTCTGTTTTACTTCATCAGCTTTCATGTTTCAGCTACTCTAATTATACAAATATGTCTCTCTGTCCACTTTTTGCTATTCCATGTAATAAGGCAAACAGCTCAACCAAACTTTCTGTCATATCATCCTGTCATCAATTCAAAGACAACAAAGGAAAAAAAATCACCTCTCCTTCTCTACCTCTACCGAAACTGTCATACATATCCCAGGTCATATAATTTCCTCCAGAACATTTTCTGCAACATTCATGGGAGATGAAGGTGCAAAGAGCATCCAAGGGTGTATTGTCACCTATAGGAGCAATCTGAATTAGTCTTTCAAAAGTGTAAGATTTGTTCCTAGTTCATACCTTTTCTGAGTGAAAGACCAAGTATGCTTGGACAAAGAAGTTACTTATAACCTCCAGCAAATGCAAATAGATATTACAAGAAAAATAAAACATTTTCTCTGTGTTCTGTTTTCCTAAAATATATGCCTATCAAGCTCTGAGCAACAGTACCAATTAAACTACCCATAAAAGCTTGACATTTAATGTTGAAACAGATAATAAGGGAACACAAGTGAAACCTTTCAGGGGAGTGAGGAAACTCAAGGTGAGTCATAGCACCTGGAAAAATCCGTTGATTTTGTATGAGACTTAAAGGACAAACTACATGCAGATTATGAAAATATAATTTTATAATGGATACGGCAACTTGGTTGCTGCAGTGCCATACATCTGTTTTATAGACTGCTGAATAATTTAGTAATGAATTTTAAAATTAGAATACGTTATGAAGGGCCATTAATATTACATGAAACATTGTTGAAATACATGGTATCAAAATTACATCTGTTATAGGGTGTTTCTTCCAGTAACGGTTAACTATGTTTATACATAGTCACTGCTTTTCTTAATTGTAAGTATTTTAGTGATGTTCTGGAGAGTGAAATCAACAGATGTTATATAGTATATAGCTTTTCCAGATGGTGAACACTCCTGCTTTAATAGCCTAAATCAGCCTTTTTTTTTTATCATCAGTACCTAAACCATCACTACAAAACTGTTTTTTTCTTGCAACTATTAAGTTGGAAAAAACTTGTCATAAATTTGTCAGCGTGCCCTCAGAAAGATGACAAACACTGAAGCCTTAATCCTCTAAATTTCTACTTGATTATGGTACACATCTGATTTTTCTCTGAAGTTCCCCAGGGAAAGGTTTGGAAAGTGTGAAAACTATTGCTGTTGAAGAGAAATAGGCCCTATTTCTTCCTGTATCTGACCAAGCATCACCATACTTACCTTTTAAACTGCCATGCTCATCAGACAAAAACATAAGGATTTCTGAAACAGTGAGTGGAGAATAAAATTTCCTCTTTGTTGTTAGAATATAGGAGAAGGATGTCCTATACAGTAAATTACCTTCTACTAATATGATATACAGTATTGTTCTATACAGATGATATTGGCCAGTCTTTATTGCTACTACTTATATTGATTAAAAACTCTTTTCTCATGCCATCTTCATAATAGGACATAATTACTGAAACAGTATTTCAAGATGTTGATAGAGTCTTTAATTAGCATTTTGAAAGTAATAAAAGCGATTGCATCTGACCCTTTCGGTTCAGAAAGGCACAACCCTTGGCATAGCAGAGTTCAAACAGCTACCACTAACTACTTTTCTTACTGAAGTCTAATTACAGAGATTTAAGTATCTGTCTTCCCAAATACAAACCTATATTCATTTTGCTGCAATATTACTGTCAATCTCAGCACAGCTGTGAAATATAACAACCCAGCTTGCCGTACTAACGAAGCAAAGAGCTCTATGTTTAAAAAAAAAGGTAAAAATTATATTCAAGCGTGGATTTTTTGCATTGATATTAAGGTAACTTTTATGTTTAGTCACCAGGTAACTACCTGGACCGCCTCCTGCTTCTCCAAAGTTCACTGACTCAAGTTGACTTTGCAGGCTTCCAGCTAGGTACTTAGCACGGATGCACACTGTTTTTTTCTCCCTTTCCTGCCTCAAAACGCAAGGTCATATCTCCACTCTTCCGTCCCTTGATGGGTATTCTCCAGCCGAAATCTGTTATGTAGCCATCTGTTTATTAACTACCAGCATTCTGCAAAATGCATCTGTAAATGAATCTAGATTTTTTAGAGATACTGCACTTTAGAAAAACAATTTCCATTTTCTGCACCCCAGTCTTGACAGTGAATTCTCTCTACCTTCTCCCTATTTCGACCTTTTTTACTGAGCAAACATTGATCTTTTCCTTTGTGTTTCTTGAATGAATAGCGAATGTTCGTCTGTTTCATGTATTTTGTCTACGCTCCAAAGTCCTTGCTGATACAATTATTGTGGTAACGTATCTAAGACTTTCTAAAAGCTGTTTTCTTTCTCCTGTCTGTGACTGAATGCATACTGAGTATAAATTATTAAAGAATTGCAGTGCTAACAGGGGTCCAAATTTTGGAAACTGAACTGTCATCTTCAGCATATTGCAAAGGTTCTTCACTGATATAAGAGGTGTAGCAGGAACCACTTTTCTTTCTTTCTGATACTAAAATTTCTGCAATTGAATTTGTCCCCATTACTAAAATTATAAGAGCTCCTTAGTCCATTTGGTTTTGGTCTGATATGTATGTGTGTGTGTATAAATACATACTCACACAGAGAACAGGTGATTGCAGGCAACAAACACAGAGTATGTGTTCAGAGTTCAGATTCCTGGGCAGGTTCCTTCAGGTGTTACTGCCTGTCATTCTGCAGTTCGCACTATGTTGGTTCACAGGTGCTGCTCAGTTACCATCTTTGTCTGGAAGTAGATATACTCTATATGTTTTGGCAGTGGCAAAAGTTGGAGGAAGAAAGACGATGGTCATTTAGAGGGAAGGAGTGGAAACTTTCCAGGCATGATTCTGGTGCAGACAGGAGTTTTTACAGTAACTTATAAGACTGGCTGTAAAAAACAGATGAAGAAGAAAAGTATTATCACAGCTCATTTGCTATCAAGTATATTCTGTCTTTTTGTTTATTTTTTTAAAACACATCATTAAGAATCACTGCATCCTACTACAACCTGAAAGTCTCAAATTTTAAGCCAGTGAGAGGGGGACTAACTTAAAAAATACATTTTTAATATTATAACCAGGTGTCTGGTTGAGAGAGACAAATAGGCATCTTATAAGACAGGTGTTTAAGATCAGCAGTATTGCTAACTTCAGGGGTCAGACCATAAAAATAGCTGACTGTGGAAGAGTTAAATAGACAATGAATACACTTTGAGCCACATTTATAGCTAATACAGCAAACTAATTATTACGGCAGGTAAATTACTGACAATCCCATGTCTTACATAAGTGTGTCAGGGTGTAGGTAAATTGTCAAATAGGCTATTGAGCTATTCTATGAGTCGTTGTAGTTAAGCCTTGCTGAAAGAGACAGAAGGTGGACGGTGCATGCTACAGTTACTGACAAAATCCACTCTTATATCCTTCCTTATTCATCCTTCCTTGTAGTTAATCCACAATTCAGTGACATCCTGAGTGTGAATACTTCCTATACTGCAGTTTAAATGTCATGTAAACATGTCACATAGCTATGTATCAAATAGACTATACAATAAGTATATTACATTAAAAGCACCACAATCATGATACAAATAATCAAGAATTCAATATTTCTGCAACCCATACCACTGTTCAGTGGTTCTAAATTGTAAGCCTCGGGAACAAAATATGATTTTCGCACAGATTATTCACATAGCCAAGGCCTGACATTCTCAAAGGCACCACTTGTGAACAGGGGTGTACGTAGTATAGAATGCAACTGAAATAAAATATATGAGAGTGCTAGGGAGAAATAAAGATGTCTTAAAATGTCTCTAGGCACAGATATATTTTATATGCAAAAATTACATTAAAGCTCTATTGAACACTGCATAGAATGGTGTTAATTTTAACTCTCTTATGTTAAATTCTAAATGGAAAAGACATTAGTAATCTGTGTACTGTTGTTTATTTAGCACAGGTCCATAGCCTTCATTACATTTCAACGCATTATTTGCTGCTTTCTAGATTTGAATTAGTCTCTCAATCTTCCTCCAACAGAAATCTACCAGCTGTGACCATCAGTAATTCCTCTTTTTTGTCATAACAAAACATGTAGTGCCATATCCAGAGATAAATTAGTCTGGTGGGTTCAGAGATGGGAGTCAGCAAAATTAAAGAAGGAATGAATTACCTAAGAGCAGAACAACGAGGCTGAGAACAGACCCACGCTGAGAGTGCTGTGGCATGGAGAGATGTACAATGTAATCAGCATAACAAAAATAAATGCGCTACTTCCAGTTGAAGAGACTCCAAAATTTCTGTCCAAACAATATAAATGAAAATTACTTCTTCATAAAATTTCTGGACTTTTTCTATTTTCTGACAAGTTAAACTGCCACTTATTATTAAAATTATCTCAAATTTTAGCAGGCAGTTCATTCTTTTTGTTTCCATTAACCACAATAGATATGTGCTTTGTATCCCTACAAGAAGAGATATCCAGTTATAAAAAATAAATGTAGTATATTTAAGAGAAAACATGTTTCACACATCTGTCTTTGTCACCACCTCAAATTCAATGCAGCTTCAGAGACGATGTCTTTACAGATAGAACTTACCTCAAAAATTATTTCCATGACATAAAGATCTATACTGACTTACACTAACTGGGAATCTACTGTATTTTTTAATGGAAGGTTCTCTCTTGGTATTGAAGAGAACAGAAGGATCTGCAACTTTACAGACAGAAAGTTGATGTATTGATGCCATTGAGGGGGAGAAAATAAGACGAAAAACCTCATGAGTCAAGATAAAGACAGGGAGATCCCTTACCAATTACAGCCACAGGCAAAACAGGCATGACTTGGGGAAAACTAATTTAATTTATTGCCAAGTAAAATAGAGCTGGGTGGTGAGAAAAAAGAAAAAAAAAAATTAAAGCAACACCTTCCCCTTTTTTCGAAGCCTAACTTCACTCCTTCATTCCTGATGTGTGGATAAACCTGCTCGGGTGTGGTCTTCTCCAGGGCCTGCAGGGTAATCAGGTGCCTGGAGCACCTCCTCCCCTCCTTCTTCTCTCACCTTGGTGTCTGCAAGCCTGTTTCTCTCATATTTTTTCCTCACTCCTCACTGCCACACAGTGTTTTTTACCCTTTCTTAAATATGTTGTCCCTGAGGTGCCACCACGGTGGCTGCGGGGCTCAGCCCTGCCCTGCGGTGGGTCGGTTGGAACCGGCTGAAACCGGCTGCGTCCGGCACAGGGCAGTCCCGGCCTCTCCTCACAGAGGCTGCAAACAGGAAAAAGGGATTTTCATCATCTGAACTCTGCCAGATGTGTATCTCTGACACTCTCCCTGTTGTTATACACATGCAAAAAAAAAAAAGTAGTCCTGGTAAAGGAGACAAAGTAACCAGGTCAGTTCGTAACTGGGAGCCAGAAAACTAGCACCAGATTAGATCTCAGGAAGAAATTTGTCACTCTGAGGGTGGTGAGGTACTGGAACAGGTTGCCCAGGGAAGTTGTGGAGGCCCCATCCATGGAAGTGTTCAAGGCCAGGTTGGATGGGGCTTTGAGCAACCTGGTGTGGTGGGAGGTGTCCTTGCCCATGGCAGGGGGGTTGGAACTAGATGATCTTTAAGGTCCCTTCCAACCTAAACAATTCTATGATTCTCTGATACCTCAGTGCAGTTCAAGCCTCATAGAAAAACAGCCTTTCAGAACAGCTGAACTTGTGTCAAAAGTTGCATTCAGCCTCCGTCTGACACGGCAGCGCTCACGTCTCACCGCAAGGAAACAGAGGGGAGAACAAAACATCTCACGGGGCTTCTGAACCAAAAGTTGTTTCTCAGTAAGGATGTGATCTCGCCTCAATCAGTTTTATAGCTCTACAGTATAGATATCTACACCTTAGCTGAACACATTTGTCACCCTTTACAGTCAATGAGAGAAATAGGCACTCTTCAAGGCACAATTCATCTTACTGTCGAATAGACCCATTGGTTGGTATTACCGTGAAAACATTCTCTATTTACCTATAGCTGATTTGGATTTAGCCTAAGAAAAAATCAAGTACTGAAATATAAACCAGAAAATTAATGAAATCCAAGAAGCATGAAATCTTTGTGCTACTCTGCTATAGGAACAGTGCAGTGTCTGAATAAAACTGAGTAACTAGCTAACTGAAAGTCTCATTTTGTTCAGTAGTTCACAAGCTACAAGCAGTACCTTGAACCCACTGGAAATGTTCAGCTACAACAGAGAGACCATCACAGTCACCACTGTGTAGATATTTAAACAGTAAAACAGATGGCCTCCATTATATGCAACCTAGAAGTTCCTAAACTTCCACAGGCTGCATCTTTCCTCAGTTCTGTTTGTCTTTAAAATAAGGAAAAGAAAACAAAATAAAACAAAAGAAAAAAGAATTGCACTAAAAACATGTTAAAAGTTCAATTTAAAACTAAGAAAGGAGCAGTGTGTCTACAGGTCAGTAATAGAAAGACACTGTGAGAAACAGATGCTTTGACATACATACCCGTGCTCCTCAGCTTGTTCAATGGGATAGTAACTTCTGGATTTTCCAGCAGAAAACGGCAATTCCCTTTACAAGACAGAGCTGTCTTGGACAGTGCATTGAGAAGTGGAGTCAACACTCTGCTTTCTTCCTGTTCACACTTCACCTGACTTGGGAAGGCTAGGCACGCTGAATAACATGCATCCCAGATAGTTTTAGTTTGGTTAGTTTACCTAACCAAGCACTGCTCCCGTCAGCTCCTCACACAGTCAGTGGAGATCTGAATCACCTATGGCAATTCTGGTCGTAATTTAGTGACTTAGTTTAGGTGTCTAAACTTAAGTGAAATTAATGCAGACCTGATTACCTGCATAAAAATGGTCTTCCAAGGCCAAACTTCAGGCATAAAGGTGTAGGAGGGAAGCTATTTACTCCCATGGGCAAAGTTTTTGTCCAAGACATTCAGATGTGTTACAAAACAAATGCGCGTGTGTGTGTATAAATATGGAGCTGTCCCAGCTAAGAAAACTGGTGGTGTTTTAGCTGGAAGTTGAAAAATAACTGTTTTAATAGGTGAATAAAGGACAGATTCTTATTATATTTTGTCAAGTGTTATATAATTGAAAACACAGAGTAACTCAGCTAGCTTTAGTAAACACAGTCCCCAACGTACTTGGCTTTCATAGATTTTCAACACAAATGTGGCCATTGTTTAGTTAGTCAACATAATAGTGGTTTTTTTCTTGATATACAATAAGTGGCAATATCAGCATAGTGATAAACACAGACCTGTCTTGGCTAGTATTTTTGCCCTCCATTTCTGAATACTCTGTCAGGCAGTCTGTCTAAAGCTTTCTGAGTTTCCGAAATAGATGGTATTATGGAGCTGTGGTAGTTATTCTATGGCTAAGGTTGTAAGTACCTTCCATTATAAGCTCAATTAGGCCCTTCCATCTAATTTTAACATCAGACTGTTCTATTAGAAATTTCTCTTGTGTGGTGTTCTGAAAGAAGGTGATTTTTTTTTTCTCCCTAGAAAGTTTGAGGGTAATTGGACAAGGCATTTGTGAGATTTGAGAGGCTGTAAAATCAGTGGTAATTTGCATTTGTTACATTATCCTAATGTATTTCAGAACAGCATATCCCCAAAACAGCATGTTGTAGAAACGGCAAATGTGGTTTATTCTCCTGTCTTCACTGAGGAGTGAGGAGTTTATGAGCTTTACAGGACTAGACAGAACTACTAGGGATAGGGAAGAAGCAGAGCTTAAAAGGTCCTCAGGAGCTGGGCTGCTGTCAGAGCTTTTGTTTAGCAGGTACTCAGCAAAAGCAGGCCTTCGGAGCATCTTCCTGCCTGAGAATACTTTAAAAGACAGAATTAGGTATAAATAGAAAGACTAGATTACGTTTTCTCGTACTAAAATTAACCAAATTCCCTTAAAAATCATTGACACTAATTTTCAGATACGTGTCTCCATTAGTTTAGAAAAAAAACTTTATTAGAACGTTCTGCAAGAAATAAGAAATTTGAAAGCCAGGAAATTGTAGCATTCTAAAGGAAGATTAATAAAACCTAAAAATCAGAAACTTTAACATTATTATGTAAAGTACCAATACTTCACCTCTTATTTCTTTCTCCTACTCTTGATCACCATCATGTAGCTTTCAGGGACAGTTCAAATACTATGTATTGACCTAGACTTCACGGTCATGATCTTCTACTAAGTAATAAACCACGACGGCAAAAACATGTTAAAATATAGGTACCATAAAGTACTGAAAAAATATTACAAACTTAAGTAAAAAGAAATCATACTTTTATGCTATTCTATCCCCCTTTCCCTAGCTTATGAAGTATTCTCTCTAAAGGTCTTAGAACACACATATATATAAATTACATAGGCTTATCTTTATTATCACAGGTAATTGATATACTTTCTAATGTAAATCTCGTGCTTTCATTTTTCACACTTTGAGGAAGCTAAGAAACATAGATTTAGAGAAAGTGCCATATTATAAGCTTGTAAACTGGGCAATAAAACATAGCCATTACAAGCTGAAGATGAAAATCACCCTCCAACTTGCATGCAAATCAAAGCTTATATTATACACACTATTCTTCTTATCAATACTTTATACATCTTACTGTAGGTTTTAATGTACTGTATTTCACATACTTTTCAGTATTATTCATAGAATATATATTCATGTCACAGAGCAGAGACTGATTATTAATCCAGCTATTATGGAAGATATGGAAAAGAAAATATTTCACCTGGCTTCAGCCACCTAAAATTTAGTCACCATGTCCAGAGTAGTTGTCCCAAACTCTATTTATCCCATGAAAAAAGAGAACATCTCCAGAAGGTAATTCATCCCCACTGAAGAGTCAAAAATGCAGTTCAGTTGCCTCAAAATAGGAATTCTGCTCTGTTTCAAGTGTTCTAGGATACCTGAAACATCAAGACGGGGTTTGCAAACATGACAAAAAGAGATCCCTTTGGAGACCCCTTTGAAGCTGTTGCTGAAAGTGACACAAGGTATACCAAGGAGTTTAAAATGTCACTAGATTAAATGTTTTGGGAACTGAATTCCACCCAGCTGTCAAGCTTAAACTAAATACACAACTTGGTGACTTAAATTAGGTAAGAGTATTACCACCCACACTCACAGATATAACCATAAGCCTAACGGGTGGTTTTGCTAGTCATGTGACTTCTTTATTTTTAAATTGCATTAGCTGGAGAACAGTTAGTACAGGTCTGCTAATCTACATTGCAGCTGCAGTACAGTTATACTGTCACATAGAAATGATAAAAGTATGATGAGTGACTTTTACACCAAGCAGAGCAAGCATAGACAGTCCTCTGAGTCCTTAACTTGTGAAAATATCACTCTTTAGCAAAATAATTAACCACGTTCTCAGTATATGCTTAAACTTAGCAATTGCCAAGCTTTTTCTGAATGAGAGCTTAAAAGATAAAGAGAGATAGAGATCACTGGAAAAAAAATTGAAGATAAGAAAGCTAAAAATATTTTCTTGTCTCTAGAGTAATACATTTTCTTGGAAATACGTAATGATCTAACTACAGTGATGCTCCTCTTACAATGAAAATTTATTCTTAAATGATTTAGCAATGGCAGTGTATGATGAATAAATTATACATGAAGATTAAGTAAGGCAGCATTAGAGTGTCAATTGCAAACTTTTTTTTTTTCAAAAACAGAATTAAGTCAAGAACACTTTATGAGGGTTCTAACGTTTGAAAAAGGCATGAAAAATCTAATAGTTCTAATGCATGAATACAGTTTTACACAGATAATTTCACAGTTCTCCCTTGTATTTATAGTTGCGTTCTAACCAGAACTGATATTATTTTATGCATCATATGGAAGGAGTCCTTAAAGTAATTTAAGATGTTATTTTTCTTGTGAAGACACGAATCTTGAGGTCTAAAGAGGCTCCTGTAATTGCAGATTTTTGGAAAGTCTGAGGTGCTTTGGGAACATTTTACCAACCTACTTTTCCTCTTCATGTGCAAATGATGCCGTATCAATATTTAAATACAGTTATAGGTGTCTACACTTAATGGACTATTGGAGCAATCAGTACTAGACAGCAGATTTAGTCTACAATTTCCTTGTACCATTAAAGAACTTTGTGCAGAGATTTGAAGTCCAGTTTACAATCACCCTTCTAATTCAGTAAACCATTCGACTCTTGCAGCTTAGTCATTTAAACATGAAGTGAGTGATAGATAAGCTTCCTCAGTAATCAACTGATGGCAATCATATTTTCAGTTAAGGGGATGCCCTGCATGCAAGTGTGAAAAATAGAACAAAAAAAATTGCTTCTGCTAAATCAATATGGCATATTTCATTCCATAGTACTGCTCATCTTTCTTCAAACTATTCTAATTACTATTTCCTGTCAAAAGACTAACAAAGAAAACCCATCTCAGATCAATTTTTAATGACAGATCCTTCTAATGATTACTATCCACAGCATACAGATTTTATTTGTTAAGCTGACACAAAATTAGCTCTATTTTTCCTTTAAACCCCTCTCCCACAAACAAATCAACTGGCACTGAGTATCAGGTAGGAAAACAGTAAAGATAGCCCAAGAAACTGGGATTCTTTAAAATAAAATATATTTGATAGACATTGAAATGCTTGTTAAATCCCCCTCCTTTTGCTATTTGGCATGAGCAGCCTAATACATTTCATTTTAGTCTATGGGGTTTTTTGTCTGTACATTAAATGAAACTGAAGAAATGCAGGGTGGACAACTCTTCATTCAGAGAACTAATAAGTCATAGCCATAAGCCCTGCCTCAAATGAGCTATTGTTTTCCCCTTTTCTTACACATCTGGGAGGCATTAAGCAATTTTTCCTGTGAAGGGGACTTTCCCTATCAAAAGGAAATGTTTTCCTTGTATAACATCTTAATAAGAAGAAAAGTATAAGCTGAGGAGCTTGTGTAACCGAAGTGCTGCATGCAGGTTATACGTGGGTAAAAAGCCCATGGTGAAAATCCTACCTCTCAAATTTCTTCTGACTGTAGGAATCTTGGACATGGATAGAGATTCTGCTTTCTTTCTGAAGTACTGTACTGTTGAGTTTTGATCTTTTACCATAAATTTTCACTTTGTAACAGGATGCTAGAAAGTGCTATGTGGTCTGTGATATACGAGGTCGTATAAAGTAGATGTTCTGTAGACCCTGTACAGGACACTTACCTACAATTCCTAGGGTTTGAACTGGATTATTTCCACATCTTTTTCCATCCTATGACCCTACTACTTGACCTCCAGATGATAGCATGTAAGATCAGTTCTAAAGGTTATACATTTCATCTCTAATACACAGAAAATAGCTTTGTCCAAGTTTTCAGTCCTGTCATTGCACCTGCACTGTGCTTCTGAAGAAAACTGTAAATTCAAAGAGTTGAAGCTGTGATGAAGTGCTTGAACTAGAGCTGAATCTGAGGAGAAAATCTGGCACTGATACCGAAGAATGTGAAATACCCTGTCTGAAGAAGGACGAGGAGATAGCTGGCTATCCGTGCTGATTAAAAAGCCTTTTTGCAGTCAGACACAGAACTGTGCTGCTCTACATTTCATTGCTGAAGTCTGAACATGCACTTGGTTAAATAAAAAATAACATTGCTGTTTATTCCAGTGATCGTCAGACTAAGCTCCTGAGAGGACACTTGTCATACTCTTTAAATACACAGCAAAGCTTCTCAGCAGCACACACTTCCACTTACAGGTTTCAGAAGACATTATGTCTTCTAGAAATCACAAATGAAAGTTGTTTCTGGTTTTCCATCTCCTGATACAGTTTAGTCTCAGACATGATAATTAAGCCATACATAGCAGCGAGCAGGTGAAAAGGAAGTGCCACAGCAAGAGTAAAAAGGCTACCTGATACACGATACCTTTCTTTCTGTCAAGGCATTTCTTGTGAAATACTGACTGGGACCATAAGGAAATTAGTGTGAATTATAGTCATTGGGAGCAGAGGGAAAGAAAGATGTTAAACTGTTTTTTCTTGCTTTAAAGGTTATTTCTAATTTTTCATTTAATCTCCTTAATGAGATACCTGTTGTTGCCCTAGACATACTTGCCTACTTCAAGAGGTGACAGATTGAACCCTGAACTTCAAATATTAGAACAGAATAGCTAGTTACAGATTATTTTATAAGAATCATAAAGAAAAAACCCATCTACAAGTTTTCAGAGAATTCAAAATGTTCAGAAGTGTGACCCATTCCTGAGTTTTAAATGTTAATTTTATACAGCTGATTTTCAAAATAAAAGCCTATATGCTCCAACATAAAGCATTATATGCATATTAAATAGCTTTAGCAGTGAATATACAAGGATGTTAAGAAGTCAGTCTATTTACAGTTTATGGGCTATGTTTCATATTCCATGCTAGTACGTAGCGCTAGTACTGTCAGGTTGCAAACATCGCTTTGAACCTAGGCCTTGCATGTCTTTTCTGCTGACTTTCAGCTCAGCATTGAGCTAAATCCCACAGGTAGTGTTATGAGAAATTCTTGCTTTTATCACAGAGCAGACAACAAGAGTCATTAAACTTTGATGACTTAAATGGGATAATGTTCAACAAAGAGATGCATGCAACCCAGAATATTTTTCTTTTAAGTTTGAGCGTGAAAGATATCATTACTTGGTAACAGATTATCCTGTAAAGGCTTTGGTAACTTGTCTGAGAATTATCTGTAAAACTTGGTTGACAATTATAACAGAAAGATTTGCTGAGACTCTTATTCCCCAGGATGAATGGACCCCGTAATAAATCTCATAGTCCTTGTCCACCAGTTACCCATAGGAGGGGACGTGATGAAGAGCACAGGAGCTTTCTCTAGCCGTCAACTTAACTTTCATCCACAACAACTGATGCATCAGGTCCCTTTACATTACGTACACGAGAATCTCTCCTGGGTTAGTCAGTTCACATACAGTCTTGTATGACTGAAGTGAGAGAGACTGAAAGGAAAAAGTCTGCTGCAGAAATGCAAGGATATTTCATGGCCCAGAGGAAATATTGTATGCCAGAAGAAATGTGAAGAAGGGTCTCAGGCTCTTTTACAAGCTTTTTCCTAGAACCCAGGGATGCTCACCAGTCATGGTAAAACTGAGACAGAGAAGCGTGTGCAGGTATTTATTGGTTTACGAGATCTGGTCTTCCATTAGTAGAGCATGACATGTTTATATGTGTCTCTGAAGATTGACTGTAAACCCGGAATGTACCGTTATGTTTAATGACAGTAGAGGCTGAGCAGGAGCAATGACACCAAGCAATGTTGCATCCTGTTTATGAGAAGCAAAAACAGAGAGAGACCTTTGCTCTGAAAGGATGCCAGAGGTTGTATCTTTGCTGCTAAATGCACCCACCCCAGGGAGTGCTCCCTGCCTACAGACCAAGATGTAGAGAATAGTGCTCCACACTGCTGAGCACTAGTTCATGAAAGCGGTCCGGCTATATCCACAATACGTGGAAATCAGTGCTGGATCTTTTCTCAGACTCATGTAGGCAAGGTGTAATGATCCTTCCCCCCCCACCCCCCGCCTTTGACCCCAGGACAACGTGCATAATGTGAGGGCTCTGCTGCAGCTCACCAAAGTGATTACAGCATGAAAGTGAGGCCATGTATTGGATGCCCAGGGGTGTGTGGTTAGGGCATGTGTGAGGTCAGGATAATACCGAAGGGAGGAAACAACCTGCTTCACTCTTGTCTACCACACCTTTCAAAAAAATTTTCTGGATATGTTTGGAGGTTAGCTGCTTGATGCATTGTGAGCTTCAGCATGAATTACCATTCATGCAATCTGGAGCAGCAGGGGATCTGCACACCAGAGGGAACTTGGAACTGAAACTGATTAACACCAGAGATGTACTCACAGCGGGCAGTGAGGAAACATATTCAAGCTAAGAGAAGTTTAGGAGTACATATTCCCCTGTGTATCCAGGGAAAATGTACATGGGATAGGTAATAGCTAATTATCCTTTCAACATGCATCCTTTTCTTTTGAATTCAGTCTTATTTAATACTAAGTGATTTCTTTTCCATGATGATATGAGGCAAAGTTTAATCCCACCAGAGCAGGTACCAAGCTTTAGAGGGCAATAGGAATTCAAGGAAATAGTGATTATTATCACTTATAATGTTTTATACCAATGTACAAGAGCTGGATTTTTCTTTTTTTTTTTCTTTGTAAAGTTTCATGACATAGTAACTATATTTTCTCTCCCTGTCTTGCCACCACATATTCAAACCTTCTCTGTCTTCATCCATCCATTAAGCATTTAGGTAGAAGATGACCTTCACAATTAAAAAAACCTCCTCTTTTTATGAAGTACAGTCTCTACATATTAGTGCTAAATAGAGATAGCCTCTTCTTCCTGACAGTGCCCTGAGCAATACAAAATTCCTATTTGTCAGTAGACAACTCTGCTACTTCAATGCTTATCACCAAAATGAGATAATAATAATAAAAACCCTTCTTTTTTAAGGATGACACACTCCTCTGGCACTGCAGCCTCTGTTGACACTACATGACCAGATCAAAATAAGAGTGACTTGGGGGAGTGCGGAAGAGCAAATGATTCACAGTGAATAATTTAATAACATTTAGCCTCTTTTCCATGTGTCAAGTGCCCACAAGTATCTTAATATTTTCTCAACTATATTCATTACCTGCGACTAGTCACCACATATTTTCTCTCAATACCATGGATTTTAAATTGTTCATTTGAACTGTTTATTCAAATGCAATATTATTTTTCTTGACATACAAATTTTGTTCAATGAATAGATAAATGCAAATACAATCAGGTATCTGGTGGAAATATCTTAGATTAAAAATTCATAATTTACTCTTTCAAATATTTGCTATGTGAGTAAACATATTTCTAGCAGCAAGTTTTCACTAGAATGCCTGCAAAAATTATGAGTACAACTAGAAGACATTTAGTAGCTATATTCTGTTTGTTAAGGTAGTCTTCTAGAATGGGAAACCAAACAATAAAAAAGATTAACACAATTCTCCCTCCATCCCCCCAAAAAAAACCCAAAGTAAATTCATGCCAATATTAAAAGAAACAGGTCTGATAATTTCTTTCTTAAAACAGTTTCTTCTGGGTAGTCTTTAACATTTTAGGATATGTTCTGATGTCTCTTTATTTTCCCTCTCTTTCTCTAAAGCACTTTGATATATGCTGAGCAACCTTATCTGTGAAAAGCTATCTATAACAGCATGGAGGTCAGCTTCACCCCTTGGCCAAGAGTCCTTGGAACAGTAGTTTTAGAAAAGTAATCTGGCCTTTTTTTTACTAGCAAATGTGACAGCCCTTTGGCAGAGCTCTCATAAGCTCTCCCCCATCTCATTTCAAAGTGTTTTACTACATGTTGCATATTCTTTCTCTAAAAGCTAGTTCAGCGGGAATTATCAAAACAGATATTAAAGCTGTTTAACTGGTTTGTTCTCCTTGCAATATTTCATGATGGTAATGAGGCTTTCCATAGATAACTATTGAGATGTTACAGGGTTCACTAGTACCTACTGCTTTTCAATCCTATTACTCTTTTGCAGCATGTTGAACCCATTGATCATTCATTCGTATTGTGCATGGACTCATTCAAGGTTGAATTCCTCCAGCTGTTACTACTGTGCTTGACCATAAAGGAGAAACAACTCATGCATGACCCTCCTTT
Source organism: Burhinus oedicnemus (assembly GCA_008921705.1). Lineage (NCBI taxonomy): Eukaryota > Metazoa > Chordata > Aves > Charadriiformes > Burhinidae > Burhinus > Burhinus oedicnemus. The sequence continues at coordinate 3,030,062 of VFFE01007167.1, read as the reverse complement.
TTGTAACTGATGCCTGTGGCATTATTTTTCTTTAATAGCATCCGTAAAGAGGACCCAAAGTGTATTTTACCCAAAATAAAGTGTATTTTACCCAAATTCACTGTAAAGTTAGATATGGATTTCTGCAACTGATGGACACAAGGTTAGTAAAAGGGCAAGGGGTTGAGACAGGTCATTCATTGACAGCCATTGTACAGAAAGAAGTCAGCTACTGCTGCTGCCACCCGATATGTTGACAAGGGCTCTAACTGTTGCTCAGTTTCCTTTTTTGTAGCTATATTCCCAACTTTTAAGTTGCTGAGACTTGGTTCTCCTTTCTTTTCATGCCTTTTATTTTATCCTTATCACTTCAGTATCTTTTCTTGAGAGATTGGCAAGCAGGTTATCACTGCCGTACAATTCTCAAAATCTTTTTGTTCTATCAAATACATACTCTCCAAAACTGGAAATGCCTGTTTTTAGACCAGCAGAACAGGTCTGGTAGTGATAACCAGGATCAGCCAAGAGTCCAGATATACAGACAAATCTGTAGGAATGGGAAAGACCCAAGTTCAAACTGGGAAGCCATCAGCAAGCCAGGGTCAGGATCACGTCTGGAGACAGCAAGCAGGGTCAGACATAGCTCAGCAATTTCTGGGTGGGTCTAGAATGATGAGACAGGACGGAGATCAAGACAGAAAGCCAAGTCTGCAGTATGCTGTGTTTACCCTTGTTTCACTAAACCTTTTGTTCATTTCAGATTTACTCAAATTACAACCATCAGTGCCTATACTAATCAAGTGGGAAATCCAAATAAATAGTTTGACCAGATAGACCATCTCTTTTTTTCTTATCATATATCTAACCATACCCTATTGTAGCTACAATGAGAAAGAAAACTGTGAACTTTCTCTAGAACACATCTATTTCATAATGTATTCTTATTTACTAGGCAAACACTGCAGGTCTGTTTCCCTGCTAGCAGCATGGAATTGCATTTGTTTTGGATCTGTGTTTTGCCTGATTCATAGCCATATTCTGTACTCTTTTCCCTAAGCATCTTCAGTATTATCCTGTTGAATACCTATTCTGAAGCAAAGTCCTATCTTCCACCGTCTCTGCAGTGAGGGAATATTACTTTGCTTCTCATGCTGTCCCCAAAGTCATTCTCTATTGCAGTTACTGTGTTTTATAAACAACAGATGCTCCATGACCCTTGTCCATCTTAAACAATTGCTGTCAAGATGTAGCATCAGAATAGACCACTTTGGCAACAAACAAACATAAAATCCCCCATTCCAAAGTCTGGACTACAGGTCATGCTTTTCAGTGCTAACTGCTCTGGCTGGAGATTTGAACGTGATCCCAGCTCTTCTGCCTTTTCTCTGGGTTTAAAGAAACAGACTTTCCAGAACACTTGTAATTCTGGCAAAAAAAAATCATTTAATGAATTATGCTCAAACTAAACGCAATCATACATGTAGTCAGTGGGTAAGATTCATACCCACACCAATGCAAAAGAACAGTAGAAAGCAAAGTACATCCTTTTACTATTGCGCTAACTTTCCTCTAATTCATCCCAGGATTGTTTTGGCCATGAACTGAAACAAATCAAAAATCCTCCAGCATCAGAATAGATGTTTTCCGTCTTTCACCAGAGAAATTCAAGAGGCTGTATTTGTCAATTATAAGTCAAGCTTTAAAAAGGCACGTGAAGATATATCAAATTCTCTTACATCTAGTCTTACTGACTTGTCCTTAGGTTCTGTTGGTACTATGGAAATCAGTACTGTTTTAATTATTCATTTTTCCCAGGCTTTACATTCGATGCTTTCTTTTCTCAGTGGAAATTTTAAAATATAATCATATATTTTTCTCTTAAAATATATGTTCCAGTTATGTACTTTCCAGCACATAGTTTATAGACACTTGCAAATCCAGGAAAGCTAGCTAAGGGAAGAAAGTTGTATTATCAGAGAGTTTAATTTTGGACTTTGCATTTTCATTGTGAAAGTGTGCAAGGGGCTGAAAATCATAAGAAATGACTGTCACTTTTTTACTTCAGTTACATCTATTACAGCTGAATCAAAAATTACTTCAAAGAGTCCCTGTCCTGGTTTGAGGTAAAACAGAACCAATTTTCTGTTCAGTAATTTTACTTCTGAGCTAAGCCTCTTCTAACTAACCGAACTCTGAAAATTAACAGCATATTGTGGAGACACTGTTCGTTCTCAAAGTGATAAGACCTGATCATTTGTAATTTATGCCAAGGAATGGTATGCAGAGAGGTTCTTCCTTATACTTATTGCTATAACAACCAAGGGCAGCACACTTTGTTATTTGCCTCGTTGGAGGGTCAGAAGTGGAAAAGCGTAGAGGGGTCACTCCTGTGGGGAGGAGCGGACAGGACAGGTGACACAAAACTGACCAAGAGGGTATTCCATCCCATCTGCCTCATGCTCAGTATAAAAGCTGAGGGATCAAAGGATTAGCTCCCTTAATTCAATGGCTGGTGCCCAAGGAGGACTCTGTCTGTTCATCTGCCTTTGATCCCAATACCTGCATTCCTGAATCTAGATCCAGAATCCAGTTCCCATCCATCACTGAGCCCAGTCTGGGGCCTTCCCCATGCCTGTCGGTGATGTGATCATCATCCTGGGAGCTTGATATGGTTTTGTATGTATTGTATATATTTCATTATTTTCTTTTTTATTATTTTATTAATTTATTAATATTTTTATTAAAGAAATTAAGTTTTCTTTTGAACTCATAAGTCTCTTTCTCTCTCTCCCTCCTCTCCTTGGAGAGAGAGGTGAGGGAGAGCATCTGTCATTCAATTCAGTGGCCAATCCGGCCCAAACCATGACAGTCCCATGGCCTGTGTTAAGTCTGGCAAGATAATTAAGATGATATTTTCTGGCCTTAGAAGGTATGAACCTATGAAACGACTTATATGTGATATGTTGGAAACTCATGCTAGTTTAAGCCTTGTGCCAACAAACTGAGTTTATTCTACGTATAAGCATTTTTTGCACAGGTACACAGTTGTGAATTTCCTTTAAAATGGACAGGAGAAAGCTGATTTGCACACCAAGGACCCTGAAGAAAATACAGGTTAAATAGGCTCCCAACTTACTTTTAACTTACGCCTCCTTCTTGCCTCCTGGCATAATGATTGCACCAATTTACAGTCCTTTATACATCAGCAGAATGAAAGCAAGTAAAAAAGATTCCAAGTGAGTTTAATGGGAAGGGCTCTAATTTAGATGACCTTATGAATAATTTTTTTAGTTTCCCCACAGAAATTAATGGCGTGGAATATCCATTAATTCACCTATTCCATCCCCTACAGTACAATAAATCTACCCTGGCCTTACGTTGGTCTATCTTAGATGAGAAAGCAATGAGAAACTGTCTTAGAAAGCACCTACTTGGCCAATGATTTGGGAAAAATTTCTTACCATGTAGGAGGGGAAATATATAACAGATTAATTTAGACATATGACTCAAAAGTAATTTGCCATTCAGGAATAAAATATACATTGCAATATAAACCCTTCTAATGTGTCTAATTTTTGCTATACCATTGATAACAGAGATTGCACACAAAATTTAGCCATTTCCACCCATTTCTAGTTTTCTAACTACCAGGTGCCACAGTGATTTCACTTACAGAATATTACTAAGATCTCTTTACTTTTACAATATTTTAGAACATAGTATTTTATAAAGTAAGAAGTGACCACTGCGATCGTCTATGCTCTGAAATGTGGACAGTAGGAAGAGCACTGTACTAGCTACTGCACCATTGCTGAATGTAGAGTGCAATCCCAATACCAATATATATGTGTGTGTGTGTATATATGTGTATATGCAATATTCACATCAGTTCTTTCAGTTCAAGTTTCTTAATGGGAGTTTACATACAGCCAATGAACCCTCTGATAACTGAAGTCTGAATTTATTTTTCCCACTCACGTAGCCCTGGAATATAATTTCTTATCTTCCAACTTATCCAGCTAGCAACATATCAATCTTTCCATTATTTAATATCTTCCAATCTTTACCAGTCATGTTTTATTTCATATTGTAATAGTAATGTGAAATAGATGAGTGCAAGAATCTAAGACCATATCTACAGATGAGGTGGACAACAGCAGATCTTTGTTGCCCAAGGTAAGTTTTATGGACTGACTAATGCCAAGATTGTTTAAATCTAGCCTTTTGTACAACAGATTGACTACATTCACAGTCTGTGGTATCCCTCTGACCCCAAAGCATAACCACCACTACTACTTAGAGAAAAAAATCAGGTCAAGTATCTGAATTAATGTGAGGACCATTTTGCAGCCAGTGAGAATGGTGATTTTATGCCATGAAACATTTTGTAGTATGTACTGAATGCCCTGAGTGTAACCTGAGGACAAACACAAGTATTTGAGAGTGTAATTCCAGCTGATACACTTGGAAGAATGAGGACAGCACCAGGACCAGGTTCAGTCCCATTCATATAGCCTTTTTTATAATGGACCCTTGAAGAGACCCATCGCTGTCACCATCCCCAGACACTGTCTTGGAGAAAACTATTTCAAGTGGTCTAAAACAGAATCAGTGGTTGATGAGTACTAGTAACAATGTGCCTTGATAATGGTGATTCATTACTTAAAATCATTACTTAAAATCACTTTCTAAGTCCTACCAGATTTTTGTTATATTTAATGTATATCATGTTATATGTTGTGGCTTAACCCCAGCTAAGCCCCACACAGCCACTTGCTCACTCCCACCCAGTGGGATGGGGAAGAGAATTGGAAGGGGAAAAGCAAGAAAATTCATAGGTGGAGATAAAGATGATTTAATAAGTGAAGGAAAGCTGAACACGCAAGTAAAGCAAATTAAGGAATTTATTCATTACTTCCCATCAGCAGGCAGGTGTTCAGCCATTCTCAGGAAAGCAGGCCTCCCTCAAGCATAATTGTTCCTTGGGAAGATAAAATGCCATAACTCCAAATGTCCCCCCCTTTTCTCCTTCTTTCCCTAGCTTTTATTCCTGAGCATGACATCGTATGGTATGGAATATCCCTTTGGTCAGCTGGGGTCAGCTGTCTCAGCTATGTCCCCTCCCAGCTTCTTGTGAACCCCAGCCTACTTGCTGGCGGGGCAGTGTGAGAGACAGAAAAGGCCTGATGCTGTGTAAGCACCGCTCAGCAATAGCTAAAACATCCCCGTGTTATCAATACTGTTTTGGTCACAAATCCAAAACACACCACCATTTGAGCTGCTATGAAGAAAATTAACTCCATTGCAGCCAAACCCAGTACAGTTACCTTTTCTAATCTCTTAACTAAAAGATCCCATGTGCTAACAAGACAAATACTTCACAAAAAGCCTAAACAAATTATGTAACACTTACCTTTATCAACTGAACATCCAAAATCACCAAGTGCAGGAAACAGGCTAGCTGGCCAGACTCTATTAACTCTAAATCTATGTTGATTGGTGTTAATGATATCACTCCATTTAAGTTGGGTGGTGGTTTGTTTTTAGTTTGGTTTGCGTTTTTTTAAATATTTGCATCCCATATTACAAGTTCAGCAATTATTTTTTTCAGGATAAATGTCAGGCCAGCAGACCTATAGTTTTGTAGGTCATTATAGTTTTTAAACATTAGCACTGTGTTTGCTAGTGCTCTTTGAAATGTTACCATGAATAATTAAAATTAAGCTACAACTTTCAAATATAAAATCACAGTTTATTTATGATGTCTTATTTTCGCCAATGTTTTATTTTGTGTCTTTGTTCACTTCAGGCAAAATTCCACCTTATTTATTCGTTTATCACTTAGCAGAATTCTTGTTTACTTGTGTGTCTGTGTGTAAAGAAAAAACATAAATAATGTGCGGATGCTCCTATTCATAATTTCATTGATGTCTTTGCCATATGCTCAGGTTAAACCACTCACCAGATCTGTGCACAAATTTCCCTTAGTTTGGGCTGTCAGTGACAACAAGTGGTTTCTCTGCCTTCCCCTGAAAGAACAGATGTGGTCCAATTCACAAAGTAAACTGAGCATTTACTTAGGAAATTCCTGATAGTTGCAGAGACTTAAGACACAGATGTTTTTTATCTTTTGATCTTTTCTTCTTTTCTTTAATTGCACATAGCATCTTTTGGTTTTATATATATTAGCTCTTACACCAGCTCAAGTTTTATTGAGCATTCTTGTGTCTAATGGTGCGTAGCGTAGATTGTTAGAGTACCCTTCTGGACTAAAGAAACATTGCACAGTTGCTTGAGAAGGGCAATGGCCTAGTCAATGGTTACACCTAGTTTGGTAGTCTCCTCTGTCCTTCCAAACATACTAGTAATTATTTGGCACTGTACTTTATTAATATATTGTGAAAAAGAAGGAAAATTCACATAAGTTATGGTGCATTATCAAAGGAAAATACTTCTATTTGCTGTGTAAGTAGCCTGACACCTTCTTTTCAAAGAATATCTATTAAGATCAAGATTATCGTTATATAAATATACATTTTAATTGTGGCAAAACCAGCAACTGTATCCATATGTTACTTCTAATAATTTACTGGAAGCATTTAAAACTGTCAGGTTCTTTGCAGCAAATGAAGTGCACTGCTTAGAGAAAAGCAAACGAAGCTAAACATGTACTTGATATTGATTCAGTCTACACAACAGATGGCAACATGGATGCAAATAAAGTGCTTGTCCTTTTATTATTATTAGTTAATATTTAAATCACTGGAATGCCCAGAGGCCTCAGTCAGGAGCAGAGGCCTATTATGCTAGACACTACACAAATATGCACCGGAACATTTTGTTCCAGTATCATCTTTCTGCTGCTGCACACTAAACTCATTGATGACTCATTTGTATTGCCCAGAGAGTCGTTCAAGCATACAGAAGGTTGATTTTCTCCAGCTGCTCTGAAAAGTTTATAACCTAAGCAGGCAAGGAAGGAAGGAAGGAGGGAAGCAAGGAAGGAAGGAGGAAAGCAAGGAAGGAAGGAAGGAAGCAAGCAAGCTTCTGAAATGTAAAATTTCACTTTGAAGGTTTTGCCTTGCATTTTTTCTAGCACAGGTGTGTTGGAGTACCCCTTCACTTTCCTGTTTCTCAGTTCTTCTTATTTTCACACTATTCCACTGTTCCATTTGCTTTCTTAATCCTGTCTCCTTCCATTTGCTGCATTCACCTTGCTTTTTCTCCATCACTTTCATGGCCTGTACTTTTACCAGAACATCACCCCACATCCTCCAAGTCTGGTAAAACACTAGGAGCTATATAGGAGTTACAAAGCATACGGCATTCATTCACCAACAAAGACATCTCTAATTATTAACTAAACCAGTGCATTCAATTTTCAGATTCAAAAATGTTCCACTGTTTTCACCCAGAGTGTAATGTATTTTAATTATGACAATGTGTTGCTGTATTGTATATAATCAGTTCTACAATATAACTGATTATTTTATATAGTCAGTCAGTTCCTCACAGAAAAGTCTGTTTGGCAGTGAGTTTTTGTCTGAGAACTGTTTCTACCATATAACAGGAGCAAGCCCCCCCAAATTCATCCTTGCCCTCAGCAGGTGCATCATTCTGTCTCTCACAATTAAGCCCTAGTGGAGTTTGAAACTACATTTCAATCAGCTGCTCTCTGATCCTGTGAATGGGTCTCAACTACATTGGTATACAAAGTTTTTTTCTCTCCTCTTTTCCTGCTTTCTCACCTCTTAGAAAGAAAAATTGAAAGACTTTTTTTAGAAGTCTACTAAGTGTTTCGATGTGTACGACTGAAACAGGAAGCCACTCTTCAGCTCTTTTCAAATATGGTAGAAATCCAACTACATAAAAAGAAGAATAGTTTTTATGATTTTAAAATTCAAAAGATGGAAAAATCAGGTTTTGTATGAAAATTTTGGTGCAGCATAAACTACAGTGTACTGTAGTAATTAGCCTTACAAAAAACCACAAAACTTAAATGCAAAAGAAAGTATTCCTTTGCAAAATAAAAGCATTTAAACATTTATTTAATATTAAAGAAATATTGTGAATATCATTATGATGTCTTATAAGAAAATAATGTAAATGCAGAAAAAACTTAAGAGAAGTATTGCTTAGACTTAGCACTAATAATCTGTACTTCCCAAAGCAATGAAGTGTTCCTGATAAAATTTAAAGGAACAAAATCCTTTATATTTGCAGTCAGTCATCATTAGGGTTCAGAGTTAATACTCATACTGCTACCTTATACCTCTTAAAAAGTGTCACAGATAGTCATTTGTGCATACAGTGTCATACATCATTTATTTGATAAAATGTTAAATAGTTTTATTGCTAGTAGTACCTTTCTTCAGTAACTCTTTGGGCTAAAAGAAATATGTCTGCATGGATTGCCGACCAGTGTAGCTTGTCTAAACTGATACTCCAAGATTCACTAAAGACAGTTAGTAAGTACATTAACGCTACGTTTCTTTGGGAACTATTGGCTAACATCAGGGAGCACTGAGGTCCGCTAATAGTCATTACTGAGGTGATCCTTTGACTCGTATTTTTGTAGAGAAGAAAAAAGCATGTTAGTAATATCAAAACCAAGGATTATTGATTATGGACAATCTTCATGCAGCTACGCCTATGCAAGACTGGTAATACTGTCGCAGTTACTATTACTGTGCTGCACTATTACAGGAAATGTGCTGCACTATTACAGGAAATGAGAAGCACTGCAATGTTCCCCCAAAGAAAACAAGAATATGCTGTTCCATACAAATGCTTCCCTTTTACTGATACTACCTTTTGTCAGGGGCTGTTGCTTGTAAAAGAGTTCTGGTAGGATTATTTAGTTAGATGTATTTACTGGCAATCAAATAGAAACTCTAGGTCAAGCTCTCACCTGGAAAATGGCAGAAAAATTATATTAACTGCCTATGTTTGATAAGTAATAATTCCTGATTCTTTAGTAATAGTTCTGGCTTTATAAAGAACACGTAATAGGAAATGCAAAAATTAACCTAGAAGTTAAGATAATGGGAGGGGAAGGTTGATCGATAATCTACTGGCAAATAATAGAGCAATGTTATTTGTGAAAGTTCCCACCTCAGGATGTTTTGACAACAGATACTGTCTCATGATTGTGAAGAACTGTTGCTATGCAACCATTATCCATCATCTATCCTTCCTTGTATCTCCCACAGCTTATTGCCCAGTATTGATAATCCACATCTTGTGCAAGACCACTTCTTGTTCTTGTGACACATGCAGTTCCAGAGGATCAAGCAAAACGATCATTGCTCTCTGTTTGGCAAGGTTGCCTGTAGAGAGTTTTTTGGCTTCAAATGAAGCACTCCCAACTTACCTGAATATTGCCTTGTAATATGGCTGTCTTACTCAGGTCTAAAGCCATTACTATAATATCAAGTGGGAGACTGTAAATAGGCACACATAAGCCATACATGCTCCTAACTAATGAGATGAACATTTCTCATTCCTTCTGGAATAAAGCTTTGGATCAAATCCCATCAACTAGCTCTAGTGGTATCAGTTATATGACTAGATTCTATTGCCCAGCTCTTTGATTTTTCTTCAAGTTTGATGCAAGCAACAATTCTGGAATTCTTTTCCAAGCCTTGATTTTTGTAATTAAACATGAATGTGGTGGCCTGACTCTGCACCAAAAATGCCTTAGAACATGCGCTGTGAACTGCAAATGTTCTGCTTAAGTCCCTAACACTAAAATATTTTAGTAGCACAAGATGAGTGTTACAGTAATCGCAACTCTACAGTCAGGAGCCTATTATCTATTTCAGAGCAGTAATGTGAACTCTGTTCAGCTGGCATTTTTGGCAGTGGCACACATCTAATCTTGCTCCCCAGCTCATGCCAACTATGGTAATGCCATAACCCCTCACTGACAGACTTGATGACCTTCCTTTATAGGCAGTCCAATTGCACAAGGTAAAAACCAGGAACGAAAAGAACATTGTGTAAGGTCACAAATTCAGATACTAGCAGTAAATCATAGGCTTCAAATGCCAATAAAGCTAGAAATAATGAATGCCACTGATAGCAACTCTCAATATAAAAAGTTATTTTTAATGTTTTTTAAAACAATGTAAGTATGGCTTTAGAAAGTCACAAAAGCTTATTCTCGTGATGCAGATAGTAGCAGCCTCTGCAGCAAGGAGGTCAGATTCTATTCTGATTTATGTCAAGGACTCAAACCAGTATTCCAGGTTGGCACTGGGGACAAGGCAGGAAGAATCTCACCCTTAAAAGCTTGCATTAAAAACAGGACAATGAGTTTCTTGTCAGACACTTGGTTTCAATTTGTGTGTAGTTTATCTTATATTCTTATCATAGTTCCAGATGGTAGACATAAAAATATCACTCTTCTAAGCTCCACTATGACTTACTTTAGTTTTATTACAAACCATGTGGAATTAATGGTTTGGGTTTTGTTTCAGTATGGAAAAAGAGTCCCAGATAGATAGATTTTTGATGTATCTACTCTGTATTGGGCTTGATCTCTATTACTGCTCCGTTTTTTTTATTGACACAATTCAACCGTATACTGATGAGTCACTCTTACTTTAGCCTAGCATATATGAAAGAAGAAAAGTTCAAACAATATGAAAAAGCAAATGTAAGGCAGACTTATGTTGCTAGTATGGGTTAGAGGAATTTTCTTAACTATTTTGGCACTCTCCAAAAAAAAAGTTTTAATATGTTTTGCTGTGGAAAAGAGGAAGACAGGCTATAGATTGTTTTCTGTTACAATACTTTATGAGCTGTATAATTTGCCATGTGTCACATTTGTCAAATAATGCTTATTAATAAAGTTAATCTTGAGCTATTGGCTAATTCATCTGAAAATTCCTTAGCACCCACACACGATATAACCTCTTCATAAATGTGAGTCATTCACTTAAACTAAGGAAATGTTTATGGCAGTGTAAAACATTAATTAGTTAGCAGTCTAAGAAGATTCCAAGAATGAATGTTCAAACTCCTTGTATTTTAACAGATGACAAAGAGATTAAGTCAAATAATTAACCTTTGTATGACAAAAAGATGTCAGAGAGGAGAACAAATCTTTAGTGTATCTGTTAAACACAGAGAAAGAGCACGCAAAAGCATGCAAAAATCTAATCAGCAGAAAGACGTGCAGTTATTTCTATACAAAAATATATTTTATGTTGGATGTCATTCAGGGTACTTGTAGCCTTCAGTCTATGATTCACATTGCTTGGGCAGCATGTGCCAGTGCCACAGCAAATCCATTCCTTAGATTATAGTCTGAAATAAAACAAATTTTAAATTATGGTCATAGTTTACTAACCCGTATTAAATAATATGATGTAGTGACTCTGCATTGCCTTCCATTTTGGGGACTGGCTTGTCCTTGGTTAAATAATGCCCTTGTAAAATTGCAAGGCGAAAATAAACTGTTTTCCTCTTAACTAAACAGAGATAGCCCTGTGATGTGAAATTACTGAAAAGATGTGATTTGGGGAAATTACAGTTCCTTGCTTAGTATGTATTGTGCATGCCCTACAGCCTTCCCTAACCAGTAGCTCCCAATTTCATTTAAATTGTAATGATTTCCTTTAAGGACAATTACGTTGCCTAAGAGCAATGCATGCATAATAATGCTGCTTTGGCATGGTTCAGTATAGAATGAGAGTAATAACTGTTTATTAATATGATAATTAACTGTTAATGCTTAGCAACCTAATTATATCTGTTAAATAACTTACATTTTGAAGCCAAATTCTAGCAAAAAGAATTCTATTAAAAATAATAAAAAGCTATGAATATCATAGTAAAGGCATAATTACAGTTTAAATTGCTGGATTTTGACTTCACTTATGTGAAACAGATCCTAGATTTCTGCATACCGTGAAGAAAAGTGGCTGTAAGGCCTTCCTTGTTCTAATAAGAAATGACTCGATGTTAGAATTTGGGGCTTATTTCAGGAAATGTATGAATGAATACCATAAAATATAAGGAAATTAATAGAACTGTGTACTCTATAGGGTTATTAGAAAGAGTTTAGAAAGAGAAAAACTCTTTTAGCAAGAGTTGCACAAGTTTCACCAACGGTGATCTTAGTAAATTGTATTATTATTTTTCCTTTCTTTGGTCTAGCAACGAGAACTGCCTTGATATTGATCAAACACATGGACAAATACAGCCCTGGCAAGGTCTTGGCTAGAAGCAATAAAACTTCAATGCCATACCTCAAAAAGGTGGACTAATTGGTGATAGTCTGAAAGAGAAAAATAAGAATGATCAAATGCCTAAATGGTATAACCTATGACAGAAATGCATGTTTTTAGCCTAAAGAAGAAAAAAGCTGAGGAGGAACATGACAGGCTGAGAGAGTTGGGGTTATTCAGCCTGGAGAAGAGAAGGCTCCGGGAAGACCTAGTAGCAGCCTTTCAGTATCTGAAAGAGGCCTACAAAAAAGCTGGAGAGGAACTTTTTACAAGAGCATGTAGTGATAGACAAGGGGAAGTGGCTTCAAAGTGGAAGAGGGTAGATTTATATTAGATCTCAGGAAGAAATTCTTTACTGTGAGGCTGGTGAGGCAATGGAACAGGTTGCCCAGGGAAGCTGTGGAGGCCCCATCCCTGGAAGTGTTCAAGGCCAGGTTGGATGAGGCTTTGAGCAGCCAGGTCTAGTAGGAGGTGTCCGTGCCCATGGCAGGGGGGTTGGAACTAGATGATCTTTAAGGTCCCTTCCAACCTAAACCATTCTATGATTCTATGATTCTATGACAGTCTTCAAGTCAAAAGTTAAGTAGAATTGAGCAAGAATTGAATTAAGTAGAGTTAGTGAACTAAACATGAAGAATCATCTTTAACTGAAGAAAGAAATGTTGAGGTGAGGCATTAGAATGTATCATTAGAATGATAAACATAGCAAACCCATGCAATAGTTTTTCTGGGAAGACTGTAAAGTCTCCATTATGAGAGGCCTTGAAGATAGTTAAGGGGCTGTCAGGAATTACACAGGCTGAGCTGACTCTGAAACAACAGGATGGCTCGCTCAGTCTACTCCTGGAGACTCTCCCAGGCCTGGGTCTCTTCAGTAGTCTTTTCTCCAGGGCAGCATAATAGGACTGACTATTATTTCAAATATTCAAAATTTTAAGTAGTGGCCTATGAATGGATTTTTTGCATTAATTTGGCCAATTGTTCTCTGAAGTACTATCACTGCACTTAAGATATCTGTGCCATTTGATTATCTCGCTTACTGTTCACTGGACCTGCAACCTGTGCAGCAAAAACTGCATTTTCACCTTTGTGGCTGCTAACCTTTTATGGTGTTCTTCTCATTTCTTGACCATACAATGCTTAAAAACATTGCAATTGTAATTTCCATTATCCCTGTTCTATGGATCTCAGAACAAAAGTTCAGGAAATAATTCACTTCAGAATATCTAGAAACAGAGAAAAGAATGAATCTAGGTATGTCGAAGACAATGCCATATCATGGGATTCTGTTCTTTAGATAACCCTTTCTGAAACATTTGTTTAAGACAGAAGTGGAAATTTTCCACCTTATTTTGTTTCCTACAGCATCCTCTTTTTTCCCATAATTTTGAGGACTATTATTTTTCATATCTTTGGTCTCATACTAAGCCTCAGTCCAGAATTTTACATTATAATAAACAGTCTTTTTGAAAGCCTTGACAACCCCTAATAAAATTCAGTAAGAATCTTCCAGGTTTTCCATCTGCCGGGGCTTTCCTCTGCTTGTCACTATTAAGTTAAAGAAGAATATGTAGAATAATTTTATGTGATCCTTTTGATCTCCTTTGGATAGCTCTGAAACTGGTTTTATAACCTACCTCCTGTCAGCCATTCCATTCTTCAGGAAAAAGAATACAACTGGATTCAGTATTTCAAATAAGTTCTCCGTCATCCAAACATAAGTCATTGAAGGTTTTAATGATCAACAACAAGCATTTAAATTTAATTTTGTTCCGGAATTAAGACCAACTGTCATTTGCAGAATACAGTATCATATTAGCCAATGTCACTTAGCTGGCAGATAGATGCTTATTGAACTAGTACACTTTTTCCCTAGGAATTCATTGGCGTGCTAAGGTCAATATACAAGGGCTATGTTGAAGAAGATTAAGGATGATTGGTAATACAGGGATTGATTCAGAATCCACTGTAGTGATCCAGAAGTTTTATATTAACTCACTAGACACTAGATCAGACTTCACAATAGAGATATTACAAATGCCAAAAATTAAAAGATATCTTAATAATGGTCATTTGAATCACAAAGATAATGGTAGGAGAACTGACTGACACAAAGTGTACTCTCAGATGTCTTATTAGCCCTGCTCTAGAGAGTTTCATTTGTAAGAATTAAAGGAAGCAAAGAAAGGAACACTGAAATTTGCGACCTTTCATCACAACTGGAATAAATCAACTCTAAAATAAAAGGGCATAACACTAGCACTTTGCATTCTCCACATTGAGGAACCTCATCTATCTCTTAGAAGAGAAATGGATTCTTGGCAAACTGAGCTGGCTGACAGTGTTCTGACTTGTTTGAGCCAGCTATTTGAGGGTGATTCATTAAGATCTATTAACACAAAATTTAAGATCCCTGACTTTTCACTTTTTATTTCAGAATGAGAAATTCTGCTTCAGAGAGGTCAATTAAACCCTTTATTATTACCAAGCTGATAAAGTAAAAGATACTTCTATTTTTCTTTAACTCATTTGTGGATGGTGAAGGCAGATTATACTGAGTACCAGACTGTACTGCAATCAGAATCAGGAGATTCAGGAATCACTGGACTTATGTTGATAGCTCTACGAAACATACATATACACAAATATGTGTATACATAAAATAATTATGATTAGCATGAATCAGGGTATGATTTGAGTGTTTACCCCCTTCAGGGGAATTGTACTTGTATTCCTTCAGTTCTCTGTGATGCAAAGAGAGAAAGAAGAAGATTACAGTTGCTTAGAGGAATGTAAAGCACTTACCGATGCAGTGCTTGTTGGTGCCTAGACAACATGATGACCTGACCCTACTGGTCTCAGCTCATCTCAGCTACAGTCACCTGGCCCTAACAGAGTGGCTCACAGATTCTGACCTAAGCATTGTCAGAGTATGTTTTGCAATGACTACAGACAGCCTGAGAAATATGATCTACAAAACTGTTTTGCATTTGTTAAGGAGCTGCATAAAGCTAGTCAATAGAAAATGCTCCATACTTATTTCTGGATGCAGACCTCCCTTATCAGAGACAAGAAGCCTCTATCAATCTAGGAGCAGAAGCTAGGCCTGTTCCTGACAGTCTGGAGGCTTAACTCAGTAGGCTTGTATTCATTAAAGAGTAGATGTCAGCGGTGCTCTCTGACTGCACACACTAACCTAGTGGCTAAGTGCACTCACCTAAACAGTGAGGGGACCTGTGCTGAGTTTGCAACTCACCCTGAGGAAATTCACATCCACGTTTTAGTCTGGGTGACTGCAATGTTTTGCTTTCATGGTAGCTGGATCACTATATGAAAAGGAATGCAAGATTTGTGGTGGCAGGCAGAGAACAGGAGAGAAGGGTAACTCAGTGGTCCGGTTTTGAGAGCACATTGCTTGGATGTGGAGGAAATCGAGTTCCGGTCATTGTCAGTCTGCTTCTGATTTTCTAATCCAGTTACCATGCAGCATAAAAATACATAAACAGTTCAGGACACAAGGATTCGAGTGCAAGTCTCTTTTTATCAGCAACACGTCTCATCCACTCATCTGCAAAGTCCAGTTTTCGAAATTCTCTTCATCCGTTCCCAGGAATCTCACATGTCCTTTTGTACATTGGTGCAGGTGCAGCAGTGGGGAACATCCATGACAAGTCAAGCTGTCATGGCTTTTCCCTCACCTGAAAATTGGAAAGTCTCTCAGGAGGAAGGTGTGGGTTTAGATACTAAGCAGAGAAAAAAACTGGCACTAGGTTTTGCATTTTGTCCTTAAACTGCAAGTTGTTTGAAGTGGGAGCTACCTGGCCGAGTACTGCTGAAGGGACACCTTTCCTCTGACCCTGCATTTCAGTGGAAGTGTCCACACCTGCTAGTCTCCAGAAAAGGTCCATACCCTGGGTGTGTTTCAGGAATGCTGTGAGCATGGCTTTGGGCCCGGCTCACCCGAGGTGTCCACCTGCCACCAGCCCAGGTCATGATGGAGCACGGGTGAGTGCTGGTCACCTCACTCCCCAAGGGCCACTTCTCCTGTGCATGTGTGGGCACCTATGAAACTTTACAACTCAAAATTAAGGCATCAAACAAGAGTAAACAAGTGATGAATTGTGTGCTTTTGGGATACATTTCCACATATAGTGGGAGTTTTTTGGTGCTCACTCTTCCTGGTTTGCATCACATCAATAGTTTCTTAATCTCCAGGCATACAAGAAAAATAATAAATCCAAACAGATAAAAAATGGCTCTCCCATCCTTCAATCTCATTCTACCCGGTGGCCTAATGCTCTTGCTAGCAAAAATAGGAAAAGATTTGTTTGTATTATAAACAGATCACTGGTCAGGTAATTTTTTTTAACTTGTTTGTAAAGCACCAGTGGAGCGATATAAATAACAAGGAGAAAGTAAGAATGAAAATCCCTTAGCAGTTGATATAATCCTTGTTTTGTATCACTGAAAACCTTTTCTTGTCTCTTGGCATTTTTTTTCCTAGAAATTAGTAAAGTGGAGAAAGGCTGGGCTGTCATATGTCAGCCTCTCTAACAGACTCTTGCTCGCTCTCATTTAGTGAATGACATTGGACCTCACAAGTGATCCCAGACCGTATTCTCTCTTAGTGTCACTTTATCTTTATTTATTGTGTCACTAGAGCCTGTACGCAACAATTTGTAGAATATGAAAGGTAAGGCTGCTTGGCACTCCTCAGCTTAGTGAAATATCATATTCATAAATTAATACTTAAACACAAAAAAGATATATAAGTCCTAGCATAAAAAGGAGAAATAAGATCACTGCTTTATTTATTTTTCTCATAATGTTTTTCTGTCCTGGCAGAGTTTTCTTAGTACACATATAAATACAGACATGATTAAATTTTTGATGACTAAAAAAGTGTAGGAATAAAGCCATTGTGAAGGAGGAGACTGTAAGGTGACCTGAAGAGACCGGGCAGTTGGTTGTGGGAAAGGTATATAGAAGTAAAAGCAAAGATATCTGGAAATGGAAGTTAAAATTAATTAAATGCTTACAAAGCAATATCCTTGTGAGAGATAAAAAAAGAAAACATTTTTTTCATAAATATATTTAAATATCTACATGACCTCCATGTAAACAACAAAAATTAATGGTGTGCCAATGTTTGTATCCATTTTAGGCTGATGAAGGATTTTAGAACAATAAAACCAATATGTTCCTCAAATTTAGGAAGGAGAAATATAACAACAACCCAGACAGAATAAGGAGATGCATATAGCACTGAAGAAAAAAGCTTTCATAAAGGAAGTATTTCCAGTCTGCAAAAGGACAGAGCAAACTGTAAAAAATATAAAAATCAGTTTATAAATAAAAGTGTTCATGACAATGTGTAGCTATATTCAAAATCTTGAGATGTGAACAAAATGTTCTCAGCATCTCGTTGTTAATTTTCCACCATCATTGTAAATTAGTTCTCAGGTCTTTTTAAAAAAAATGATATCATAGGTAACAGTGTGCGGAATAATTGTCTCTACACAGCTGAAATTGACTTTGTCATCAATCAATGTCACATCTGAGCCATAAATATTTGTACGATGTCACAGCTGTTAAATGATGTCACAACAGCACATTAGCATTATACAACACTAAAGAGCTGAGGGTCACCAAACAGTTTTGAGACTTTACATATATAGCACAACTTATTGGCTACTTGGAGCCATTTGATATTATTTTCACCTGATCCACCCATGAATAACAGAGAAATACATTTGATATCTGCACCTGAGTTAATCACACTCACTAGCCTTTCTTTGAAATCAGTGGAGAAAACCAGAAACTTTTGGACTATCGGTTATCTCATTTTAAAGTAATTGTCTAAAATAGGTCAGAAGTATTGCACCTTGAAAAGTCTTATTTCTGTCTCATGATCAGAAAAAGAGCCTACAAAGGCTACATCACATGTAGATGTCTCCACTGTAGATTTCTAAAGTTGTTATTAATTCCACTAATACATTTTAAATCTTTATTTTTCTATATAAAATCCTGGTTACATGTGTCCAAAAGTACAGGTAACGCTCCTGTAAGCAACAGCGATCACTGCTTGCTTTATCAAATCTCCCAAGATTCTGCCAGAGCAGCATATAATATTCCAAATATATGTACACTGAATTGTCTTTAACATTTTGGGTCTCAGTCAAAACACTATTGTCTTCAAGGTAATATTTTCTGAAGGGAATTAATTATTCAGATCCTCAGAAAATGTTATGATAAGGAAGAACAGCTTATGTCACTTAACTTCAGACATCTAAAAGTTACAGATATAAGACTGAGCCAGTCACCCCAGGTTCCCTTGACAGTCACTGGAAAGAAATTGGCACCTGCAAAGGGCGATCCATCTGACCTATCCTAGATACTGATCTTAGGATGAGATGAATCATTCCCTTGAGGTGCCCATTTCTCTTCGTTGACTATAAAGAAAGAATAGGATGAGTTAGACAGAGAGATTTAATTTTTTTCTATGCCTAAACTAGGGCAGATTAATCTTACCCTAGGAGAAAAACGTTAGGCTATTTTGTACAGAAAGCTCCTAAGAATGTAACCAGGGCCAAATTGAAGTCTGTTCAAAACACGACAACAGCACAGAAATGGTGAATTTCTTAATGTGTACTAGGCTAAATATATATTCAGTATAGTTGGCCACTCAAGAAAACTCAGGAAAACTGTAAACAAAGAGGACTTTCTGGTCAAACACAGCAAGAAAGTATCTATTCCAAAACAGCCATGTATTTCATATTTAATACTAAGAATATTTTTAGGAGTTCAGACTTCAAAAAAATTGATAGATTAAGTTTACCTGCACTTTTAGAGTAATAAATTAACTCTTCTGATACTGGTGTCGTACCCATAGAAAAGATTAAAGTCAACACCCTCCCTATACGTAGAAGACTCAATAAAAAGGCACAGGCTTAAAGCCAAATGCAGAACCTGACCTACAGTGAATTGATGTCTGGAAGCAAGTCAGGGTTGGGTGGAGAGAAATGGGAGGTTTGGAAGAAACTGCCTGGAATATAAGAGGAATAACAATTTCTTGCTCAATTAATTTACAAGAACTATCCTATATCAATTAAACATATTTAAAAATTGTAATTGAAGTTGTTCTTAAAATATGGAAATTGCTTGTAAAGTAGGGGAATTTATTTTGTCCTATCTTGAATTTCTATTGCTCTAACTTGTCTAATTGGGCATGAAACTATTTAAAGCTTTTTGACAGGGTTTTGTGGTTGGTTTGTTTTGGTAACACTAGCATAAAATATAAACATCACACCTTCATACAAAGTGCAAATGAAACAAAAACATTCTAAAACTTTTTTTTTTTTTAAGAACTATAAAAACAAACAAAAAGCTCCTCATACGATCATATTCTAAAATCTATCAAAACCTTGAAATTGCCTTGTTCAACATATTCATCAATGACCTGGATGAAGGGGTAGAGGGAACCATCAGCAAGTTTGCTGATGACACCAAACTGGGAGGGGTGGCTGACACACTGCAAGGCTGTGCTGCCATTCAGCATGACCTGGACAGGCTGGAGAGTTGGGCAGAGAGAAACCTCATGAAGTTCCACAAGGGCAAGTGTACGGTCCTGCACCTGGGGAGGAATAACCCCATGCACAGTACAGGTTAGGGGTTGACCTGCTGGAAAGCAGCTCTGTGGAAAGGGACCCGGGAGTTCTGGTGAACAACAGGATGACCATGAGGCAGCAATGTGACCTTGTGGCCAAGAAGGCCAATGGCATCCTGGGGTGCATTAAAAAAAGCATGGCCAGCAGGCTGAGGGAGGTCATCTTCCCACTCTACTCTGCCCTGGCGAGGCTGCATCTGGAGTCCTGTGCCCAGTTCTGGGCTCCCCAGATCAAGAAAGACAGGGAACTACTGGCAAGAGTCTAGCAGAGGGCTACGAAGATGATCAAAGGAATGGAGCACCTCTCTTATAAGGAAGGGTTGAGAGACCTGGGTCTCTTTAGCCTGCAGAAGAGAAGACTGAGAAGGGATCTCGTCAGTGCTTATAAATATCTAAAGGGCAGGTGTCAAGAGGATAGGGCCAGATTCTTTTCAGTGGTGCCCAGTGACAGGACAAGGGGCAATGGGCACAAACTGGAACACAGGAAATTCCGTCTCAGCATGAGGAAAAACTTCTTTGCTTTGAGGGTGGCAGAGCACTGGATCAGGCTGCCCGGAGAGGTGGTGGAGTCTCCTTTTCTGGAGATATTCAAAACCCACCTGGATGCATTCCCATCCAGCCTGCTGTAAGTGAACCTGCTTTGGTGAGGGGGTTGGACTAGACGATCTCTGAAGGTCCCTTCCAACCCCTACCATTCTGTGATTCTGTGATTCTGTGATATAGACTAAAGGAAAGACAGCATTATACTATGATTCTGTGTTTGGGGGCACCACAGAGACACTGGAACTATGTACAGTATGAAAGAGATGATGCAAGATTCTATTTTTTTACTCAGGAGTTTATCAAAAGTTGTATCAATGCTAACTAAATAAGACTAGGATTAAAATTTTCCATAGCAATAATCTTGTTACGTAATGGTTCTTTTTAAGTGTCCACAGGGGACACTAGAAGGACAACGCCAGGTCAGATAAGCCACAAGTTGGATACGGTATAATTATTTTAATGGTGCATTAAGTAAGACAGAGATGATCCAAAAGGTAGGAACTGACCATAGAATTCCCCCAGTCCAGACTGGTGCAGGAGCTGAATACAGTAAGATGGAGAAGCCTGAAGGGAAAGAAGTATAAAGGATATATTTGGAAAACTTATCAACGTTAGATAGCTTAGCATTTAACTTTCAACATAGCACAGACAGAGGCAAGTCCAGTGAGGAATATTTACTGAACTGAAAGCATGCACTTGTATGTAAAATGTGCTTTTTTCTTACACAAGACTTAATAAAAGAATTCAACATCATAACATTTCCATTTTACAGATATCATGGCTTTCACAAATCTTTCTTTTCCTTTTTACCTACACACTGTATTCAACAGAATGATCCATGGCCTTTCACAGTGGGTAACCACACAAAGGTCATAGACTCAGGCTCCACACCTGGCTGAACTACTCAGCAGAAATGCAGCTGGACTGTGGAAAACAATTCTGTTAAATTCAACAGGTGTCCCCCCAAGTAAGTAGCTAGGAACTACTTATTTCACTCAGACCTGTTTCTTTAATTTCATCCTTCCCGTGCACCACTGATTCCAAGAGGCCTCACAAACAACCTCCTATAATGGAGAAGACTTAATGAGAAAATGAAGCCAATGTTCTGGATTAATGCCTTCCAAAGTCACAGGCTGTTAAGTAGGTGCCCAGAACAATTTTCAGACACGTTCTCTAATCATCAAAAGGTCCTTAGTATCTAAGCAATGACCTCAAGCACGATTTTATTAATGCTTATCACTAACATTGCAACTGCATTCAGATTTCGAACAGAAAGTTACTGCCAATCAGCCTTAAAATAAGCTTAAAAATCTTCCTTCTTGTATGAATGTCAGTTAAACTGCTTATAATATTTGATGGCAGGTTTTGACTATGAAATTAGAAAAACATTGGATGATGATGTACTAGTAAGCACAGGACACAATTATAATGACAGTATTTGTTACCATAAATGCTAGGGTATACTATCAAACACAAAAATTCAGGGCGAGAGCTTAAGAAGGAAAGATTTAAAGTACATTCATTTCTTAAATAATGTACTTTCTTAAATGTAATACATGTTTCTTATGATCACTGTAGAGGAAGTTATTCTCTAAAGGAATTTAAATACGTAAGAGCTGGTGGTTAAAGCCTTGCTGACACTGGAGAAAATCTGAACATGAGGACTGGGTGGAAAAACCATAAAAACAGTGCAAGAAGGGAATGAATTGGGTATGAAGGTTAGAGCAGAAAATTGGGGGCAATTAGTCTGGAACACTGCAGAGAGGCCATTGTTCCTGGCTAGGACATTTGCTGAGACTGCAAATCACATATTTATTTATTTCTGCTGAACTAGCCTTCTAAGTAATAAAGTGCTGCAAGGGCACAGACCAAGAACAGTAACATAATTCATTTGAAATTAAGTCACAACAATCAGCTTACAGATAAATGGATAAAGAGCTACATATTCTCCTGGCATAAATTGGGTGTAACGTCATTGGAGTCTGTGGAATAGTGTCATTTTACATCAAGAGAGAATTTGTTCTACAACACAAGCAGTAGTTTTGGCAGTTATGTCCCATTTTCAGTAACACCAAAGCTACACAAAAATCCCATTTGCAGCTTCTTGTTGACCTGTCTAGTAGTTCTGTCTAACAGCTGGAAGAGTTCCCCCAAGAACTAAAAAAGAAATCAATTTCCCTACAGGTAACATCCAAAGACAAAGGTATGGAATGAAATTCTGACATTGTTTACACCTGGAATTTTCACTGAGCTCAATACCATCATTTTATGACACACAAATTTGGTACATTATTTCCTATAGTTTTTTGCCATTTAAATGTCTGAATATTTGTGTAGTAATAAATACAACATCTGCATAAATGTAGATTCTTCAACACCTTCAGCACAGACATTTCCTCCATATAGAGCCTGGTCAATAAAGGAATAAGCTGGGACAACTTGTCCAGATTGGACATTTCAACAGTTTTATTCCTTAATGAAATTTCCATATTGGTTTTTTTTTTTCTTTAGGCATTTAGAAATTATGTTGCAACTCACAGCAATGATAATTCTTTATTTCATAAACTGCAGAATTTTACAGGGATCCCAAAACACTTCAAAAATTAATTGAAATACTTGTCTCTGCAGAGGTATTACAATTCTTTCTTGCTCATATTTTGTTATGTATTTGTTTCTTTCTTGTTATTGCTTTTTGTTGTTGTTTATTCTGATATTTTTCAGGTGAAGAAAGAAACTAAATCTCTTTGAGAAGACAGATGGATCCAAGAGCAGCATAGGCCTTACTAAGAATATGCCTTTTAGTCTAAAATATTTATATATTTTTAATTCATGTTTCTGACAGCTCATGGAATCCAATAGGAAAACAGAAATGGATTTTACCAAAAAGGAAAGATTTATTCCAGAATGTATTAGTCATTTCCTAAATATTGCTACATATTTATTCATGGTCTTTCAACAAGCTGTACAGACTTCTGAGAATCTCACACACTCTTTAAATGTCTTCTTTGGTCTGCTTACATGCAGATAAAATAGGAAGAGAATAAGAAATTGTTATTGTCAATGCTGCTTGGATCACAATCAGCTACTTACAGTTATAAGAAGCACCTTTTCATCTTTTTAGTAAACAAGAAGTCTGAAATTGAGGCTGCCCATACCCTGATGTGTAACGTTAATGACAGGACAACAGCTTATATTAGAGGCTTGTGGAATCCGGAAACTTTAAGAAAAAATGTAGCCTGTAGTGCTGAAGAATTCACGGCAAATTTAGACTGTATGCTAGTGATCTGCCATAAACACATTTTGGTGCTGGAAGTACTGTGACTGTGTTACTGTCATATTAGGCTATCTCTACAAAGGGACTTGTACACTGAGCAACGACATTGTGGCTTTACTATTGCCATGGTTTGGGCTGGACTGGCCACTGAAATGAACGACAGATGCTCTCCACCACCTCTCTCTACAAAGAGGGGAGGGAGTGAGAGAAAGAGACTTATGAGTTTAAAAGAAAACTAAATTTCTTTAATGAAAATATTAATAAATTAATAACAATAAAATAATAAAAAAGAAAATAATGAAATATATACAAAACCTCATCAAGCTCCCAGGATGATGATCACATTACCAGCAGGCATGGGGAAGGCCCAGACAGGACTCAGTGACAGATGGGAACTGGATTCCAGATGTGGATTCAGGAATGCACAGATTGGGATCAAAGGCAGATGAACAGACAGCGTCCTCCTTGGACGCCAGCCATTGAAGAAAAAGGGCTGACCCCTTTGATCCCTCAGCTTTTATACTGAGCATGAGGCAGATGGGATGGAATCCCCTGTTGGTCAGTTTTGGGTCACCTGTCCTGTCTGCTCCTCCCCGCAGGTGCGACCCCTCTACGCTTTTCCACTTCTGACCCTCCAACGGGTCAAATAACAAAGTGAGCTGCCCTTGGTTGTTATAGCAATAAGTATAAGCAAAAGCCTCTTTGCATACCATTCCTTGGCATAAATTACAAATAATCAGGTCTTATCACTCTGGGAGCGGACTACAGTCTTAAAAATACGCCATTAATTTTCAGAATTCAGTTAGTTAGAAGAGGTTTAGCTCAAAAGTAAAATTACTGAACAGAAAATTGGTTGTTTTACCTCAAACAAGGATAACTATGTTGCTCTGAATTCTTGCTGGACTGCCACCTACATCTATAGGCAACTGAAGACTCTTTAGTCCCTGTCCAATGATCTCCGTAATACAGGTACTGATGTTACCACACTGCTTTTGTCTATGCCCCAGTAAGGCTGTTAAATGGCTGGTCTCACCAGGGACTTCCAGTGTGGTCATCCCTCTTATATGTTTGAACAGCATCACACAAAACGCTTTTATCCAGTATCTTAGTCGTCTCCTAGGACAGAGACTCTGAGAACTGAATCCTCACCTTTAACCTTGGCCTCCTTTGAGAGGAGCACTCTATTGCGATGTTGAGAGTGGCTGGGACTTTCCTGTAGGCTTTCTCGTTGTTCAGTTTTTATTTTTCAGGTTTTGGGTAGCACCGTGTAAAAGAGGTGTCTCAGGCTCTTATGTAAGAGAATTCTTGTGTCAGAAATAATTACATCTTCTTGAGGAAGGGGTTGAGGTCCTACCCTTCTCTATCCTCAGTATTTTCAAAGAGCTTGACTATTTCATGTGAATCCCTGTTCAGCTTGCAAGTTTCTGTGACACCTCACTTTCCCCATGCATTGAAAAAGGACAAAATATAGTTTGTCTGCAGAGCTCTCAGAAGTAAGGTACTGCAGTACTTAAATTCTTCTCTGGATCCCTATCAATCTCCCTGATGACCTGGGAAAGAAGGAAATCGTGCTGCATTTATATCCAGCACAGCATCTGAATATCAACACATTACTACTATAATTACAGTTAGGTACACAGAGATGCAGATTGAAGCTATCCATTTCTGATGGCCTCACATCCACACAGAGAGGTAAGTGAAATGTCATAGCTGTGCAGAACATGCTTTTTCTTTATCAGTGACCAATACACAGTGTTTGTAAATATTAAGACATTTTATCTCCAACCCTTCTCTAGGTAATAATGGTTTTCAAAGTATTAGACTAAATTTACTCTGTTGAAATGTGATAAAACTAGTGGAGTTTCACCAGGAATGTATTTGATTTGGAAACAACAACAACTTTTTTCTATGTTTCATTCATATAAAAGAATCCAAACTCTTTTATAAACAAAGGAATGAATTCAGGTACTAATGAAATTCAATCACTCATAGGTGAAATGCGGCAGATTTCCTCCTTTTTTAAAAAGAAATTTACATAACTGTTCAGCACTGGTAGTAGAAAAGAATCTCTGAGATGAGATAAACTGTCTGCAACTGATTTTTTTTTTTTTTTATTCCCATGAACACAGCAAAACACGCTGTGAAGTTTCAGGGTGAACTACAGCCACAGTTTTCAAAAAGAAGGCTAAAATAGGCCCTCAATACATAAATGTATGAGAAAAATGACTTAGAAAACCACTGATCACTAACTGTCTCAGCTAGGTTGAGAGCTGCTTGATGAGACGCTTTTTTTGGGTAGGGACATGGGACTGTTATTAACAGAGGTATATGCAAGGAAAGAAAAGGCATTCTCACAATGAAAGGGTTTAAGATGTCAATAAAGCACGTGTTTATGGCAGTAGCATTAAGCAGTTAACTGTGATTCACGGTTTTAAAAGCAGAAGTCATTTAGCTTGCTAATTACAGTAACAGCTGCAAGATTGAAGAATTCTTCAACTATTTATGAGGTACGAAGACAAAGTGTGGAGACAAAGCATTAGAACATTTGAGATCTGACCGTTAAGGGTTTCCTATTAAAACAGTCTCATCTGAGTCTAGCAGAGTCCCACCAAAGGGACTTTGGAAGCATCCTCAGCCTTTCCTCTCATTCCTTGTCTTGCATTATAGTTTTAGATGTTGCTGGTCCTTCGGCTGATTGTTTTTGTACATTGGCCAGGTGTTCGGCGTGTGAGAGGCCTCGACTGGATATTGTGAATTGAATTCTTATACACCTGGAGAAAGTTTGATTCAATGAAATAGCAAATTCTTTCAGAGGATGACCAGGCCACTGACCACAGATGTCTAAAACAATCCATCCGAGTTGTGGCTTCTGACGACTTCTTTTCTATGGATACCACAACCATGAGAAAGTGGGCTGTGACCTACGTGACAATTCCTGGTGGTCCATACCCACGTCTATTTTCTCCTACTTTCTTTTCTGAAATTCACTGTTTCTCTTCCATTTCCTCTGCAGATGTGAATCTGTTTTCAATCAGAATTTATTATACTATACAAGTTAGTAGATAAACAGCTGGTTCTGCGGTGGGATATATACATCTGGTCATGCCCCTACAAATATGCCAGGGATGATCTGCACGCAGTTTATGCCTAACAGGACTTTGAAAAATTCCCTGTTTCATTTCGCAGCAAGGGGGTTAGAATTCTTTCTGAGGAAACTATAAAAGGGTCATTATTCTGTTTTTTTGAGGAACATCCAGATAGAAAAATCTAGGAAAGTTACTCTCTGCCTAAGGAAGCAACAGTTAAATACACAGTGAAGGAACTCGAAGATACTTTTATATAAAGCTGATCTGAGTCTATCTCGCAGGATTACAAGTTATTTTAAAAAGCAGTGCAGGGAAATGAAAGCCAAGGCACAATATCCATCAAAGTACTGCAGCAAAGTACATAAACAGCCCTTTGATAGTTATCAAACACTGGATGCCACTGCAACGGCACTGGCACTAAACACAATAAAATCCTGTAGTGCTCATCCACTGTCATGTTGTGCAGTTTCATACTAAATGGTACTGTGCATGCTATGTTATCCTTAGAAGAATGCAATTAACTCTCTCTCTGGAGCCTTGTTCTTCTTATTTCCCCTATGAAAAAGAAATCCAGGGAAAGCACGTGAGAGCAGCTGCTCCTACAACTGTTTGGACAATACCTGGGAGTTGCTCTTCTATGGAATAAGTAAGGAAAAGGGAAGGGGCAGCTGTCAGATGCTCCCTCTGTGACTGGGCAAGAGCACCTGGAAATCAGGTTTCACTCAATAGATCACCTGTTGCCTGTCTGCCATCTTAGCATGTTTTTCTCAACAGCAATTAACTCTTGTTCCTCAAGAATAAAGACTATAATGAAATCCACCATAGGAAACAGTCCTTGTCCTTTTCATTTTGCATTGTCATTGGTCAAACATTTTGGGTAGGAAGGGCCCCTCTGTTGGGCTTCCTTTTCTGTCCTCTGTCCATCTGTCTTTTTTGCCCACCTGCCAGCCTATCTACATGAATAAAATCCACATTGAATATACAATGGTTAGCAGAGATGTACTGGAGAACTTGCCGCTAAATAATGTCATTTAGCTAATTAATTTAGACTGCTAATAAAGCTAATGATAGAAACAATAGTTTTGGCAACAAGAGCTGGGAACTGTGGAGGAGAATGTGATTGCTGCTTGAATCATATTCACCTTTTGAAGTGCCATTTTGACGTTCATAAAGCAAGCTTGGTGCAAGAAGAGAGTGCTTTCAGAGATGCATAGATCTGTAATAACTACAGAAACAGGGGATAAAAAAGGCTGTATGAGATTCTGGGTGTCTCTCATGCCAAATTCTGCATCCTCCAGAGAGTTCAGAAGCTCACAGCCAGCGTCTTCTGGGAACCTGTCACCTTCAGTTGCTATTGATCAGTAGCTACCTACTGTTGTGCTGGAGATTCAGCTCACCAGCAACAAAGTACTGTCGGCACCAAGGGTGTTGCACAACAGTGCACAGAGCTTTTTGATGACTAAAGTAAAGAAAGAGATATCTTTGAATAAGGTCAGAAATTACTCAGTGATAACATGTTTTCATATTATCTGTGAAAGCATCACCATGGCTCAGTTGACAGAGGTGAGAGACTTCTCCAAAACACTGAGAAACAATCACATAGGCTATTTTGTTTTTTTAATACCGAAGAAAAGAGCTTCTTTCTCTTGTTTCTATCTTCATTTTCATCAAACTGAACTTGCATTAGTTACTTAAGTTTTATGTAATAATACTTTGTGAAAAATGATTTATTTTTAATGTATCAGCATAATAATTCCAAAAGGTGGTCTTTTTAAAGTACAAAAAATGGAAGTGTATAATAATTTCCATTAAAAAAATGAAAATCATCTGAGATAACTACACATTAAAAAAATTAAAACTATGCAAAAAAGAACTAAAATTATGACAAATGGGATGCACACAAGTCACCAAAGTACATACATGCACATCAATTCGGTTTATAGTCTAGTCAACCTACGGATTTTCTGCCTAACTCCTTTCCTGGAAACCTGTGGGCTGTAAGATTTTGCAGTATGTTCCCTCTTGAAGTCAAGGGCCAAAATTTGGCTACAGAAAACTATTATTTTTTGGTATACTCAGTGGAGGGAAAAACCTGTGCAGGTTGCAGTATGGAAGCTGATTACGATAGCTGGGCAGTGCCAGCTGAACCCTGTTCACAATACCTTGCGTACCATTGCAGAAGCTGCGCCTGCCACCTCCCCGTTCTTCTCTGCAGCCCCTGAGATCATGGCAAGGGTCTATTCAGTCCTCTGGCAGGCAGTAGAAAAGTCTTTTTGAGACCATCACCTATCATCCTGAAGCAGAAGAAATCCTTCATGCTTTGAGTAATTATCTGACTTGTTTCCTCGAGGAATCCCTTATGAACCCACACATCTCCACAAAAAGAGGGGTAAAGAGGGGGCTGTAGAAAAACAAACGTTGAAGTCAGGAGAGAAGACACTGTTACTAGGTATACACAGTAAGATGATGCATAGAAACTTTATCTCAAGCCAGAATTGCAATGGAATAGATTATGTTATCCATCTATTGTGGACTTTTCGGAAGGCTGTATCACCATGGACCTGATTCTCTTTTGTCTAAGTCTCTGCAGTTATTCCCCATCGGGTTTTCCCCAACATTTAGAAAAATCACATTCAAATTAGAATAATGTTAGCACAGTTATTATCTAACTGGTTACACTTAACTTTGGGAGGGGCAAAGTTACTGAAAGGCAGTATTTTTCTTTCCTATCAGCCTCATTTTTGTGACCAGCAAATGGCTGACTTCCTTTTGCTTTTACAAGGGTATTTGCACTTTTGTTCACGTTTCTACCTTTCCAACAGCAATTAGGAACGGTTGGATAAAATTTACATCAATGTCAAGCTGTTAGTATATAATTAGTAAAGGTGTTTGTGCTTGAGAGCATGCACCTGTGGGAAACCAGGGAATGGGGCGTAAGGTTCTTAAAGTCTAAGGCCCAGTCTTAAACATACGCTGAATATTTACTGTAATGGGGCAAACACTGAGTTAGTTACCAAACCTGAGAAGTTCTGCAGCCTGCTATTACAAGAGGCGATGTTCGGCAGCCTTGATGAAAAGATGTGCCCTTCAGACCGCTCTCAGTTTGTCCTATCATGTCTTTTTCCATCTTCTGCCTTGTAACAGTTTCTATGCCTTGTAAACTGATAGGAATTCGTTCCTCAGTGGTCATACGCAGAGGTTAATAAGCTCCCAGCAGCAGCTGACTTGGCACTAGAGAAGAAATACTCTCCCTTGCATCCAGTTCAGAAATGTTACCTTCATATCCCCTTCCCTGTTTTGGGAAACCGTACGGACACTAAGTCTTTTTCCACCTCAGTACTTCTGGATGTGGACTGGCAATGAAGTAAGTTTTTCCTCTTGTCCTGTAGCTGAGAGGCTGCTCGTTGTGCAAATTGCTGGTCAGTGTGATGTGACACTGAGTCAGCCAGAGCCATGAGGTAGGTGTACCGACATTATTCCTTACGTCAAACCACAAAATAGAGCCTTGAGTGTTAAAAATAATCGTTCGTTAGGTCACAGGGTAGGACAAGGTAACTATTACAAGAGAGAAAAATAAGATTTTGTGGGGGAAACAGCTTAAACCACTTGAAAACAAATCTCTCCCCTATCCACTCCGTCCGTCCTTCCTCCTGACCTTGCTCTCCATCCAGCAGTTTTCACCGTGGATTGCGGCAGACGCCCCCGACTGTCTCGGAAAGTTTCCTTTCCGTCACCTCCGTGTCTGTGCTCTCTGCTTTCTCGCCGGCTCGAACACCAGCTGCAGGCTGCCTGCCTGCTCCTCCCTCCACTTGCCAAAGGTTTTCCAGCAAAGCCTCTAAGCTCGCTCTGAGAGAAAAAAAAAAAACAAAAACCAAAAAAACCCTCAAAACATCTCTCTTTCCCTTCAGAGGGTGCAAAATCCAGGACAAAACAAAGCAGCAGCTTTTGACCTTGCTGTCCGGCGCAGCCTTTCAACAAAACACACTGCGCACGGAAACTGTGAACAAACAAATAACTCAGGCTGTTTAACATGTCACAGTGACAGGGTGCTGAATGGCAGGAAAGGCTAAAAGAATTTAAGAGATTATTGGAGGACAAGCAACTAATCCTATGTGTATTTCTCCTACATTTCTTACATCGTAAAATGTCATTCACTTGGGTAGCCAGGAAGCAGAGAACTTGCTTGTTTAAGAAGAACAGATCAGGAAGGTACTGAGGA
The DNA here is from genome assembly GCA_008921705.1 of Burhinus oedicnemus. Lineage (NCBI taxonomy): Eukaryota > Metazoa > Chordata > Aves > Charadriiformes > Burhinidae > Burhinus > Burhinus oedicnemus. Next base: position 2,999,059 of record VFFE01007167.1, on the reverse strand, counting down.
TTTTTATTACTCAGAAGGATTCCTTCTAAGGTGATAAAAGAACATAGTTATCTATACTGGCACAAACAGCAAGGTGTCTCTGCCTTGTAATATTAGAGCCAAAATATGACACTTTCTGTGCCTTAAATTCCATTTTTTTTTATCCTTGGAAGACATGTACAAATTCCGCTATAAAATAAATAGAGTTTTGCACCAAGCGTTGAGAATGTTAGAGGTTAAAAATATTCTCTACCTCCTGCCTCGTCCGTAACCTGCCATCTCTATATATTTTCATACATATGCAAGTTTATGCTGTAAAATGTTCCTAGCAAGAGTTTGCTGTTAAAAATGCTATGCATTATACCTGACAAAATGCTGAGATAAAATGGAATTATAGAAAGCTGTGACATACACCTCGGACAGCATACGATGCTGCGGTAGGAAATGTACCTCACAGGAAACTACGGAACCTGTAACCCAAAGCATGACACCAATCACTCTATGAGGAAAACTAATATGTATGATGCCTGGGTTTCGTGTACTCAGGGAGCATATTCACATGATAAGGCTTTTTATCATTTGAATGTGCTGCACCAGAAGGGAAAGGATAAAAAGTACACTGTCACCAATTTGGAATGAGGCCTGTAGCATTCTGCTAGAAAGGAAACGGACCATAAATGGGAGAAAGGGAGATGTCTAAATAGGCAAGGCTTTCTACAAAAAAACCACCTGGAAGAATGAAGACAATTGCTGTAGACTTTTTGATTTTTTTTTGCTACAGATTTTTTCTATTATAATCCTCAAAAGATTTGGAGACAGTAATTAATGTAAATGTTGAAATGTCCTCAATTTACCTTCCTTTTATTTTCTTGCTCCTTGCAATTTAATAAAATAATATGAGTAATGTTCAAGGATTTTTTTTTCCTACCTTTTGCATTCTTGCAGACCCTCAGTTCCTTAAACAGTCATGAAAGCACCAAAAGAAATATTAAGCCCTGTAATTTTTCTAAGCTGCCACTCTTCCAATATTCAATTTTTTAAAGTTACAGGATCCCTTCTTTCACCCTTCTGAAGCTTTCATAGGTGCAAAGCTATGAATATAAAACCAAACCAGTTAACCTGTTAACAAAACCTGTTAACAGAACTCAGTGCATTGAACCAAATGGCAAAAGTAGGTTACAAAAAGAAAGGATGAGTAAGGGAAATAATAAAAAAAAAAACCAACCAAAAAAACTTTTTCCAAATTAGCTGTTTTTCAAAACAGCTTTTTTACTTGTGTTTTTTCTTCTAGTTTGATCTTTGCAGCACTGAAGAAAACTGCAATATACCGTTTATTTTTTTGGCTGTGCACAAATGTTTCTCTGCTTTTCAATAAACCCTGCTCATAAGATGTAAATATCTGTGGCAAGGACCATCCCCCTGGAGTGATACAGGATGCATTGCTAAGCAACATTTTTTGAATTTGCTTTGGTTTTGTCCTTTTGTTCTCTCTCGGAGTTCTTTTTGTCGTTTGCTTTCTTACTGTATGAACACAGAGGGAAGTTCCACAAGGACCTCTTTCTGCAAATAATTTGCACGCAGCTATTTAAAGACTTCAGATTTCAGATAGCCCATGCAGAAGATCATGACATTTATTAAATAACTTTGAATCTGATGTTCAGAAGCAGAATCCCACTGGAATGTGGGAATACAAATCCAGAGTATTTCCACTTCCCATTACTCTCTGGGTGCATGGGTCTGCTGCAGGCTCAACTCCACAGCAGAAAATTATGAACTTTTCCACTTTTATCCCTTCTTCTGTGCTTTGGTCTCTTCGTAAAAGAAATCTGAGCACATAGGCTAGATGAGAGCCAAGAGCACTCCAGCAAGGTCCCTTAACTAGGTGATCGGTGGTGGGGACTTGAAGACATGCTGGACTATGCAGTCTTTAACCAGCTGTTGACATAGCCTCAGCTTGTCTGAGTCTCACTTAACTAAAGATAGAACGCACATACAACAGAGCTCCTCGTATCATTGAAAAGCAAGCATAAGCCTGAAGGTCTGAATGCGCATCTCCATACCTAAAATGTTTGAAAGTTATTAGTGGACATATATGCTCTAAAATTGCCAACCCAAACAGCCGAAATGCAAGCACTCTTATGTTCATAGATTTGTGGTTGTGCAAAGTGTTCCCAATACAGAATACTCGGCCAAAAGCTAAAAATACAAAAGCAAACTTTTTAGCATTTTCCTTAAAAAAAGAAGAAAAAAGGGGGAGAAAAGGAAAAAAACAAAGGTACAAGCTGCTTCTGAAGCTGCCATTTGAGAATATGAAGCTTTTCAGCTCCTCAAATAATAACGTCTTCCTCCCTTGCTCTTCTATTGAGACCTGCATTTTTGTTGATGCCAGTGTTGGTTTGACAGAGCAGCAGTTTCAAATGGGTTTACAACTGACCAGCAGCAGTCAGAAATGGTAAGTTTCCAGATGTTTATGACAAAATACATCTCTACAGACAAAAAATTTTATATTGGCAGCTCCGAGGCAACCTTGACATAAAGTTCAAGCAAACATATTCCTGCCATTGCTAGCTGTGCTATCCTATCAATTCAGTGTGATTATCTAGTCCAATACCAGGAATCCACATTTAATAGATGGTTCTAGCAGCAATCCTCTGACACCATCAGCTAAAGCTCGTTCTCACTATCTTCTTTACCCTCATCTTTATTGCTGTCTGCAAGAAAGCTTCCCAGTTCCTTAAACTGGTATGTAAGGGCAGGTATTTGCTTCATAAACCTCTGCTGTTTCTCAACTGTTTGTCGGTGAAATGGAGGATTTTCAATACAGCATGTAATTAACTATAACTGAGCAAGTAAAAACAGGAGCGAGAAGTGTTTGTTGTTGAAGTGTAGCAGAGAAAAATGTGATTTGTCAGGGTTGTTCCTTCCTACAGTTTTTAAATTGCACCATGTCTCTCCCAAAAATGAATTCATGAAAGATTGGTATTTTTACCAGTGATCTCTACTTGTGGAAATGGAAATGCCTGGCAGTGCTCCAGAAAAATAAACCCTCTGTGAAGAAAAACAACCTCCCAACATTGCATATAACAGGGCAGCACTGCAGATCATTACAGGACACTTAGGCATGGTGATGCACAGGTAATTCATGGACATCCCTACGCATTTTGACACAAATATTCATTTGTGATGAGCTAATCAAATTAATTTTGGGCGCAAGTTACATCTTGGGAAGTAGTTACATCAAGAATGTTACTTTGAGGTTTCACACTTGGGGCAATTGTATTTGTGTCATCTTTTCCACTGAGCACCGAAACCATTTTTGCAAGCACTGAAACTATTTGGTGGGGATGGTCTGAGACACTCTGGCAGTGCCTTTAACGCTGAACTACAGTGTCCTCTAAGCACACCAGAGGTCAAGGCATTAGGCCACTGACAACTTGATGACTGTACAACTTCACTGTGATACTATCAAATATAAGCACGTATTAAATGTAAATATTCATATCGAACTAGCAATTAAGTTTGAAAGTTGTATAACCACCAACCAAAAAGCTTGTTTTAATTATACCAAACTTACATAGATACTGCTCTCTTTTTCTTTTTGTTTCCTAATTTATATCCTCTCTCTTGGTGTTGCCTTTGTTTCCGCTTCATTCTCGGCCTTCCTGACTATAGCCCTTTCTTGTCAGAACACTCCCACATCCTTTGCTACCTAGTGCTTCCTAAATGTCTATCATCATCGCTACAGCTAAATTGCATAAAGCATTACTTTGCTAGCAAAAAAAAAACCCAAAAGTGTACTGTGAGAGATCGCATTTTCCTATTTGATGCTCCTACGGACTGTTTGCATTTCCCCAGCTATCTCCAGATAGGAAGCCCAGCTGTTTGCTTTTTTCACTTCTTTCATTAGAGTTCACACTTTTACCTCCAGATACCCTGCTAGAGCAACTGTCCTCCTACACCAAAACCCTCTGGAGATGTAGAAACATTAGTGATCATGTTAGAAGTACTAACATGCAGAAACGGACCCTGGACTGCGTACGCTGCCTCTCGAGTTCCGCACAGGGAGCAGCAGTCAGTCTCACAGTGCCCCTCCGTCTGAAGATAAAAGAGAGTGGATGAAATAAGAAAGGTTCTGTGCGACTGCAGGAACACGTTTGCTTTCTCCATATAAACACATTTACCAGGCAAACATCCAAATCCAGCAGAGTACTGCCTGACAAAGCACCTCTCCCTGTGGGGGCCATGGTTGCTGTCTCTTCAGGAAGAAGGTCTGGATGCTGCGCGCTTCCCCCATCTCCTCCACCTTCGTCCCTCATAACTGGGTACGCTGTTGGCTTTGTAGTCTCTTCCTTACCTGAGAAAGCGAGGTCTTTTGATTATGCAAATGGTTTTGAAATAACATTTTTTATTATTTTAATTACTGTTACTACTGTTACTCGATCACAATGAAGATTGTGGTCCTACCATCCTTGGGACCAAACTTTATGAGAGAGTCACTAGAATAGGAAAAGCACTATCTGATAGACATCCTCTTTCCTTCAGCTCCATTCCTGCAAGTGTTTGCAACCTTTCTGGTCAGGCAATAATGCACTGGATGCCGTAACATTTTTAATTACCTCAGTCACCATTCTAATACTATCATTACTCCCATAATATGTGCCCATATAAATGTAAGCTTATTGTTGATTGCAAGTGATGTCAACCTTCAAAATGGATGGTCACTTTAATTATAACAGAATTATAAAAGAAAAATTGCTTTTTAGCCAGTATTATCCTGTCAAAGATTTTATCTGTAACTAGTTATCTTGACAGCTTTACTGAAACTTTGTTATAATTAAATTTCTGTATCATGTAACTGTCTTGTTTGATTTTATTTCATATTACAGTTTTTAATTCATTTAATTAACATTATAGCCTCATTAAACAATGGTATGTTTTTAATGCAGCTCATTTGTAAAACAGATATTAAGATACATCTTAATGGACCCATTGCACTCAAGTTCTATACAGATTGCACTCTTCCCTGACCCATGACTGAAATTAGACACAGCCTTAGATATTTAAATTCTTGCAAAATAATATGAAACTGTGACAAGCAGGAGTAGGATAACACATGAAATTTGTAAGTCCTTCTTTGGCAAAGCAAGGACAGCAGAGAGCTGCAGGATGTGAAGATGTTTGTGGTCTAGACACTAAAAAATGCAACTTCAGTTAAGGCAAACAATAACACCTTTCCTAGCGACTTGTTATTTACCTATAGGATTTTTGTGTGTTTGGTTGGTTGTTTTGTTTTTTTTTAATAAAAAAGGCCTGATAAAGATTTTAGCCCAGAAAATGGCAGAACGGAATTATAAAAGAAGGGGGAGGAGGACCTGTATAACTCATCACCTGTTGATGGAATAAGGTTCTGCTAATTGTTGCCACTTGCTGCATTTAAGGTTGGAAATAGAAACCTCTTAGCAATGTCAAGTTGTCAATGTAAGATGACATTCAAAACGCGTCTTTCTTTTAAGTCCTTTCAAAGAGATCATTTCCTATGAGAGGTCCCATACTATTGTTTGATGAGTTAACAATTACTATTTTCTGGTTTTAGTTATGTTTTTAAAATATATTTTATAAATTACTTAGTGCAATTTGAATTACGTTATATCATGCACAAATAACTAAAGGCAATTATTTAAATATGCACTGGTCGAAACTACATAATATTACAAATTACTCCCTTATTTTCTATTATGGTAATTTTACATAATATTTTGTCACCTTAATTGAACTAAACCAAAGATTCACAATAATAGAGGATGTTAGCTTAATTTCTTTAAATGTCTGTGATTAAATTAACAGCCTTAAGGCATGCAAGTATTTTGTTGTGACAGTGCCTTAGGTCTTCTGGTGTCCCGAAAGCAAAGTGTATTCAATAATACTTTTTTTTTTTTTCCCTTTTTCAAGGGTAATTACTATGGCAACTGCCTAGCTTCACGCTTTCATTTTGCTTGTCAAAATCTTCGTAGGAGAGATGTTGTAGATGACATGCAGTACTTAAAAATATCCTCTAGATGACACTGTTTACTGCATTTAGAAGATGTGCAGACGTTTATAAGAAATAGCTGTAAATTGAACAAAATACATTTGACAAGTATTGTTTGAGCCTAAGCCTGCTCTGTTGACGTCAGTGGCCAAGATTTCAGCAGTTTCAGTGAAAACAAGAAGAGCTTCTATATTTATCTATAAAACTAAACAAAAATGTTGTACTTTTCTTTCTACAGAAAGGACCGCTTTTTAAAATACAATTAAAATAGTTTTCATTGCATCCTAAGCTACAAAATGTACCATAGGAATGCTTCCTAATTACTGAAACTCCTTCTTACATACACACACACACTTAATTATTCTGGATAGCTTTGTTTAAAAATGACACTGTATAAATATTAATCTTTTTTTCCAACTATTCTTTGTTCCACGATCTATATTCATTGTAGCACAGTAAATTTGAGTTCATTAGATCAGTTACTGCTATTTAGATGTAAATGTCTTCAAGGAGGATTAATTACTCTCTAATTCTGATTTTTTAAACTCAGGATAATGAAGACATTCTCTGACATTTCTCTGTTAAAAAAAACCCAGAAACTCCCCTTGTGCCTCTGTATAACACAGTTCACAGTAGATAAAATTTTGGAAAGTGTCTGGGTAATTTTTATGGGACTTGAGGTAGTAAATTAGGTTAAGTTGAACTTCAGGAAGCCGTTTAGTGGTTGAAATGTCCATGCACAAGTTGTCTGTCTCCCACAGGGAGACCTTGGTTGCCTCTAGAGCACAGGGGAAGAGTGAACAATTCCAGAATGCTCTCCTTCAAAAACGAATGAGAGGCCACTCTTTCCCTTAAACCAGGCAGAGGAGAAGGCACTGTGACTACCATGGTGATTTATCCACAAGCACCTGTAAAGCATGTAGCTATACATGTTGCAGCAATATTTTGAGCAACTTTTCCATTTGCACCTCCCACCAGATTCTCTTAAAGAATGAGAGAGCCCTGTTTAGGAAACTGAAAGTAACTGTTAGTAGAAATGCTTTTGAATCACCTGTTACAGACCTCTTAGAAGTGGTCAATGAATGACCAAAAGCACTTGAATCACAGGCTGGAAATTCCTGACAGTTCTCCGAGGAATCGGGAGAGCAGAGAGGATTTTTCCTGCTGTGTCCTGTGTGATTTGAGCGTGCACCACTCTCCAATTAGCAGAGTGTCCTAACCTGAAACTCGTTGGTTATTCGTGAAGGGTCAGGCTTACTGACTCTATGCAGGATGTACACAGTTCATGGAGTAAGGAATGTAAGGCTACACACAACCTATCCCAGCAGAGCTTTAACCCTAATATCAGTGTAAACAGCATCATCAGGAGATACAGTTAAGATGTTCTTCCAGAAATTAGGAGTTGTGATTTTGAGTGTATAAAGACAAAAGTTGAGTAAATGCCTTCTGGGCCAAAGGAATATTAAAACCATTTAAACATAAATTTAATGGTTGTGTTATAAAATAAGGTAAAACAATATGCACCGTGTTTTACACAAAGCTTGATTTTGTAGGCATGCATTGTTTTATTCAGTGAGAAGAGGAAAAGCATCTCCTTTGTAGATCCTGGTAGGGCCTGAGATATGTGTTGCTCAGACAGACCAAGACTAAGAGGCTTTTGAGCAGCCACAATAGTAAAAGTTCAGCATCTCAGCAATTTTAACTACGTAAATGGAAGCAAGTTGTGGAGAAACTTCCTCCAGTTTGATGGCATTTAAGTTCAGGCTTTCAGGATTGCATTCCGAGGTAGATGCCTATATTCTGTCCATAACTTCAGACAACCAAGATCTTTTTAGATCTGTTTTTTCAAGCTTTGCTTTTTTAACCACATACCTTCTCAGTGGTCTTACAGTCTTAACAGAAGATCTACTTCACATCAGAACAAGCAATATCAGTGTTAATGAGAACAGTATTTGTGATAGTATACTTTAAATCAGAGCTGCCTCAGGCTACGTGGGAACACTGACATAACCATTTTTAATGCTAACTTCATACAATTAAAGAAAGAATTATGAAAATGAGCCTCATGTCTGTATTTTGTGGGGACGATCTGGGTTTTCAACATTACTTCCTCTTAATATTAGTAAGACATGCAGCTTCTGGTCTTGAAATGAGTTCCAGGTGCCTTAAAGCCTACGGTCAGGCAGAGCACATTTCAGATTCAAGACCAATTTACCTTTTGCCCCCATTTTTAGGAAAACTGAAACATATGAGCTTCTGAAAGAGAACAAGTTAGGTTCAATTTCTGCAGCCTGACTGGAAGCTTACATCCATTTAATAATAAAAAAACAACAGAGAGATTACTTTTCAGCCATAGACGTGCCATTGCCAAAGAATACCAAACCGGCAAAAGCTTTGGCTTTTACATTATGAAATTTTAGATTAAATGCTTCCACGTAACTGATGGGGCTAGCTGAGGAATACCTGAGCAGTTGTTCCACAGAGAAAGCATAGGGCACTGACCCATCACAGACCAAAGCGGGATAACAAACACTTTTATCAACGGAATGGAGATTTTCACTCCTGTTTTAAGACTTAGATTCAAGGCCAAATACTTAATGGGGAAGAAAATTCAAGGCTTACAACTCCACTGGTTTTCTTGTAGTAGCATAGGTATGTGTACAGAGAAAAATTCCTGCTATACCATCTGTAAAAAATACGTATCTCTAGGGCCAGCAGAGACAGTCTCTTCATTCATATAAATGTAATCATGTTAATAAGAATTTCATAGTTTCCGGATTAAAAAAATTCTTATTTCTGTCAGTAACAAACCGCATATTATTGTGCTGAATACAACTGGCTACTCTCATCCTATATCCCGAAGTCCTCTGGCACTCACGTTGTAAGAAAAAAATCCTCTTCAATAAGATTCACTGCATTTCTCAGTCAAGAATCAGCTGAACGGTAACGTAAGCCAAGCAATAGCTGAAGATCACCTTTGAATGACTGGTGTTCAGCATATGAAGTTTACTAAATTGCGCAGGTGTTTTGGGGGATTGACAGCAGTGGGAAAAAAAAAGCCTTTGTAATTACTACTCCTCACTGGTATGGTAATAGCATAGGCAGGGTGGAGCTGGTTTTACAGTGACTGACGTACTTTGTAATGCCTGAACATAAAAGACCTCCCAGTTACAGAAATGAGACAGTTATCATTTTTTATTACGCCTTCACGTCTTCTAGCATCGCATGCATTTCATCTGAGCTTTCAGTCCAAGAAAATCTGTAGGTTTCTTTTTTTATTGCACAAATTTACTATCTTCAGTGACAAATAGTTACATAGATATATACTATACAGAAAAAGAATGTCTAGGTAGGACTCCGAATGAACTTGAGTTACTAGTTTCCCAAATGTCATATCTTGGAAAGAAGTATCCTCTCCTCATTGCAGGCATGAGGTTTGCAAGCATGGATATAAGCTAATCAGCCAGAAGGCCTTCAGTCTATCCAAGCTTTAGAAAGATAAAGAGGAAAGTCAGAGATATGAAAGGGAATCTAAGCACTGATCCCTGTAAATACATCTGAAAATAACAACTTTCTGGCATATCTCAGAACAAACTTTGCCAGGAAAAATCTATGACGCTTCCAAGCGATTCCTAATACTGCTTTTTTTTCTGATTCTAAGGTGTCGTCCCTGGGAGAGAGGATTTTCCTTGCTCACGCAACCTAAGTCTGCCCAAGCCCAGTTGCTGGGCAGAGGGAGACGCGTGCCCTGTTAGGCTTTGCTGTGGACCACTGCGGCACCCTCCTGCCTCTGTTAGGACTAAAAGCAATCTAATCTACCTGTCTAGACAAGGCTTTGCTCTGGTCTGATCCCTCTCTTTGGTGTTGCTTGTGACATCCAGAAATTTGACAAGGAAAGCAATTATTGATCAGTCTGAGGTGTGTTTTGCTGTGATAATTGTCTAAGCATGACTGAGTGATGCCCCTATAGATAGGTGCTTACTTATTTCCTGAGCCATGTCGTCCTTAGAGTGACAGAAACATTGATAAGGAAGAGGACAAAATGACTAACTTTGATGGAGTTTGTGTTGAAACATCTGCTGCTTGTCAACATGGGAGGTAGAAGCAGTGATTTATTAGTAGTAAAAAAGGAAAACCAATGAAACTCTCTGTCTTATTCTTCCCCTAAACTATTTTCTGACTATGAATGCCCAGTAAGTTCCCATGGAGAGAAAGTACTGCCCCATTATCTGTATACTTTTATTCTGCTTACATTACAACTTACCACACACACAAGAACACATTATTTACTTTAAGACTTCGAGTAACTATTCAGGAGCCTGCCTATTCAGGAACCTGGCCAGTAAGTCACTGAATGGACCACTGAAAATCTACGGAGAAGTCAAATTGTGGCTTTAGGGTCTTTTAGATTTTTTTTTTTCTCTTGTCCAGAATCTAAATATTTTTAGGGTACTGAACAGAACATAAATGAATATGAAGATATTTGGTGACATTTCCTTTTCCCTGAATGCATACCACACACAGACCTGTAATTTTCCCACATTGTTTTAATAAGAGTAATTTCATTTGGATTAATCCTTTCTTTCAGCCTCAGCTCTGCATGGGCACTCTGCAGAATTCTGGCTTCCACATCAAGAGGAGCTCTGAGAGGAATTAGCCTCCAGAAAGCCAAAATTACATCAAAGTACTTCCCCAGAACATGGTGGCATGTACAGATTTGGGGTACTGCTGCCCATAGGAGGAAGACACACACCTTCTCTTTTCCGGCTCTGGAGCCCTGAAGAACAAAGTTTCTCCGAGAATCACAGCCACACCACTGGGGCATGGAAAAGGGATGCGGCTCAGAAATCTGTGCTCTTCCCTTCGGTGCATGTGGATGGTAAATAGATGGGCATAATTTGCTCAATAAAAGACTGTAGCTGTTGCAATATTTCTACCATCATATTGCAAAACATACCACCCCCAAAAGATAAAACCTCGAAACCTTAGATCCCTTGCTTTATCCGGAATGTTAAGAAAAACAAAAATGTTAGAAATAAGAAGAAGCGATCACAACAGCACAATACTTTTAAACAGAAATCAGTCATCTGTCTGCCTGCCTATCTGTAATTTAAAGAATGAAGCTATGTCTATGTCAAATGAGTATTTTTTTTTCCCCAGAGGACATAGAGTTTAATCAAGCTTTACTACCTTAGTAACCTCTTGTAAATGGTGAGGCATGACTGACATCAGAGTAGGACTGGAAAACAGAAGATATTTAGGTTCAAAGCTAGATGTAAAGATGTCAATCTCACTAATGCAAGTTAGTGTGAGTATATGTATTGATTTAAATTGAGCATTTTCTATTTTCTGCGCAAGCAAGGAGAGGTCAGAAGTTGAAAGCAGAAAAACAAAGTAAATACCTGAAGGAGGTCGCATTCCACGCTTTGGGTCTCATTCTGATCCTGTAAACATTGCATCAGCATAACTCCATCAATCACATTTACATTACTGTTTTGATGGAAATGAAAATGCCTTAGTAAAGCTTTCTTCAGACATTGTTTTGTCTGAAAACCTTTAGACTTCCCTTCTTTCCCTGTCTTTTTCCTTCTCCTATTTTTAAACAATAAAGCATCAATAAGACATCAGGTTATTTGCAGGTCTTGGAATATTTTCACCTTACACAAAAGCACACTGGTTGGAATCTGCTTCTGTATTCTGATTCATCAGCTACTTCCATCATAATAAATCACATGAGGGTAGCAAAGAATAAAACATTTTTTTTCTTTTTGTGCCACATGCAATTACATCTCTTTTAAGTGGTCCAATAATTGCATTTTAAACAGCACTTGTTTATTATTCTCTTTTCCCCATATCCAAATAGATTTTTATTGTTTTACTAAATAGTTAGTAAAGCCTTGTGAGGGAGAAAAAAAAACCCCAACACTTTCAAGCAAACAATTCCAGTCTGCACGTTAATCTGTACCTTTAAATAAACAGCAATAATTAATGGGAGTTCGGCACCTTGCTGTATTGTACAGTGACAGGGATTAAACACTGGCACTGCAAAATGCCAGTTTTCAGCTTGTGCATTTGTAGACCCTTCAGAGCCATGAACTGACATTTGCAATCTTTGTCAGTCAAAAAAAAATGGCAAATTCGGTTAAATTTAGTTCTGCCATTCAAATGGAATAAAGGTCGTCACCTGCCCCTTTTGTGATTTGATTATCCAGGGACTGAGTTCATTTTCCTGAAGAAAGACATATTAAAGGGGCCTGATTCTGCAGCTATTGCCCCGTCTCAGCAGCTCAAATGGTTTAAATTATTCATCATTAACTGACTTAGCTACTGCTGTTTATTTAAGACTACAGATTAATATATAGTCCCAAAGTGTTTGCTTAAGTCATTTTCCTTTCCTAGAGCTCTCACAACCAGTCGGAAAAACAATTAAATACATTTTGAAATGATAAAAATGAGTATATTAAATAAATATGATTTATAATTCAATTATCTGGCTTTTTGAAATGCTGTAGTTATGTGCGGTTTACATTACACAAAATGTTCTTATTGACTTCATTTGAACTGCTCATGTAAATAAAGACTCCAGGTTCAATCCCTACACCCAAGAAGAAAAGGAAACTCTGAAGCAAGCTCCTGAAATCCACACCATTAGGTGTATAAAGTGTGGACAAAGGCAGCACACTTGTGAGGAGAAACACGCCTGTAAGGATACGCAGAGAACAGGGGCTCTGCCATCCTCTCCGTATGCTGCTCCCACCTTTGTGTCATTGTCCTCTCTCGTCTTCATAGACTCCCTCAAGTTTTGGGGGTTAGGAGCACAGCAGATGATAAGCATCACTTTTTGGCCCAGTACCTCTTGTAAGAACTGGATTTCCTGAGGTTACCATGAGACCAGCTCGTGGTAGAAGCCCGAGTCGAGGACAGAGCAATGCCAGCACCAGTGCGAGCAGAGCAAATGTCTGCCCTGGGGAGGTGGACTACTTCAGGGATTAAATACTATCCGTAACGGCGGGGGAGGATTCCTCACTTCTCACCTGCCACACTGAGCTCCAAACCTCTTCTCTTTCCAGGGACAACAACATCAGGAACACCCTGAAAGATCTCAGCAGAACTGGCAACTTGGCCTTGGATAATTGCTGTTGGAGATGGGACCAAGGCTGCATTGGCTGATGATTTAAGCAACATTTAAGAAACAAAGCCTTCGGGGATAATAGTAAGCCGAACAGCTAGCACATAACCTGCTATTTGAACACACAAGTGAATGTTTATAATGCATTTTTTCGCTATGCCGAACCGAAGGGGACATGCTATAGGTGCAGCATAGGTCAGGTTCCAGTGTTGCAGCGCGATGGCATGAAGTAAGAGAGCTTACTCACATTAGCATATGAATCAGCTCTCCATAGAAAGTGGTAGAACTGCAGGAGAGGAAAAGCCATTTTGCTTTAATAATAACAGCCTGTAAGAGGCAATCCCAGGTACAAAATGATCAAGTGACCAGAGCCAGTTCAGTGAAGAATGATAGCATTTTGTGCTCAACACTTCAAGATTAAAGTCTTTAGTTAGCTAAGCATAATGTGAATCAGTTTCATGTATAATGTATTGTGTGAGCCTGTAGCCAGTGTGATACAATGTAAGCAATTCCATTTAGTGCAATTTGACTATAGCTAGTACAGAATAATTGGAGTCAGTTTCTAGCATGCTAGAATTTGAGTCAAATATGATAGGGAAAAGAATTTGATACATAATAATATGGAGGCGAAGATAACAAGCAATGATGTGGATGAATAGTTAATATGCTATAGTACAGAAGTCATTTTAATAGGTTATGATGTGATTAGGAGTCCAGTGTTCTTATACGCAGACAAAAGCCCAATACATCACAGTAAAGAAAGGAGACTATTAAGGAACGGTATAAATAATAGTACATAGCTGCATTTGAGGAGAGCGTAACATCAAATACTGTAGTTTTCTCACATACAAGAGCGAGCAAATAAACACTTACTGGAGGATAAAACATGGCTACTCAAGTGAACACGGGAAATGTTTCAGAGCAGTTCCTCGCCTTTCAGAGGCGACGTAACCCTGCCCTGGGCGATTCCGGCTCCCGCTCCAGAACTCAGCCGCTTTCTAGTCATTTTGTCCCACCGTTACAAGCAGTTGTAACAGTTCCCTTTGGTACTCTGGGCCTCCATTTTACAATCTGTTGTGCAAACGCTATGGTCTGAAGACCTGCCTCTTCCATGAGGTTAATAATGTATGATTAGTTAAAGAACTACAGCATTTTAAAGCAAGCACATAAACATTAACATGACAGATCTGCACGCACACATCTCTGGCTTTCTAAAATAACTTCAGAAAACAGCAAAAATGTGCTATTATTGTGACTTGTGACCACGTTGGGTTTAAACCCAACAGTCACTAGTTCATTGAAATTTCACTTTTTTTCTCTTCCCAACTTTCCAGGAGGCTAACCCCGCGTACATGAGAAGAACTCCTTTATGAGCGTGTGCTAATCAGTTCTGACTACAAGTTAAAGTCATCCCTGAGCAAACAGAAAACTATTCAGCTTAGCAATAAAGTTAAATAATTATTACCAGGCTATGTGATGTGACTACAATGTGACATTGAAATGACTATGGTGTGATTAGAATAAGAATGTTGTATGTCTGTGATGTTACTAGAATGAGGCTATAAAACGTCTGTGATGCCATACTGCTGTGATATGACTAGTGTCAGGAAAAATGTGTGCATTATTAACGCATACATAAACACGCCGTATTTCAGCAGCAGACTGCATTACACAGACTGCTAGTAGCTCTAATTATCTTCTTTATTAATGGCCGTTCTGCTTTGCGTTCTAAAAGACGAAAAGAATTGCACGCTTAATTCATTCATAGAACTCTTTTTCTAAGTGGTTTGGCAGCGAGGTTGCTCCTTCATGTCACTTGCTTGACTTTCAATGCTGGGGCTCTCGCATCCTTCCTGTATTACATAATGAACATTTTTCTTAAACTATTATTAGACCCAGTTCCGTTTGCTACCATTACTTGATGTCATCAAAACCAGGATCAATTTTTTTTTTTTTCCCTGCGTGTATCTCTAACAGGAGTCTTTTGGACACAAACACAAAGCGCAGCAAAACTAAGAGCGTTTGATCTTTCCCCACCACGGGATTACAGGACGCGCAGCGTTCACCTACGCAGCCTCTGCATCCGCATGCCTAGCGAGGCGAGGTACGTTTCTCAGCACGTACCGCGCAAAACCAAGCCATGCAAATCACTGACCTCTGACAGACGCAAGTGGCTTCCAACATTAGTTAACGGTGCGTTGTATGCGCGCACGCGTATGGCGGTCTAAAGGTAGGAGCCTGCGTCTCAAAATTTAAACTCTTCAAGGCAGGAACTTGGACCTCCAGCGGGCCAACGCTACCAACTGAAAATGTGTAAGTTATCTAGATATAGTACTGCGGGCAGAAAAAAGCTAAATGCTGATTGTTGTCTTTTTGTATGCGTACGTATGCGAAAGGCTTGCCCGGAACCAGCAGCCAGCGTGGCCACACGCGCGGGCACACCGAATTGGACGGGTACCGTCTCACACGGCTCGCAAGTTCAAGCCCAGAGAAGCTAGCAATAAAAGCACAGTCAAATGAAGGCTCATTCACGCTTCAGAAAACGTTGAAAAAGGCACTACATATAACGCACGGTATACGATGCACTATAATCGTCTTCTTGTCACACTTTTGAGGTCACTCGTATCGTAATACGTGGGCATTTCATTACACCGTCTTCCAGGCATGTGACGCTTCTTTGTGGCTAGCTGGATAATTTACCTGTGTCATTCACGGGGACGGAGAAATGATCACTTTTATCATTTATCAAACCACGCAGAGGAATGTTTTTCCAGTTCACCGTTTAAGCAGACAAAACCCAGCCCAGTAGCTCTTCTCCTTCCTTCGGCCATATCTCAGCTGACCCTTCGGGACGGGGAAGGAGAAAGGTGTGCGGGCGTAAATGGGAGCCGAGACAGGGCTGGAGTCAGAGCAGCGTGAATTATACATGAAAAGGCATGTATTAAATATAAAGCCGAACCGCGCGGAGGCGGGCCGGGGCAGGCCGTGTCCTCCGGCGCAGCCCGCCGAGGCTCCGCGCCCGACCCGCCACCGCTCCGCGCCGCACCGCGGGCGGCGGCGCTTCCCGCTCCCCCGCGCAAGGGGGACCCCGCGCGCTCTGAGCCACCCCACCTCCCCCCCCAAAAAAAGCCCCAAACCCACCACCAACCCAAACCTACATCAAATCCCTAATTTTTTCCAGATTACTCCCGGGGCTACTCGCGAGCCCCGTGAACCTTTCCGCTCCCCCTCCGCGCCCGCCCCGCAGCGCTGCGCCCCCAACCGCGGAGCTCCCTTCCGCCCGCCGCCTCGCCGCCGCCCCCGCGCTCCCCGTCCCCCGCCTTCGCTCCCCGCCGCCGGCGCCCCGGCGCGGCCCCGCGCAGCCGCCTAACCCTTCCGCGCGGCGCGGAACCGCCGCGCCGCCCGGCCGCCCCCGCCGCCCCGCCGGCCCGGGGAGCGACGTGCCCGGCGGCCAATGGCAGGGCCGCGCTCCGCCATCCGCCGCCCCCGCCGGCGCGGGCCAATGCGGTGCGGCGGGAGGGGTGGCCTAGCGCCGCTCCCACCCTCCCTCTGGGCTTAGCGAGAGTTATATCAAGAATTTCGGTTCAGAGAGAGAGAGAAGGAGAGAGCGTGTGTGAGGGAGAGAGGCTGGGAGGGAGGGAGGGAGGAGGGAAAGCGCCGCCGCTTCCTCCCGTCACTAAAGCAATAACCTATTAGGATTTTTTTTTTTTTCTAAATTTTTTTTTTTTTTTTTTTTGGTGTGTGTGTGCGTGTGCGCGCGTGTGGGCAACTGTCACCCCAGAGATAAAGAGGGAGAGAGAGAGAAGCACCGCCAGACCAACTCTTGTCATTTCCAGTAAGAAGTTGCAGACTTCATGTAGCCGTCTGCGCTCTGCCGAGGGAGGGATGGAAACGGTGTGCAGTGCAGAGTGGAAAATACCCCCGGTCTAAAGAAGTGCACCGGATTTTTGCTTGCTGTTTTGTTTGTGTTGTTGCGTGCACGTTAAACACCCGAAGGATCGCCGCTCAATAGCAATGAAACGTGGAGAGGATGACTAACGACAGAACTGTGAATTTGTTGCCTGGAGTTGCTAATTTGCCACCCCGAAGCAACACATATCTCAAGGAGGAAGCGTTTGGCTGCTGCTGATTTCTCCAAAATTGGTGGTTTACCAGATGCATTGTGCTGTATCTGCTGGAACAGATCATTGCTTAGCTGCAGCAGATCGTCAAAGGTAGACAACCAACGTAAGTGCAAAGTTACCCATACACTGTGATGCATTTCATTTAAAGGGGAAAAAAAAAAAAAAAGCCAACACGCAGTATATTTATCTAGGGAAAGAATCGGTGTTTCGGATTCAGTTGATGTTGGTGGCAAAGGCTCACCTACTTGCTGTCTCTGCATCCCTACCTGCATCACTCTGCTGGAAGTAATCACGGGCATCAGCCACCGTGCAGCTTAATGCAGATAAGATTAGTGCTTCGGGGCTGCCCAGTTCTGCCAAACTGTAGGTGCTGGCAGCCTCGCACCCGGATAATTCACGGGTAGCAGAGCATGAAAACTGAAGTCTGTCTGTCGCTTTTTTTTTTTTTTTCCTCCCCTCCACCTGCATTATTAGTCTGCAGTATTTATGTCTGGCAGCCGCTAATAACATCCTGAAGGGAGGTCAGTGTCGATGGGGAAAGGCTGCACCTTTTTTCCTCCTCTTGTCATCAGAAAATATATT
>VFFE01007167.1:2814690-2981197 GCA_008921705.1 Burhinus oedicnemus | reverse complement strand
TTTCCCCCCCCCCCCCCCCCCGCCCCCCATCTGTAAACATGCTGGCTGCTCCTAAGTTGCATTTGGAATTTCCAGCCTCCTGATTTAGACTGTGTTTAAAAACAAACAAATAAAGTTTAAGGTTATTAACCAGAAGGAGAAGTATCCAACATCTGGAGAGGAAACATTGAGCTGAGAGTGTGAGAAACTGTAAGTCCTGTTATTGTCTCATCAGTTAACAGGGATGTGAAGTAGCCAGTGACGACTGCTGCAGCAGCAGCATGTCCGGGTGGTTATTTCCCAGTACGATAGCTATAGAAGGGGATGAAAGGCGCAAGGAACAGGGAAAAATGTGGTTTGCAAGAGCTAAAAAATACGTATGGAAGCAAACAACAAATCACATTTGGCAGCTGACATAGCAGTTAGAAGCCAGAAGTAGCGCAGGAAGATTTTTTTACTTGCACCAAATGACTGGATGGAGGAGGGTAGAGGGGAAATGCACGTTACGGATTACACGGTGTACCAAGAAATTATTCAGAAAGTACGTGTCGAAACTGTGGCTACCCTTAATCCTGCAAGTAGTTATTTCCATTCTCGCTCTGTGCAAATGCAGCCGACGGGATATTGGTGCATTTGTCTGGAGGGATTGCTTGTAAAAGGGAGCAGCAGGAAAATGTACTGCTGCAAGTGTGCATTGCAAAACCAAGTAGTAGTTGGAGGTTGTGGATTTGTCATGCCTAAAAAACCAATAATGCTGTTCTGTGTGGTTGTGTTGACAGTGCTGTCTCCAAATAAGAAATGAGATGTAATGCATCCTGCAGTCCATGCATGCCTCCTCTTGCAAATCACGCATCGTTCCTCTGTGGAAACCTTTAAGTCCTAAAATCCGGGAAGAGAGAATAAAAACATTATCATGGACCTGAGGGATTTTTACCTGTTGGCCGCTTTGATTGCCTGTTTAAGGCTGGATTCTGCTGTAGCTCAAGAACTTATTTACACTATTAGAGAGGAGCTGCCTGAAAACGTACCCATAGGGAACATACCAAAGGACCTGAACATTTCTCACATCAATGCTGCCACGGGGACCAGTGCCAGCCTTGTCTACAGACTGGTGTCTAAAGCAGGGGATGCCCCTCTGGTCAAAGTGTCCAGTACCACTGGGGAGATCTTTACAACATCTAACAGAATAGACAGAGAAAAACTCTGTGCTGGAGCTTCCTATGCAGAAGAAAACGAGTGTTTCTTTGAACTTGAAGTGGTGATTCTCCCCAATGACTTCTTTAGGCTGATCAAAATAAAAATCATTGTAAAGGATACTAATGACAATGCACCTATGTTTCCATCCCCTGTCATCAATATCTCCATCCCAGAAAACACTCTGATCAACAGTCGCTTTCCAATCCCATCAGCAACAGATCCTGACACAGGTTTCAACGGTGTGCAGCACTACGAGTTGTTAAACGGGCAGAGTGTCTTTGGACTGGATATTGTAGAAACTCCAGAAGGAGAGAAATGGCCTCAGCTGATCGTGCAGCAGAACTTGGACCGGGAGCAAAAGGACACCTACGTGATGAAAATCAAAGTGGAGGATGGAGGTACCCCCCAGAAATCCAGCACGGCCATCCTGCAAGTCACAGTAAGTGATGTCAATGATAACAGGCCAGTGTTTAAAGAGAGTCAAGTAGAGGTTCATATACCAGAGAATGCCCCTGTAGGCACTTCTGTAATTCAGCTTCATGCTACAGATGCAGATATAGGAAGCAATGCAGAAATCAGATATATTTTTGGTGCCCAAGTCGCCCCTGCAACCAAAAGATTTTTTGCTTTAAACAACACCACAGGGCTGATTACAGTTCAGAGGTCCTTAGATCGAGAAGAGACTGCTATTCACAAAGTGACAGTGCTGGCTAGCGATGGTAGCTCTACACCGGCTCGGGCGACTGTTACCATCAATGTCACTGATGTAAACGATAACCCTCCTAACATAGACCTCAGGTACATAATAAGTCCCATCAATGGCACGGTGTACTTATCTGAGAAAGATCCCATCAATACAAAGATTGCCCTAATTACGGTTTCAGATAAGGACACCGATGTGAACGGCAAAGTGATCTGTTTCATTGAGAGAGAGGTCCCCTTCCACTTGAAGGCGGTTTACGACAACCAGTATTTGCTAGAGACCTCTTCCTTGTTGGACTATGAGGGCACCAAAGAATTCAGCTTTAAAATTGTTGCTTCTGATTCTGGCAAGCCCAGTTTGAACCAGACTGCCCTGGTAAGAGTTAAACTGGAGGATGAAAATGACAACCCTCCGATTTTCAGCCAGCCTGTAATTGAGCTGTCAGTTTCTGAAAACAACCGGCGTGGTCTATACTTAACAACTATTAGTGCCACAGATGAAGACAGTGGGAAAAATGCAGACATTGTTTATCAGCTTGGCCCTAATGCCTCCTTTTTCGATCTGGATCGAAAGACAGGAGTTTTGACAGCCTCCAGAGTTTTTGACAGAGAAGAGCAGGAACGTTTCATTTTCACTGTTACAGCCCGAGACAATGGCACCCCTCCTTTGCAGAGTCAAGCAGCTGTAATTGTTACTGTGTTGGACGAAAATGACAACAGTCCCAAATTTACTCATAATCACTTCCAGTTTTTCGTATCGGAGAACTTACCAAAGTATAGCACGGTGGGGGTGATCACGGTGACCGATGCAGATGCCGGGGAAAACAAAGCGGTGACCCTTTCCATCCTGAACGACAATGAAAACTTTGTGTTGGATCCGTACTCTGGAGTTATAAAGTCCAATGTTTCTTTTGATCGAGAACAGCAGAGCTCCTACACCTTTGACGTTAAGGCAGTGGATGGAGGACAACCTCCTCGCTCTTCTACAGCGAAAGTAACTATAAACGTCATGGATGTGAATGATAACAGCCCCGTTGTCATCTACCCACCTTCTAATACTTCTTTTAAGCTAGTGCCACTCTCAGCAATTCCAGGATCGGTGGTAGCCGAAGTGTTTGCTGTGGATATAGACACTGGAATGAACGCCGAGCTTAAGTACACAATTGTAAGCGGAAATAACAAGGGTTTGTTTCGGATTGATCCAGTGACAGGTAATATCACTCTGGAAGAAAAACCAACTCCTAATGACGTGGGGCTGCATCGCTTAGTTGTCAACATAAGTGATTTGGGTTATCCTAAATCCCTGCATACTCTTGTGCTTGTATTTTTGTATGTAAATGATACTGCTGGAAATGCTTCTTATATTTATGACTTGATACGCAGGACTATGGAAACACCTTTGGACCGGAACATAGGGGACAGTAGCCAACCCTACCAAAACGAGGACTATCTCACGATCATGATTGCTATTGTGGCCGGTGCCATGGTCGTCATAGTGGTGATATTTGTCACGGTTCTTGTTCGCTGTCGACATGCATCCAGATTCAAAGCTGCCCAGCGGAGCAAGCAAGGTGCTGAGTGGATGTCTCCCAATCAGGAGAACAAGCAAAACAAGAAAAAGAAAAGGAAGAAAAGGAAATCTCCGAAGAGCTCTCTTTTGAACTTTGTGACCATTGAGGAGTCCAAACCTGATGATGCAGTTCATGAACCTATCAACGGGACAATAAGCCTTCCAGCGGAGCTGGAGGAGCAAAGTATAGGAAGATTTGATTGGGGCACAGCACCACCAACAACCTTTAAGCCTAACAGTCCTGATCTTGCCAAGCATTACAAATCTGCCTCTCCGCAGTCTGCTTTTCATCTCAAACCTGACACTCCAGTTTCAGTGAAAAAGCACCACGTGATTCAGGAACTCCCGTTGGACAACACCTTTGTTGGTGGTTGTGACACCCTTTCCAAACGCTCTTCCACTAGTTCAGATCACTTCAGTGCCTCAGAGTGCAGTTCCCAAGGAGGCTTCAAGACAAAGGGCCCCTTACACACCAGACAGGTAAACGAGCACTTTTACTGGTCTATAAGTACTGCATACAAGTGCCCGATCAACCAGTATTAAAAGTGCCACTATGTTGTGAGGTTTTTTTTCTTTCAGTCTAATTTAATTCAGTTACATTACGGGGGGAACAAAAAAAACAAAACAAAAACAAAAACAAATGAAAAAAACCTTGACCCCTTTATCATTTACCTGAGGCTTAACCATGCATTTGCGAAATGCCTCTGCTACTTTGGGTTTTGAAGAATACTGATTGTTAACGGACTGTTATGCATCCGAACATGTGCACATACCTGTGCATAAACAAAACTGAAAAAATAAAGACTTTTTTTTTTTTCTCCCCAGTATATGACTGTCCAAATGTAAGAGTTATTGAAGAAGAAAAACTGTTTCCTTATATGCCAAATTTCAGTCAGAAAATTTGACTGCTTCAAGTTTGAAGGGATATGTACATTGAGTTTCAAATTTCAAAGTGAGTTGGCTTGAGTTTCTTTTACAGTTCAAACTGATCTGGAACCTTGCTAAGCTAGTGTTACTAAAGGGGTTAATTTTTTTTCCCTAACAAAGACACCCGAATTTCCCAGCTACTTCATCTGTGAAGCATGTGGTTTGTTGGTAGGATATAACTAAGCCATACGGAAGTCTTCCTCTGTTTTGAGTTCAAAATGATTTTGTTGTAATAGATGAAAGTTGGTACCGCCTAGACAGTTTATTGCATATTTTAAAAAATGGCCAAAGCATACTTTTGAAAGGAATGCGTTCTCTGAATACATCTGAATTATGCAGAAAAAAAAGTCAGCCCATTGTAAATATTTTCTCATCTTAGTAATGCATAAGCGATCTGTCGTAACGCATCTTAAACTGTGAAATACGCCATATGAAGAGGGATTAAGGAGGCTGAGAAACTCGTTTTTCAACCAAATCCAGCATTAGTTTTTCTTAGGTCTAATAATTCCTCGCTAATAAAGATTTAAACGCGGCGCTGTCTTAACTTTGTTTCCTTGGTGCTCGTCTTTTGCCACTAGACGAGCGTGTCGGGGGTAGCCTGTAGATGGCACCAAGGCACCACGTCGCTTGCGCTGGCCCGCTGCCAGCCCTGCAGTAGCTAGGGGAAGGGGAGGGGGGATGTTGGGAGGGAGGGAGGGAGGGAGGAGGGAAGCATGAAGCTGGTATTACAGCCAAAGAACCTTTTTATTTAATGATATTTGCGCCGGAGCGGCGGTCAGTAGTTGGGTTTGCGCGTCGGCAAGGCAGCTTCCTTCCTGCGTCGCTTTCGCCGCGCCGACTTTTGTCCTACCCTCCGCGTTTTGGTGATTTGTCTGAATTTATTAGGCATGTGAATCTTAGAGAATCAAGTGAGACACCTTTAGCCTTGTCTTTGCAAAAAGGTTTTGACAGTAGCCGAGTTTAGGATAAAGTCATCCCCTTGCTGTTGCATTAGCCTTATCTGAGATGAATGTGACGTTCCCAGAACTGTGTCTTGACTTCGGGTGTCTGTAAGGTGTCACACTAACAAGATGCTAAGAATAAAACAAGCACTTTTGAGGCAGTTCTGCTAAAGTAACTGCTCTAAAACAACTTGTACTTACAACGAGACACTGAAACCATCGCAGAAGGTTCTCACAAAACCTTAACCTTCCTAAGGACTTTAAAGAAGGGTATACTCCCAGAGCCGTCTTCAGGCTGTTACACAGCACTGTATGCATACTGTCAGTGTAAGTTAAGAAAAGGACAAATTAAAAAAACAAAACAAAACAAAGCAAAAATTTCTAGAAGAGCTCCAAATAATCTGTGGTTACTCAGCTGAAGTTTTCTCCCCCGTTTTAGTTACGAAATGTAACACCCCCAGCCTACTCATTCCTTTTCTGGTCTGAGGTGTTGTTAATTTAGCTTAAATTAGTTTTCCAAACTCTATTAGGAAACTCAGACTTAATCCTCCACAGCATCTAGAGGCAGTTAAGACCCAAAAAATTATTTACCTGACAGAATGTATAAGCTCTGCACAGTGAAATAGAATATGAGGAAAAAAACCAACCCACCCCCAAACAAATCTACTGGCAGTATTTTCAGAGTTACCTGTGTTCATTACATACACTGTTTTCAGTTTAATAATCAGCCATTATAGCTGTATATGGACCTGATTCAAATTTCATTGAAGTCTTACTGAATCCTTTTTGAAGTCAGCAGATACTCATATGATTTGGATCGCTCCCTGCAAAAGCTGTAATATTATATGCAACTGAAAATATAACTCTTCTTAGGTAGGCAGTTATCTAAACTGAGCTTGTGCATTTTTATTCTGTGGAGGAGATACTGTCTTTTTTTTTTTTTTCTCCCCCAATGATGAGTGTTACAGAACGTAACCTTTTTATGCCCTCTTGTCCCTTTTGGCTGGAGTGTAGCCAGCAATGGTAGTAATCATTAGCAGCCTTCCTATTATTCTGTCTGTAATTCCTGAAATTAGGATGCATTTTAGCTAATATTCATTGTCACAGGAGTTAAATACACTTTCATAGATCCTTTTTTAGATTTGTGGTAAGAGTATGGCCTTTAAGCAAAGTATTCAGAGTTAAAAATCTTACTGAATAGTAGTGTGTGCTAATACCACAGTCTCTGAAAACATTTTTAAAAATTCTTTTAGGAAGAGATAATTTGTTCTATGCCACTGTACTGTATTCTTGAGGTTTAACATAATTAATTTATCTACGTCTAATGTTAGAAGTTGTATTAAGTTACTTATATATTCCACAAGTTTTCTTTATGTGGTTTGCAAAGGGTGGGGGAATTGTTGTGGAGGACACTAAGACAGGGAAAGAAGAAATATAGAATTAATATATACTGAAGAAATACTAGCATCCTCCATTTTTACTTACAGTTTCTTTCAGTCTAAGGTAAATACACTTGCAATGTATCTCGCAGATACATTAATATTAATAGAAGCTGAGACCTAAGTCCACCCTTGGACTTCATTCAAGCAAAATCCCGTTACTTTTAATGGGAGCTTGGCCCTAGAAATCTGTTCGAACTGGGTCCTAAGTCAGAAAGCTTTTAGAATTCAAAAATAGATTGTTCAATACAAATTTCATAGTATTTTTTTGCTGGGCAATTTCTGTGCAATCGTCAATAAATTTAGTGGAAGTTCTGTGGTTAAGTCTTCACATGTCACTTTGCGTTGCACAGGCTGATGTTTCAGAAGTACCCAGTATAAAAACCAAAGCCTTCTTCAAGTGCCTATCTTGCAGTAAACCTGGTGGATGCTCTGAAAAGAGCATTTTTGAATACTTGAACTTGGGATTGTTCTAAATGCTAATTCACATAATTAGGAGTATGGAAAGGATGTTGCACACCACCAGCTTATATAGCTAAGCTTCCAAAATCAGTGTTATGACTCATAAAGAATACTGAAATCTATGCAGGCTTCTCAATCAGTGTTCTTTTCAGTATTTGATTGAACTTTAAAATGCACTTCAAATTAGTAAGTCACTACACCAAACAGCTACATAGAAATACAGTCAAAGACGACATGTTGTATTCTTCTGTGTGAAAGACCTCTTATAAAAAGCAAATAAACAGACAAAAACCTCCTACTCAGTGTCATTAGATTAACAATGGATTAAATAATAAAAGAAATTAGGGCCAATTTACCGTGGTTATCCCAGTTTTCAATTATAACAGCTTCATTTAATCAAATTTGAAGTACAGCGGTGACAAATAACACAGGTTTAAAAATTTGTATCCGTATGGGTTATGAGCAAAACCTGCAGTCTTCATTCCTACTCAAATACCATTTAGGCATGGGCTTAACTTAAAGTGGTGGGACTGAAGCAGATCCTTAAAGTCCAAGTGACTTTAGAAGTTGTCTTCAAGAAAGACAGCCGTAAGCACACTCTGAGCACTTTTCTGAATCAAGATGATAATTTATAAATTTTGGAAATGTACACAGTTCTAGTAGATTCAGGAAAGCTTAATGTATGTTAACACTGTCCTTTTATTTCTGTGCTCTGATGGCAGAAATTAAGGATTTGGGGCTTGACTGATACATTAAATGCATTCCACACTATTTTTAATCATATAGTCAATAACATAAGGTCTATGGAGCTTGCTTTACTCCTTTTTCAGTCAAAGGACTTCTTGCCTGATCAAGGAATGAGTAGCCAGGCTCCAGCTGATCAATGCACATCACTTAAGCTTTCTGTGGCAAATGTAACTGATGTTATCTTACTCTGGAGCATTTAAATTTGTAACTTAAGGGTTTATGTAAGAGAAGAGAAAAGCTGGAAACATTAATGACTCTTAGTTTGATACGCCGAGAGTTGCAATTTCAAGGTGCATAAGTCGATGGAAATCTGCATTGGAACAGCAGTGCAGAGTCTACGTCACCTGTGAATGTTAAAATTCTATAACCATAGCATTCCATAATCCTGTGCGCGGTATTTTTTTAGTGGCCTTGTTTTACCACTTAGTATATAAAAAATACAATTCCATTGTTTCTTTTTTATGCTTAATTTGCTTTATGTGTTAGCATGGATATTAGTCTTGGGTGAGGACTAGTCACCTGGAAAAATGTCTGCATGTAAAATTCAATTGTTTTCTAGTTCTGTATATTTATATATCTATATGTATACTAAACTATTAGAAATGGTGAAAATGTACAGTGTATTTTTTCTATCCTTGTATAACTGAAAAATAGGTTAACAGATTTTGCTCAACTGTCTAAAGAAATTCATCTTTGAGCTGAGACCAAGCATGGAAAATTTCAGCTGAAAAGAAGAATTTTTCAGAAAGTTAAGAGCATGTGAAAACTGGGGGTTATAATGGAAATCTGAACATAACCTTAAGCTACAATACCATTTTCAACAGTGACAGTAGAAATGCTAAACTAAAGTAGGGAACATTTTTTGTACACAGATACAGGCAGTAAAAGCTTAGCAAGCTTCATTTCTCTTTAAACGTTTTCCATGCAAAAGATTTTTATCAGAATCGCTGGGGTCTCATCTGTCCTGAATGTGCAAAGCCAAAGTTTCACAAACGCTAATAAATTTGTGCCACACATAAGAGTGAGAACTGGATCTTGAGACTTTAATGCTATTGGAATTTTGTGATAATGTTCTTTTGTATACAGGAACAAGGGAGGATCTTTTTAGTTTCCATTTCAGATTTTCACTTCCAAAGAATCTATTCTTCTAGCACAGCAAAACCATATCAGCCACACTTTATTGACAGCAATTTTATTGTAGCTAGAGGCTTACAGTAAGCTGTTTATTGCTGTTCCCTAACTCGGTTGACAGCAATTGGGGAATTAATTTTCTTGCCCCTGATGTGCTTTCTTGGGTATAAACAACAGATGTTAAAGATATGAAAACTGTGACCCATTTACATTCAGCAACTCTTGACGGGCACAGTCTACCTGTCTGAAGTGCAGGTTTCAAGCCCTAAGTAAGGTCACTTCATCAGTTCTAGGATTCTTATTTTTGCAATAGAACAGCTCATCTAAACATATTCTGTACAAGGGCAGATACGTTATACCTAATGGACCACTCCTCACCTAGGCAAATTCAGTTCAAGAATAGCTGAGTTCAAGTTTCACTTATACCAGGAGATGCTGTATCTTCTTACTCTAGCATTTAATTGCACTGAACATATGGAATATGACTGACAAAGTTGACATACCATGTTCTGAAAGATGTAACAGGAATTACAGGTGATGCCTGAATTTGTGGCATCACTTCTCCCACAAAATATCATTGTGCTATGTAAAATCTACACTCAGAAATTTCCTCAGTTGCTACTCAAGTACAGCCATCTCACATACATTCTGTAATGTTCATGTCTTTGCTGAAGGAAAAGCAAACACACACAAAAAATCATGTTACTTTTCCTCTTCTTTTATTACTGCTTTGACGTTTCAGCCTGTGGTGGAATGTATGTGAAATAATTTATCCCAATAGACCGATGTGGGCATTTAATCATTTCATTTCTGGTTTACATGAGATAACATTCCATTGACTGGAAAAAGATTTCCCAGGCTGTAGATAAGAAATGAATGGATGCTATCATATTTTACTGAAGTATGGGGGGAGGGCCGCACCTTTTGTTCATTTCCACTGGAGTCTTTTAGCAAAACATTTGCAACATAAGGGGCTTTAGAATCTTACCTAACTGAAATTTTAAGTGCTTGTCGAGACACAAAATGCGTATCATCTTAACTGTTCCTTTATAATTAAAATATCATTCAAAAAAATTCCTTCTAATATCATCGCAATATATTTTTAGTAATGGATTCTGTTCTAGTGAGCTATATACTCTCTCTGAAACAGAAATAGCCATTACTGACAGAAGAAAACCTTGAATTGGTATTACTACACTATTACATTGGTCGCACGATTATGAAAACTTCAAATAAATAAATAAATAAATAAATAAAATTGTTTTGTATAGCAACATTGTTGTAGCCATACAAACCCATGCACAGATTATTCCTAGGACTTAAGGATTCAGGGAAGCATTTGGGCCGCTATAGTTTTGATATTAAATTCATATTGTTTTTACTAAAAAAATCTGGACTTTCAAATCTTGGAAAGACTTGGCCTGCGTTCTCTATTTAGTTTTCAGTTTTTGTGAGCACCATGAATTATGTGTGATAATACAGAGAAAGGTGGTTAAAAATCTGATTCGTATTCATACTGAGGTATCCAAATTATACCAGTCTCAAAAGTTACCCATTCTTTGTTTCTTCTTGTTTCTTTTGCACCTAGTGAGTTGCGGGGGAGATTTGTTTTAACATCTTGGCATGGGTTGTCCTGCATCTTCTGTTGCACAGAGGGAAAACTGAGTAATTCAGCATTTGTCAGGATTTGTTGGTGTGTAGTGTCTGTAGTTTCCTATGAGCTGATGTTCTAGTTTTGCCATTTCTTTTGTGAAATGCCCCGCTGAATTTTTTGTGCACAACTATTAATATTATTACTTGAAAGTTGTTCCGGAATATGCACTCTTCTTGCTACAAGAGGAATATAAGGAGCTCTTTCTTAGAGTAACAGTTCAACAGTTGAAACTAAATCCAAACTGGGATAAATCTGCTGATTTACTCCATCTGCAGCTCTTCCTGATGTTCGCTTCTTTATAAAAACAATAGGATGATGTTGAGATGATATTTCCAAAATCTAAAAAATATGTAAAATTAATCATGAGTCAGGTGAATTAAAAATCATTTTATTTTGAGCTGAATTTGATAAAATGTGGAGGATCAGCTGTCAGATTTTTCTTCCTTCCTTTGTTTCCTCCCCCAGGTTCGCAGAAACAAGATCTAGGTAACATTTTAAAATAGCAGCCTCTCCCTACTCCAAAAAATTAAATCAGATATTCTCACTGGTTGGTAGCTAAAAGAGGGTAGCTATTGATATTGATTTGTAAACCACTTAGTAGCTCAAACTAATATTCATCCATTCTCCCTCATTCCTTCCAGACAAATGAAGTGTTAGATACAACTACTTTTATTTGTAATTTTGCTGGATATTCTTATTATGTCCCAGGCTTTCATGTGCTACTAGTAAGAAAATTCTGTGATTGGTTTTCGCAGTTGTTAAAAATTGTTAAATATCTGCCTGTACAATTTTTTTGATCAAATGAGCTACTTTAGCCAATGCCTTATATGTTCATATAGCCTTTAAAACACCACAAAAAGTAAAAGGAAGACTATGTTTCAGTTGTGAATGGTATTTGCCATTCTTATAGCCTCTTATTGATTGGTCGCTAGCAGTAATACTTCTTAAATGGCTAAACCTGATAGATGCAAATTCCTGTCTTAATCTGTGCTCCTTCAAAACACATAAGGTTATGGAGGCAATTGTGTTTCTAATGTAAAGGTGTCTGTAGGATACATATGTTTCTGTATGTGACCCATATATCAGGTTGTTATAGGGAGTGTTCACTCGGATTCCTTAAAAGAAATAAAGGATTTGCTATTGAACTTCATGGTGGAACACTTTCACCACTGAGGTTTATATGAGTCTCTATCTTCTCCTACCAGTATTTTTTGGAAGAGAGTTTTGACAAAAGTTTGGTTTTACATGAAGGGGCCCAGGAACTCCAGAAGAGGGTGCAGACTCCTGAATTTTGATTAAGAGAACACCTCCTTCCTGTGTAGAGTAAGATGCAGAGCCTGAAGGGGAGTGATATTTACCCTCTGATTTTAGTAGCTTTCCATTCAGTGGGGTAGGTTCTGGGAATACTGTTGTTATGCCAGTCCCTCCCCTTGCATCATGTAATGAATATGTTTGAATATAATGGTTGCTTCAGGTGCCCAACTTCTGATTGTGGATCCACCATAACTTCTGTAAATGATGTTCACAAGAAGTATAATTTGTATAATTTTCAACAGTATATTTAGCTGGTAGCGCCTGTGCAGACAGTACCTGATTTTGCTTCTGTTGACATTATGGTAGGATTCATCTTGTCTAATTGTAATCTGATCTGCTTCACTGGGTCCATGATTTACTCTACCCTAAGGAAAACATACTGGTTTAAACTGGTTGCCAAAGCTGATGGATATAGTTGGGCGAGATGCATCCCACACCAGTGAAGAGTACGATCCAGTGAAGAGTATGACCCAGTGTGATCCATACTCTTCACTTCACCAGTGAAGAGCGTGATCCAGTCCAGTTTTCTGACTGAAGTCCAGAGAAGGGTTTTAAGGGTAGGTATTTCTTTAAGTTAAGGTATTATTTGAATAGTATATATGCACACAAAAATGTATAATGTGCACAGTTGCCTTTGGGAAAGTCTAGTTTAGATTGTGGCTCGAATTCAAAGACTCCCAAATCAACAGAAAGACTTGTTGACTTTTTATTAAATTGTTATCTGGCCGTTTGTACAGCTGTCTATTTTAGGAGGATGGTGCAATGAAACACCAGTTATTTTGTTTTGGTGCTGTTCTGAGTATTTCTGGTTTTCCTCAGTGCTGCATGTTCCTTGATACCTCATTCTGTGAACGTGAGTAGAGAAAAAGGAAGTTGTAAACTTTTGACCTCTACCCTCAGTCATATCTGGCCATTCGCATTATAGTGTAAAAATGCTTTTTTTACCCCTCTGGTTTAGGTATGTGTCTATAGCAGTATGAATTTTCAGTCACTTGTCGGATTGTTTCACTTTTGTCATTTTGAAAATACAGGTCAAAATATCAGTGAAGTGTTAGTGTTAGCAGTAAGAGAATTCGAAATTGCCTTCAGTTTGTGACAACAGTACCCTAAAACATGGATCACACTGAAGTCTGTGGCATCCAGAGCAGCAGGAGGTAGACTATGCACCAATAGCAAAGCCCTAGCCATCTCCCATATTTTTAACAGCTGCCAGATAAACAAAAAAATAAACGAAATCTGCATCTGTCTAAGGACAGTAAACCTTGCCTGTTGAAATTTAATCTCTCCCCTGTACAGGAGATGGACTTTCTTATTTGAGATTTCATCAGTTTCATTTCAGAAAGCTGTTACATCTGTCAAACATTTCAGTTTGAAATGAACGCCTGATTTTTTTTGCCTTTGTATGCTACAAGAGCACCAGGTTGTCAATCAGCAGAAATACAAAATGAGACAAGATAGGTGATCCGCTACTATGATTGGCAATTTTTTTTTTATTTTTTATTTTACAACCTCTTTTTTCTTCCTCAAACTGCAATGACTTAAAAACGGCAATGCTTGTCTATACTGTGGAAACAGATGAGAAACATGGATATAGCAAAGGGAAGCCACCCTTGGTTCACCCCGATCCTGTTTGTCTTGACTTCTGATGGCCATCCTTTTGAGAGTAGTGGTACAGTCCAGGTGGACAATGAAGCTGTAGGTGACTATTGCTATGAATTGTGTGAATGTCAATCTTATGAGAATGAGCTTAAAATGTATTGCACGAATGAGATTTAAATACATTTACTTTGGGTTTTCTTCATTTTTGCTATAGAATTAATACATTGCAGCAAACCTCATACAGTCCATAATATTTAACCGGTAGCACAGGACCACTTCTGGGTGCGCTGTGCAGGCCTTCAAAGTGCCTTCAGGCGGAGGGGTGGTCCAGAACCTTCAGCAAGTAATTCGAATCTCGTAACAGTTTGGGGTTTTTTTAATCTGTTTCCCTGATTACAAATCAGAACTTTTGTTTCTTAATGTGATTTTTCACACTCTGGACTTAGAAATTGTCAAAAGGGCAGGTGCTTTTCAAGAGCGTTTAAGAAATTGATGCGCTTTTGTGGTTCTGTGATGTATTCGTTGATAGCATCCCCGCTGAACATCCCTGTATTTCACTATTACTCAGCTTTGTTCAAATCTAGGCTTTGGCCTTCTTCTGTGCTTTAGCAGTTGATTAAGAAATATTCTAATCCGTCACAGAGTACCAAGAAACTAATGGCTTGTGGAGTATTTTAGTCTTCAAGCTTCTGCTGTAAACGAAAAAATAGTGTCATTTGACTGATGCTTAAATACATCTCTTTCTTTTATGAGATATTGTCACTGTCCTTTCTTGTTTCTCTTTTTAATCTCCTCTTTCATCTGCTGAGTACACTTATTTTGATAAAATGTATGTATGAACATATTAGAAATCTGAGATTTCCCCTCAAATAAATGCTGTCACCGTAGAGAAGTGGAACATTTTGTGTACGATCTGTTGTAGGACATCCAACTTGTAACCCCACGTTGCTGTAGATAGGGACTCTTAATGAGCCAACTGGCTTCACTGAGATTCAAAGATTTAAAGCAT
Organism: Burhinus oedicnemus; assembly: GCA_008921705.1. Classification (NCBI taxonomy): domain Eukaryota; kingdom Metazoa; phylum Chordata; class Aves; order Charadriiformes; family Burhinidae; genus Burhinus; species Burhinus oedicnemus. Next base: position 2,966,526 of record VFFE01007167.1, on the reverse strand, counting down.
TTGGATAGAAGTGTACTACGGGAAGTAAAACACTTTCTAAACTAGGTAGATAGTTGCTTTGACTTGTTTCAGTATATTTAAAAGAATCAAATTAGAATGAAATATAGTTATTAATACGAACCTGAGAAGAAAATCCCTTCCTGCGATATGTAACACACATTCTCCCTCTGTAGCTTGGTGGCATACTGAGTTTGGATTGCAAAAATGAGCTGAAGGTTTGGCAGAGGAGAAGCTAGGGCCTAACTTCATAACCGTGGATTTGCAGAGATGCGAGCTGGGGCAGCTCCTTCTGCGTGTAATTGGAACTGAGGGGGTAAATGTATCTGGCCCTAAGCTGCATGTCAAAATCTGAAGTATTTCTAGTTTAGCCGACTTGTAAGTACTAAAAGCAGGTATAGGATGAACAGAGATGGCTGGTTTTGTAGTGGTATGCACCTGCATCGTAATAATGACCAAATCTGATTCACTTGTAATTGATATTATATAGGCATACTAGATGTGCATTATGGAGGAGTGAAATTAGTTTCATATGGTGTAACAACTTGTCTGAATCATTTTCCTTCAAAGCAGCTAACATCTGTATTATAGATTCACAGCCAAAATTCTCTGTATCTATCTTCACCTACAACGGCTTAGAGGACTGTGCAATACTGTCGTACCAGCTAGCCTGCTGGATTTCACCAGTTATTTTTGTAGCCATCCAGTATCTGTCATAGTTAAAACAAGCAGACAAAATAATTCTTTAATATATGTTTTGCTTGCTTGCTTGGCTTTTTTTTTATAAGATTGTTCATACTTTTCTCACAGATGGCATAATGCATTCACAATTTGTAATAGGTGTGGTATCTCACTGAGACGTGGTACAAAATTGATTCTGAAAACAACAGCAAAAAATGTAAATCGCAAAATAGAACACTGGAGATTGCAACTCAGTAACTGGATAGTGCTTCTTGAATTCAGCAATTTGAAAGGGAGATTGGGATGAGGGATGAAAACATTTATGTATCTTTACATTTCAAAATGGTTAAAAGCTCAGTGTGGATGTCTGGTCTTGTAGGAAAACTTAGTCTTTTAATAAGAAAGCTGGCAGCGCTGCTGTGATATACAGAATGTCAGCGAGCCTTGAGTCTGCTTGTTTAAAGCAGCATGCTGAGCACTTTTCAGCAGAGCGGTTTCATGCAATGCCTACTAAGATGCTTTATAGGTGGTGCAGATCAGCTCCAGACAAAGTACTTCTTGTTGCCATTTATGATTTTTATCTGTCATAAATATGTCACAGAAGTAATTCCCAATTTCAGAACTTTCATTCTTTGGATCAGTGGTGACCACATTAAAAAACATTCTGCATTCGCCGTCTCACACTTGGTATTTTTTAACATTTTCATGTCCTAGCGCTAAATACAAGGCTAGCTTGTATTCAGTATTCTGGAAGTTCATTTTGGGAAGCCTCCAGCTACTGAAGTGTGTTATATCTTACTTCCTGCTGTCCTCAGTAAAGATAGCTGGGGGTCAGGAGAGCCCTCTGCACTATGTGCTGCTGCCGCTTGCTACTGCTCATGACATTTGGAGCCTGATAGGGATGCTCTGATAGCACCTTCAATTAAAAGCCATAGGCAACAAGTATAACAAAGAGAAGCCTTAAGACTGCTTAACATTATGCCATTGCCTCGACTAGAATAAAACCAGCATGAGAATAAATTGGCTACGTTAGCTTAATTGTGATCTTCACCTAAGCGCTGCCCATGAGACCTTAGACCTAGCAGAAAACCTTAGCTGAAATATCGAGGGGCTTTTTTTGACATTGCTTAAATTTATCCTATTTCTGTTAGAAAACACTAACACAATTCTATTCTAGTTTTAAAGCCATAAGCTTTTGCTGCCTGTTTTGGGTTTTCATTACTTTTACGTGTTACACAGATAATGAGAAACCCGCAAAACCTGCATATCACTGCATGTAACATCGCTGTGCAACTATTTACCACCTCATTAGTTTTTTCAATAGCAAAGATAAGTTAGCATTCTGTCAAGAAATTTGAACTGCCACCACATTGAGCTGAAGCTTGTAAGCCACAGGATAATAACTTTCACAAAGTGCATTAACTCTTGCACTAGAAGATGCAATCTTGTAAACGCCAAAAATTCATATGACTTTTTATATCCGTGAAGCCAATTTGCTTCACATTTTCTCCTGTAAATTTTGCTGCGCTTAGAAATCTTTTAAAATACAAAGGGAGAAATTTGGGTTTTGTGTTATTCTGCACAACTCAATTGACTGTGATAGACTTGATCTCATTTACATTTGGACTGTGCTGTACACTCATTACTCTTTAAACATGATGTGCCTTTTTCTCATTTTTGTTAAGGCTTTATCTTCACTAGAAAAAAAAAAAAAAGGTGTGTTTTACATTGAGATTGCTATTGTGAGGTATCTGTCTAAATGTAAAATCCTTGTGGAGACAAGAAACAGGTATTTCATACCTTGATGTAGCTGGTCGAGGTCAGCCCCGAACAATACACCTGGGGTTGATCTCCACTGGCTATGTACAGGTGAAGCTACGATACCTTATCATTAGCAGGATTTTATACTGCATTACCTACTTCAGTGTAAAATCATGTTACGCTGTCTTGCAATGTAAAGGTGCCTTTGAGGATATGAATTACATGTGTACTTATTCTAGGTCCTTTTAGACTTCTAAAGTGGTGCAAAGTGAATCTCTGCCCTACTGCCTGGCAAAACTGTACGATTTGGTCCTGTGGCTGAAGTAAAGTCCTTGTTGGACCTCCACATTTATCCCTGATTATATCAGCAGCAGTGCCTGTAGAAGGTCCTGCCAGGCGTGCATTATCATCTGGTATAATTCCAATGCGTTTTCACACCTTCAATGTTGGTGCTACTGTTTTGCAAACTATGCACGATTGCGTCAGTGATTGCAGCTGCACACAATGGTTATAACTCAGTCATCCGCCCAAAGTGGAGTAATGTGAAACATCAAATCAAACATTAATTTAACACAGGCCATTAAGTCATGATGATGATGGTATAGATATGCCTGTATTCAATTTTTACTTCAGCAAAACACAGTATTTTATAGGAAGCATGATCAGAATAAAACATTTCATTCACGGTCTCCTCCATCTTGACAATAAATAGGAATAGGAAGTCCTTTGCAAGCGAGGTGAGCCGTCCTTAGCATGAGTTGCCTTCTCCGATTTTTTTGATCTGTAGTTTGAGTCTGCCTGCTTCTAAGAATGCACTTCTCAGTGTATGTCTCCCACCTTTGTTAACGTGTCTCCTGAAATAGTCTGTAGGTTTGAATTGCTGTCAACTGAAGGGTTACCATCCTTTAAAGCCACCTTTAAGATCTGCTGTTTATTTTAGGTAAGCAATCTGGATAAACAGTTGTTTTATACCTCTTAAAATGTTCCTTTACTGTTGTCTTATCTCTTCATTTTTGGTCTAAACTCAATTACTTTTTTCTGCACTTTCTATTTCTGAACTTTATAGGTAATTTGCTTGCCTCATATCCTGCACAGATGCCCCATCCGTCTAAGGGTCCTCTCCTTTTCAACCTAGAATCATAGAGTCATAGAATGGTTTGCGCTGGGACCTTAAAGATAATCTAGTTGCAACTCCCCTGCCATGGGCAAGGACATCTCCCACGAGACCCGGTTGCTCAAAGACTCATCCAGCCTGGCCTTGAACACTTCCAGGGATGGGGCCTCCACAGCTTCCCTGGGCAACCTGTTCCAGTGCCTCACCACCCTCAGAGTGAAAAATTTCTTCCTGAGATCTAATCTAAATCTACCCTCTTCCACTTTGAAGCCATTACCCCTTGTCCTATCACTACATGCCCTTGTAAAATGTTCCTCTCCAGCTTGTTTGTAGGCCCCTTTCAGATACTGGAAGGCTGCTACTAGGTCTTCCCGGAGCCTTCTCTTCTCCAGGCTGAACAACCCCAACTCTCTCAGCCTGTCTTCATAGCAGAGGTGCTCCAGCCCTCTGATCATCTTCGTGGCCCTCCTCTGGACCCCCTCCAACAGGTTCATGTCCTTCTTACGTTGGGTGCTCCAGAGCTGGGTATAGTATTCTGGGTGAGGTCTCATGAGAGCAGAGTAGAGGGGCAGAATCACCTCCCTTGACCTGCTGGCCATGCTTCTTTTGATGCAGCCCAGGATACGGTTGGCTTTCTGGGCTGTGAGCACACATTGCCGACTCATGTTGAGCTTCTCATCCACCAACACCCCCAAGTCACTCTCCTCAGGGCTGCTCTCAATGCATTCTCTGCCCAGCCTGTATTTGTGCATGGGATTGCCCTGACCCATGTGCAGGACCTTGCACTTGGCCTTGTTAAACTTCATGAGGTTGGCATGGGCCCACTCAAGCCTGTGAAGGTCCCTCTGGATGGCATCCCTTCCCTCCAGCGTGTCGACCACTCCACACAGCTTGGTGTCATTGGCAAACTTGCTGAGGGTCCACTCAATCCCAACATCCATGTCGCCAACAAAGATGCTAAATAATATACTTTTTTTTTCTTCCTTTTTTCCCCCACAAATCTACATACAAGACCACGTATTTGGTTCACAGTCAGTAGTTACTCTGTGGGAGACATTTCCCATTCACATGTGATACCTGCTGGCTGCTGCTTCCAATTATGCCATATGCTGGAAAGCTGAGCTGTTGAAGTATTGGAGTCAATGTTATAATCAAACTAGTTAAGAAGGTAGCAGTATGTCTCATAAAGGGTTCTGGACATTGTCTGATTTCTGCCATAAGCAAAATACTGACAAGTCCTGCTTTGTTTTGCAGCTTTTTCAGGTGGCAAAAAGCTAGACATACATTCATTATATTGTAAAATCACAACCTTCGAGATCTTGCTGAATCTGCCCTACAGCTATTTATCACATGATTGCAGGGAATGAAAATAACATTTTTCCTTCTACTAGGAATATGTTGCTAACCTTGAGGCAAGATAGTGCATAATTTTATGTGTGCCTAGTCTTGCTGTTATATATAGACTATTTTGAGATGAATCAGTGTTATCATTTCCCAGAATTTAGCACTAGTGTTTTAGCAGAGCCAAGGAGATTTCATATACTTAGGCTCTTGGCTGCAACAGTGACCAGGGATCCCAAGTCTGAGTCACATTTACATTAATGCCATTTTATAGCCATGGAAAAAGGCCAAGAAAATGCTAATATCATTCACTCCCAAGTTAAGGGTTTTTTTTGTTGAGGTTAGAGCTGCATGTAGTAATCTCTGTGTAAAAGCTCTCTGAGCCCAATTCTGATTTCACATCCATTAATTTTATATTTGTGAAATTACAGCTATTTCACTGATGTTTTTGCTTGTAATCAAGAGTTGAATCTGTATCCTCATGTCTGTGCAATAATCCCTCTTTCTTCCTCCCACAACCAACAGTCTGCAGGAGACTCAGAGATCTCTAAGACTCTTTTTTTTCTTTCCTGCGGCACCCATCCTTCTCTTGCAGCTTCTTAAGTAATCTCTGGTTTTTAATATGAAGCATTAATTCACTTTAAATAGCAAGAATTAGGGAAACTGGAGCTCAGTCCCTCTCCACAATTACGAGTTTAACCATCAAGTTACGTATCTGATGCTTTTGTAAGTGTAGCTCTTCTGTAGCTGTGTATCTAATACGTAGCTCTGACTTCTTGGTTTAGTTTGTTCTCAGAGTGGCCTGCAGTGAGCAATTTTAAGCCAATCCTACACAGACACTTTCTGTCATGGCCCACTTTTGAGCTACTTATGCATATAGACAGCATTTTTGAGGGATTGTCTAAAGATAAACATTTCCAGAATGCAATTTCCAAGGTAGGTAAATTGAGTTTCAGTTTTTAATATTTGTGATACTTTAACATCTTAAGAACAGCAGGAAAGCATGAAATTTCTAGGGAAAATTTGAGGATTATACCGATGAAAACAGTTGAATATGCAAATCAGGCTACATCCACTGTTTTAAGGAATAAAGTACTTCTGAGTGTAGAGTTGTTAAGATCATCTGTGCCCTTAACAGGAACTTGTACAGTCATAAAATAGATGCCATTATTTTCTAAACACAAGGGACAAAAGAATCACATTTTTAGCCTGTGAGGTAGTTTAACACAATTGTGAGATGCATTATACTTAACCCAAACCCACTGGAGCTCACATTATGCTGCTCCAACTTGCTGTGTGAATTTTCTTTAGGGGATTCCTAGCTGATTAAAGCTTGATAAGAACAAACATCAGAAAGAGAGAAGTTTGCTTTTACTCTCTTCTGGAATGGGGTAGCTGTCCAGAAATACAGGTATGAAAGCAGCAGTCCACTTTTGCAGACTTAGCCGAGGCCAAAATATCATGATAAATTCTTCAGACCATAGTCGGGCAAAATGCCCGTTCGTTTTATTGAGAATTTTGCCTGATTAAGACCTGTTTTCCCCTTATCTCTTGAGTTTGTTGGACAAACTCTGTTGACTTTGATCCAGTAAAGTAGAGCAAGCTTCTTAATCTGGCACATTAAATAAAAGCTCAGCTGGGAAAGGAATGCAGTATTTTGTCTTTGCATTTCAATTGAGTTGAAACTTCTTATTTTAAGCTTAGGCTCTGAGAATCATCTCCAAGCAATGCAACATCATTTACAAAGTCAGGTGATAGATGCTTGGACTGAATACAAGCATATGATGGGACACATCTTTCCTGTTAATAAAAACACAAATAAATAAATGCAACATTCAGACTTCCTTATTCAGTTCTTTCAAGCAACTCCGTTCTGACTTGCAGCGCTCCTGCTGTTTCAAGCCGTGGACCTTTCTTTTAACACAGACAGTGTATTATGCTAATCTGCGTGCTGGGCAAAAGCCCAGTTGAGAGTAACTGAAAGTCTAAAAGAAGTTTTACTTTTGACCACATCCCTGTTTTGAACCAAGATTGCTAATGTAGAAAGGCTTGCTACCTCTAGAGGTGTGGAGAGGGTCTTGCACCTCTTCCTTAGAACTCTGCATCCTTTTTTCCTCTCATTTTCTTCTTTTTCTCTGGGGAAATTACTCATATTTTTACCAGTGTAATAAGCAAAAGAGTTGCACTTTTTATTTCTAAAGCATATGAGCAATTTTTTCCCCACTTGTACTGAGACTTCAATCTCTGCCAAAAATCTGAAAAGAAATTACCAACAGTTCTGTAACTCTTTAAGCAATTACCATTGAATACACACACTACGGTTCAAAATGCAATAAATACATAAAACTTCAGCAGGGAAAATCTAGCACAAATCATAAACAAGTAACTGATGCAAATACTAACATACATATTTTTGATGTTAATACATATAAATTATGAAATATAAGTACATTGTCAGTAATCCCATGAATGATTTAGTGTAGCATCTTATCACATGGTGAATTAGGTGAGGCTGCATGTACACTGAATGCTTGTAACCTAATTTATCTCCCAGGAATACTGAAAATACTCAGTTTAATATGCAGAAGTATTTGTTAAGAAGCTTACCAAAACAATATGGTGGGCTTAGACTAAGATCATACCAGAAGGTCCATCCTTCAGTTCTCTGAATCATAAGAAGAAACAGATTGTGTCAAATGGAAAGTGAGAAATAACGTAATCTAACCAATCTGCACTTTGGCAGAGTTGTAGGCTGGCTGAGGTTTCTTGCCTATTCTCAGTTAATGTAGGTATTTCACACAGTACTGAAGAGCTGACCATTTTAATTGTGACTATCTTTTCCTGGAAAGCAAAAGTCTTGGTAGTCTCAGAGAAGGCTTTATTGGTGGGCTAGCCACACATTGCTCCTCAGGGTCAGCCAGCAGGGTGAACCAGTTGGTTGCATCAGTACTTGCACCAACCCTGTTTTGGGAACTGCCATGTTTAAGAGAGCCCGGAAAGAAAATAGATACTTGCTTCCTTCACAGTTTTTATTGCTTCCCCTGAAGCCTTCTGTCCATGATTCCTGTTAGTCTTTGAATTCCATGCATTTTTTTCCAGGGGCTTGGAAACTGTGACTTTTTAGACATCTACTGATGAAAGTTTTGTGACTCCTGCTCTTTTTGCTGAGGCTGCAGACTTAGTTTTTCCATCTCTTTAAGGTGCTTTGGCTTCTCTTCCCATTGTCTAACCAAAGGTAACAAGAGTATTCTTACCGTTTCCTCTCTCTTGCCCTGACTGTAGTCTTACTGTGTTTCACCTTTGCTGTATTTCACAGGAGAATGAGCAAATACTCCCACAGAGTAACAGAGTATTTGTTATGAAGTGAATCATACGTCTGTTGCATGTTACTGGCTTGAGCTGTTTTAGCAGCAGTTAGTATTAACTATGTAGGCTTAATTAGCATATTTGGTTTTGGAATCTTAAACTATAAAGCTTTCCCATTTCCTAAAACAATCCATTTAATTCTGTATAAATGAGAGCTATTTCAAAAAGAACAGGCAAAAATACTTATATGGGATATATTGTTGCATCACTCCTAAAGATAATAATTTTAAAAGTTTGTTTATATAATTTCTATAAGTTTTAAAGTGTTTTACAATAGAGAAATATCATTATTGCTATTTCAGTGAAGGGCAAACTGAGGTATAGAGAAAAACCATCTTAAAGGTGACACTTATTTTCAAAGCCAAGGCTAGAACATGGATTAAAGACATTAGATGCAGTGGCACTTATGCAGAATAGTTATTGAATTAGATGCAAAATTTTGATGTTTGCAGTTTTAGAAAACTGAGAATGCCAGCACAACATCAACAGTTATTTGCATAGTATTGTCAGGGACAACTGTTCTGGAGACAATTCAGTGAATCAGAGCTGTTTGATTAATCAAATCAAGTCTCTGTTGTAGCAATGCAAAGAGGTTATGTCTGCTGGCAATCTGATTTGAAATCAAATGTTTATGGATTAATGAACACAAGACAATTGCTTCTAAGCCTCTTTTCAAGCAAAATCTTAGGTCTTTAGAAATGTGGATAAGTAGGGAATGATTAGCCGGGTCTGACAGCGCAAGTGAGAATTTATCCCCTCAAACATACACTCTTTACAATTAAAGAAAATCCAAGCAATTAAAAGCAGTCAAAATAAAGCAAAGAACAAAATTTACAAGTTGTGTTTGTTATTATATTAACATATGGTAATGTAAGCAAATTGTAATCTTAGTTACATTACATTCTAATTGAACGATAAACTTAAGGGAGCGACGTCATTTCATATCAACTGAGAATCTATCTCACAATCTGCTTTTTAAAAAGCAGTTCAGGCCTCATGTGCAAATGACCCTTGCACTTTAATGTGTTGAAAAAAACCCAACATTCTTTCTTTCTTAGCAGTTGTTGTTCATTACATTATCTTTAAAAACTGTGAACAATGTGCATGTTATAAAGGGAAATGTGTAATCCATTTGAGCATAAAAGAAAGTTCTTCTGCTTTTATAGGAATTGACTCAGAAATAATTCAGGTACAATTTTGTGTTCCCTTTGGTCTCTTTCTTCTCTGAGAAGGCTCTCCGCTTTGGTTTGATACTAAATTAGTTATATCTAAATGCCACCTTCGTTTCTGCCCCCACTGAGCTTAACAGTTAATTTTCCAGGCTAGAATAAAGAAATCCTTGCTTTCATTTTTTATCCCATCCCCATGGTGCAGTAGACCAATAAGAAGCATATAGTTCTTACCGAGTTAAGAGAATAGGAACACTTCTCTGAAGAAAATTGCCTGTCTTTCACTCGCTACATAAAAAATCATCAATTAAAAATGGAAACAGCTGGAAATGAACATCTTCCTCTTGTCAAAGGTGAATATTAAACTGCTTCTTGATTTGACTTTCCCTTTATTTGTTTTAAGATGATCACCATTATTTTACAATGACTCTCATTTGCTAAAGTAACAGCGATAGCATTACCTCCTTGGGCTTGTTTTTGGAAAACTGTGCATAGCATTTGATGTACAAGCAGCTGCACTGGCTTCTGTGCACAAGGTAACCGAATCCAAGTTCATAGGGGGACGAAATTTTTATCAGAACAGTTTAGGGTTAGCAAAAGAGTCCCATTAAAATCTGTGGGAATTTTACAATTGATACTAAGTGCTTTTGAAAAGCCTGCCCTTTGGCCTCGTGTTAGACTCATCAGGATCACAGAACTGGATCCTGAGGGTCTTGTTTGCTGCTTCACCTAAAGGGTGATCTAATTTGGAGGTTAGAACATCTCGAATGGAAACATTAGTGATGACAGTAGTTAATGTGAAAAAAAATTAGCAAGACATCAGCCACCCTGTCTTAAAACTATAACAAGGAGGTGCTGTTTTGTGCAAGGAGAAACTCTCCATGAACTGGCTGCTTTGATCAAGTTTCATACTACATTGTCATCTCAAAGTTGTGATTCTTCTAGTGTGTAATAGTGACTGTACCTCACATTTTTGAACCCCTTCCTTTAGTTCTATTAATTTTATTTTTTTAGTTATTTTACCCATATTATTTTAGTTAGGCACAAAAATAAATCAAGCAAGGAGAACATGATATCACTCATCATGTCACCTTGTCACTATGCATGTGCATGCATAGGTATGTGTACAGATATATACATGTGCATGTATGTACAGGATTATATATACTTATTGAAGTACATGGAGGATTCTGCGTTAAAGGAAAGACACAATTCTGGCCAAAGGTACATTATTCATGTTGCCTAAAGAACATGCACTGGTATATAGTTAGACTCATACGAAGGAAGTTCAAAGTAATTTTCAGCGCCTTGAGAAAGACCAACGTCCGTTCTCTTATGGCTAACCCAAAACTGCTTTACATTTTCAAGTTGAGAAGTGAACCAAGTCCTCAGGCAGTTCTGGACAATCTCTTTGTTTATGAAAACAGCTGAGGATCTAATTTAATGACATTTGAAGATTTATTTTACAGGGTAAAATCAGATGCCAGACACTCCAATGAACTGTCTGAAAATCTAGTGCAATTGCAGTCCTAATCAATGTGAAGCTTATCCTACAGAGACCTATGGCATATATACATCAGAGGTGAATATATGGTGCAGTAATGCCTTTAGACAAAAGCACTGACAGAAGGCAGAAGGGATGAACAGTTTGTAACTGCCAGGCTCCTTAGCAGGCAGTTCCCTGACTGTATCCCTGCTGCTTACAGTGTAAATGAGAATTAAAACAGCTAGGGATGTCATTAAGGCATCAGCTAGCATGTGAAGGAAGAGGTTCTAACTGGAAGAGATCACGAGGTACCTCCACGTGAATATTTCCTATTCCGTTTGGGTTTACTTGCATTTTAGTATTTGTTTCTTGATGTGAAAGTCTTCAGGATTGGAACCACATGAATCTTTGACCCTGCAGGAGCTGGGCAGATATTTTCTTCAAACTTTCAGTCAGGGAAACACCATGCTGGTATGGAGAGCGAGCTGTCAGGTGCCACGATTTCCGTGTGTAGGGGTGTAGCACCATTGCATTGTGCTAGAAGATAAACTCCTTGTCAGGAGCATGGCTTGCGTGGCTGGTCGTGGCACAGTTGGGTCCTGCCCGTGCCGATGAGAAGGCCTGTCCTGAACATCTCCTTAAGCGAAGTCCCTGTGTAAATGTAGTTTGGGCTGATGTAAGCAGCAGTGCAGACCGGTGTGACTTGAAGTACATGGTATCCGCTGCTACTACTAGTACGACTTTGAGAGAGCTGCTAGGGTCAGAATTGGACACCCAAACCTTCTTTTCCAGTCAGATTTCTCTATCAGATATTGAATATATATTGTTGCTCGGCATGCATTAAGATCGCTTAAGCTAATTGCATTTGAGCCTTTTATTTTCATATAAGAAATTACATTTTGCTAAGTGTTTTACTGTAAGAGTATCCTGCTGTTTTAAACACTGTTGCAAGGACACACGGCTGGTATTACTGGTCGATCATTTCTGATTAGATTTAGTACTATAAATGTTGACGTTTGCCAGTGAAATCGCAAGTATTTTTTAAACTAGTCATAGAAAATAAGTCCAGTTTGCCTTTTGGCAAATAATGTGTTAAGTTTGGGTTAGGCTTCAGTAGTCACATCAACCTTAAATGTGATTCATCTGCACAGATTTTTCCACATGTTATGCTCTGTGTACATCAAAAGAAACAAAACTAGCTCAGTGATCTGGAGGTAGTGTACACTACACCCATGGGTGAGTAAGATTGATTCATGCTACAGTATGCTGGGAGACCTAAGTGGTGTGTGGCTAGCATGTAGATCATGTAATCACACTCATGGCTGCTATTCTGGCAGAAAGGATAAGATCTTGCTCGTCTTCTGAAGGATGAGATAGTTGTGAAAGTACAATACGTCCAAAAGACAAGTTAGCTCTTAGAAATAAAATGTTACAACCTGAAATAGCTGAGGTAACTAAGAGGTTTATTTTAAGATTTCCTCTATTTTGTGGTTGATCGTGACGCTTTTCATTATTTTTTTTGTGATTTATTTGCTTATTTATTTCCCTATTTATTTTATTTCAGAATTAAAATATCTAAATATTTAGTCAGTTTTTTCTTAATTAAAGATTGTGGTTGGATATGTCACTGAATGCAGACCTTAGTACAACTAATAAGCAAACAAGCTTTTCTGTAAGGGCTTCACCAGATAATCAATCACAAATTCTGGCTAGGAGCTTGTAGCTGTTACTTTTTCATGTCAGTAGTATTAAAACCCAAGGTTTACAGGTTTAAATTAATTGAGCCGATGAAAGGCTGTTTTTTTGTTTGTTTTCCTAAAAAATAGATGAATTTGACTTCTCTGTATAGGGGAAAAAGAGATACACATACTTGATTTGGGATAGAAACCCTGTGGCTTTGTGCACGTGCATGTGTGTGTGTGCACACGCGTATGAGAGAGAGAGAGAGAAGATCCAGACAGATTACTTTGCAGTGTAAAAATGTTGAATTAAAAAGCGAAACGCTGGTGTTTGTAGAGAATCTCATATTTAACGAGAGCAGCCCTGGAAAGGAATGCTCCCGGTAATCTCTCTTTAACAGACTCAAGTGGAAGAAAGCCAAGTTGTTCAGTTGCACAATAGGTTGCAATCATGTGGGAGAGCTCCCAGTTGGGAGCTGAAAACTGAAAACCTGACGTGCATAAGTGAATGAAGCTACCCTATGTGATGTGTTGATTTAAGATTTTTTTTTCCCCGTCCTTAAAAATACAGCTGGGCTTCCGCCTTTGTCTGAGTACTGACGAGGCGATACTTTGTGAGACACGAAATTAGTTTAAAATTGACATTTTGGATGTCGGTGATAATTTGTCCTGACGTTATGGCTATTGGTTGTGATTGTGACAAGCGGGCTTGATCCAAGCGGGCACTGTTAGAGCCAAATTTAATAGACGACCATTGTAATTTTCTGCCTTGCGGACAGCGGAGACTTTCCAATGTTCCTTCACCACAACAATCGGGGATTACTAAATAACAAGTCCACAGGACTGGGGGAGGATTGAAAGGATTAATGGAGGATGACAAAATTACACCTAAGGGGGAAAATCTGTAACAGTTTTTTGTATGGTGATGTGGTAGATCAGGCAAATTGGCAATTGTTACTGATCTTTACACATGCATGTCTTCAAGTAAAGTGTGTGAAAGTCAAGCGCATGCAACTACGTGGCTAAGGCTGTCATAAACATTTATGTCATCAACTGCATAAATCACTTAATACTATCGTTTTAAGTATTTCGATGATCAACTACATTAAGCATCAGTGGATTGTAGGCACTGTACTAAATCAGTTTTTTACTCTCCTATAACCTCTTATCCTGCTAAACTAAATCCTAAAAAAGATTAAAAATGTAGGGTTAGTCCAACCCTTCTCTTCAAAGATAATTAAGGAATACAGTTCCTGTTTAGGAAGAGTGTTTCCAGCTTTAGAACTTAAATATATATAAATATAAATATATATATAAAAATTGGTTTGCAGTCTGCATTCATGCGCTGACATGATGTTAAATAAACCTTGTCTATGCCTTTGATAAATATCCATTTCAAAACAACAATAACAATTTTAGCCCCAAGTTCTTATGGGATATTAATGTATTTTTAATAAACTATTTAGCACTATGAAACATCAGAAGTTTGTTAGCAGATACTTGGTTTCTTCTCACACTGGTTTAAAGCAGGAATCCCACCACTGATGGCAGTGGATTTGTATGAAATAGAAACAAGGAGAAGCAAGAACAGAGCTATTCAGCTTTATTTTTAAAACACTAACTTTTCTTTGGAAAAGAACTTATCTAGTAAACATTGTTTCTTACAGCTCTAAGAAAAATCTGAACTTGGGAGTATTTTTTTGACTCAAGTGGAAGTTTTAGATTTATGTTGTGTTCATGATAGCTGAACTTAGCCTTTAGAGCAAGATGCTTTTCCTTTCTTCCCAGTTTGGTATAAATACTTAGTCATTAGGCAAAATAGCAACTGGTGCAAATGGTAAAACTTTTATCTATGTAGAACCATACGAGAGAGAGAATTAAAGAAGAAAAATCACAAACATTTATAAGTTGCTGTCTGAGGTCATCTCTCATGTATTGTGAATTGTTTAAGGAAACGCGTCTTCGGCAGTGTTGACTGGAGGTCATGTTATTTAGACGTTTTACTAGTGGAACAGCAAACGATTCATTAATTCCATTAGCCATCCTTTCTGTGCACTGGGAAAAGCAAATGTAATTGTCAGCTATTCCTACTGTATACTTAAGCTGTCAAGGATCCTGGAAGGCTTCAGTTATCCTCTTTGCAGATATCAAAGGAAGGGGTGGGCTATTTTGTGTTTTTAAAACAGAAATAGGGAAAAAATGTGCCGCATAATGTAAGCTAAAAGATTTCTTTTTAACCTAAAGTGACACTCCGATACAGAAACACTGGGCAGGTTTCTGACTGGTAAAGCTTCTGGTTATTATTATTTTTTTTTTTTTAAAAAAGAAGTCTTAAAGTACAGCCTGTCAGCATGCCATTAGTGTTGTCTCTAAACCTGTCTTGTCTCCAGGAGCCATGCCAGGGACTTGTTTCCCTTCCCTTTGGGTTTCTGAGGCAATCCACAGGTCTCACCCTGCGTCCTGCTGCGTGCGGTGGGCAGGCGAGCGTAGCATGACTGAAGTTGGTGGGCACGCGGCACTCTTCTTGCATGGATATTAGGCAAAATCAGGGCACATATTTTTATAGTTTTTCACCATGAAGTTTCTGGTGGGTTAGTGGACAGCAAAAGTGAAAAACATCATGTGGATCTGCAAAATTATTTGCATTCTTCCTGCTGTTAACGGGGACAACGGCTGAAAGCCTAGTCTGCTACATTTAGCATGAAAAAGCAAAGAGAGGTTCCAGGATTAGTAGCCCAGCCAAAAGTGGATTACATCTGAATTCTGCCCCCTAAGTGATCACTGCTGTTAGGTAGTGTTTTGCAGACGGAGGGTAAACTTTTTCTTCATAGAAGAGACAGTTATATTGAAAAGACAGTGAGGCTCATTTTAACTACGGTGAAGAAGTCCACGAAAAGTAGGTAAGCAAATCCACGTAGGGTGGATTTTTGTCCACCCTACCCGTGTTCTTAAAAGAAATAGCATGCTCTCTTCTGCAGATCTTAATGTTGCAGACATCCTTGGTGGTGGTTAAAAATCCAGCGTTGGTTATTACACATTTCAGCATATTCCTTTTGTTTTGGCAATAATGAATGCAAAGCTGTCGTGTCCTTTGCAATGCTTTCAGCGGTTCAGATAACACATTGCAGAGTGGTTGGACACAAATCACATAACCCTACTGTGCTCTGTTTGAAAGGAAAGTACAACTTTTAATTCATTATTGGCTAACTAATTTTCTGGTATGCTTTTCCCACAGTTTTGAGTGACAGTCCCACACCCCCAATAGACGGTTTGTTTAATCGTGGTGCAGAAAACTTTCTCTTTAAAGATGTAGTTTTACATCCTGATTGTAAAATAATTAGTAGTTTGCCGCTCACTCTTCGATCCTGAAAAAGGAAGCACATTTTGCATACTTCTCAAGGCATAACTTTGTCACTGTGTGATGATTTTTCTCTAAAACATGAAAAACTGTGGAAAAGGAGGTCCATCTGTTGGGGAAAGTTTCGCTCTGTGTGTGATATAGTGTAATGAGTAATCATAAATGTAAAACACTTGATGTGATGATTTCCTATATAATGATTATGCAGTAGTTAGTAGCCACAGTATACTATATTACTCCTGTTATGTATTTTGGAGGTGGACGCTATGGATTCATAATATGGTTTAACTTGTATAAGTAGTATCAGTCCATCTGAGGGATACTCTTCCCCCAGGTTGAGAATTATGGATTTACAGTGTTGGTTTTTTGAATCTTATGAGCCGCTACAGAGTGGAAAATATTTAAGGATAGCAGTGTATGTACTTCTATATGTTACTGAGTGTTAAAATAAGCAATCAATTGATTGTTAAATAAACTAAAACATATATAATGCATTATATTTATGCAAAGAATAGCTGCAAAAATCAGGTGAAGTGTTTCACTTTTATTGTAGTAATAGGCACCATTGCTATGTATTTATCTATGCATAGTTTAGGAGAGAAGAAGATGCTGTCAATGATTCTGTAATATTTTCTTCATTGTAGTGGCCATTGAGTTGACTAAGAATTCACTGATATGTATAGTAATGAGTCTTTAAAACTATCATTTCTAATCTGTGTTGAACAGTGCAAACAAACAGGTGTCCTTTAAAAAATGGACCTTTGTACACTTTGAGTAAGGAACTACCTTTAAAGGATATAAAGTAGTTGTACATTCAAAATGTATTAAATTCCATTTTTCCTTTGCTATATTTTGTAAAACATTTTCATTGTAAACAGTATGCCTCTCACACATGTCAAATCAAAACTCTTTATTTTAAAAATATATACCTAATGTAATTGGAAGCTTATTGCACTCTCATGCAATGTATATATTGTGACTTCAAAAAGTCTGTACTGAACTTTGCTTAAACTACTAGTATGTGGATTTCTTTCAAATTTATTTTTAATTAATGATATTAAGGATAAGATCCTTTCTAAATGTACTTTAAAATTCACAATAAAGTTTCAGAAGTTGTTTTGTACAATGTTGAGGCTTTGTGTTGAATTTTCTTGTTGAAATTTTTTAAAACTGGTACCTTGACTAAGTTTCACATTCCTTGAGTATGTGTAAATCTGTGTTTAACATCATCATGATTTAAATCAGGTGTGCCATATCACAAACTGCAGTATCTCCATTTACTTAAGAGCTGTCTTTGTTAAATTAGGGTTTGCTGCTCCATTGAACACAGCATCTCCTGGCGCTTCTATAATTTCTGCTGGAGATTCAGTCTGGGTTCAAGAAACTCCCTGTATTGGACTTAAAGGGTGAGACAAAATGTAAGCTCTGTTTTGGGTATATCAGCTAAATCCAGGAGACAATACAGAATGAGCTGGATGAAATAGTGGAGTAAACATAGAAAAAAAATAATGTTTATTTTAGAATATCTAAAAATCTCCTTTATAGCTCCCAGTAGAAACAAAAAATAAATGTGACAATATTGGAGAAAGATGCAGTGGTACAGTATACAGTCAAATCTATTGCAAGCATTCATTTTTATTCTCTATGTCTTTTTTTAATGCTATTTTATTATTAGATGATTCAGTAGTTATTGAGGTAAAAATATTGGTGGCCTCAATGGGCAATTTGTCTGAGTAAAGAGGTAATTAAGCTCTGTAGAGCTTGGAATAATGATTATTTTTCATTTCTGTCCTTCCCCATCTGGAAAAAAAAGTGACAATTGTTTTGCTCAGAAATAGAAATTTCTATTTATCTATAAGTTTAGCAGTGACAGAAAAGGTTAAGCAAGAGGATGGTGTAATTTTTCTTTTGATAATAAAATAGTCTATTCCCCATAAAATCTACTACTACTTAGCTGTTTACTTAACCAAGAGAGGATTACGCTTTTAATTTTATGGATGAAAACTTAAAAAACATTTAGCATTGTCCCATTGATGTCACTATGAAAATTGCTAGTGGTACAGTTTTAGGTCATTGGTGTACATGTTTGACAACCCCACACGGCATACCTGTACTATCATGAGACTGTAATTTTGCAAGATGCTTTCACTGGCACTGTAGATCTGCATATCTGAAAAAATATATAGCTTGATAGTTCCCATTCGGAAATCCCAATATAGCTCCTTAACTATGGTTAGCTAGATTTTTGCACATAAAAAATGTAATTCTGATGTCAAGTAAATCTGATTTGAGAATGAGGTAGAAATCTATATGTCTTTCAAAATCCCCTATTTAACTTGTCTGTTTAAATAGGTAAAACTCTTCCAGAAATTATTTCCCACTGCAAAGCTTCAACTAAGGTCCAAGGCAAAATTAGACCTAATTATCTTAATAGCAGATAATACTCAGCTGAATACTTTACTTAAGAAATGCCTTAAATTTAATGGTGCTATTCCTACAGAAAATCAGATCTTTCTTTTCGAGTGACTCCTTCATAAAAGACTAAAGAACAGTTCTGAATTGTCTTCGAAAAAGAATCTGAAATTCAGGCTTTAAAGAGAGCCCTCAGATCTCTAAAGAGATGGATAGTTTCACCATACTCGGCTATTTTTTTCAGCCTTTAATAACATTTATCTCATTAAAGATCTGCTATAGGGCTAACTCAACACTCAATTACAGTGAAGTACTGATACTCCAAACGAGAGAACCATTTTCCCTTTTAATTCTGGAAATGGGAATGGATGTTCAAGTATCCTCATGTGAGGAAACACTGATGACCAAAAGGAGGTAGGATCATGTACTTGTCTTGCAAATATAGCCAGAGACCAGAAATAATACACCGACATTATTGCACAACAGAATAAACAAAACACTCACTGTCATCAGGAATGAAAGTCAGCACATTGTCTGTTGCCTGAGTTGACGCTAGTCATCGCCTGCTCGGCTTGCTGGTATTCGAGATCCGTAATTGTCTCTTGATGTATGACTTCGCGTCTTTTTGCTAAGGTTCACATCTTTGCCTTCTCTATTATGAATTATGAATCTTTTTATTGCAATACTACTGCCAAAGTTAAGTGATTAGCCTAATTTAGAACCTGATTGTGTAACCCAGACTCATGTTAGCTGGCAGCCAAATCTCCGAGGGGCCCCGTTAGTTTCAATATCGCACAGGGCACTTGTAAGTGCTCACTGGCGTGCCAGGGGTTGTGTCATCCCGTGCTGAATAGGTAGATTCCCCTGTGCAGAATCTGACTTTAGCCAAGGTAGAGGGCCCCTGCGTTTGTTTTTAACTAATTTGAAGTCCCATCCTGAGTTTCATTTTATAAATTTTTATGATACTGCAATATCTTGGTAAAATGGTGGTAAAAACAAAGGTGTAGTCAAATTAGAGTATGGTAACTTCCCTCAAGTAGGACAAACTTCTTGTATCGGGATTTTTTTTTTGAGCGCTACACGTGAGACTGATGAGCACCAGTTTCTATGCCATTTATTCATACTGAATACCATACACCAACATAAACCTTATCTATCCTAAAAAAAGCCAGATTCTAGCCACCCCTCCCCCCCCCAAAAAAAAAAAAAAAGATGGGAGCTAGCTGTAGCAGCAGGTGGGATAGGATGAACTAAAATCTCTTCACTGATAGCCATCATCAAAGGAAAAAAAAAAAACATAGTTTATTATGAACCTAGGGGAACAGTTTAATTTATGTTTTGAACATAGATAAACTCAAAAACAACACCCTACAGAAAGAGCTCTAAATTAATTCTTATTTTGATCTTATGAACGTTACATTTTTTTTACTTGTTGCAGGTTTTTGTATATCAAGTGATACGATCAATCTGTGAAGATGGATTAGCAATCCATTAGATGCTAAAAGGCATTTAACAGTCAGACTCAGTCAGTTATTTCTATATCCATGTATTTTTCAACTTCATTTTCTTAATAGAAGAAATTATTTTGCTGATGAAGTTCCAGGAAGTGCTCCAGCATCTTTACTTCGCAGCTTTCTTGAAGAAAGAAGGAATTTTCCAACAGCCAGTGTCTAAATACCTGATAAGAGCCTGCTTCCTAAGAAATGGAGTAAAATGTTTTTGTCTTTGAAAAAGGCTTCCCCTAGATTTTTGATGGGGAGCAGATTTGCTGGAGGAACTTGTTCAGTTTCATTCTTGCATATTCACTTTGCATTTAATACAAAATGTTTTCTTGCTTGCAACATGAAGCAGGATCTTGTCACAGCACTGCAAAGGGAAAATACATAGTGGGCTTGGCATTCCCTGACAATATGCTTTCATTAAAACTTTAAAATGTAAATGTATGGAGAAACGCGTGTCATATCCCATCACAGAGCTTCACAGCTATTGCATTCATTGCCACTAGTATGTGGCAGAGTTGTTCTTTCTTCTTTTTATAGCTTGTTTCCCTTGTAAACGAAACTATATACAGCAAGTTATATTTGGGAGTGAATGTTTTGCCAACCTTAGCTAATTAATAGGAGTCTTAGCTCCAGCTCCGTTAGATCATTAGCAGTTTAAATTAGTAACCAATGGTTAACAGATTTTTAACACTGCAATTTTTCTCCCCCCAAGTTCTTTCTCGAACTTCTTTGCAGCACTATTTTCAGGTCACTACTCAATGTCTTATCAAAAGGAGTGGGTGGATTAGAATTCAGATACATGAGAAATGTTAAATGGAAATTGCTCAGTACTGCTTTGACTACGGCCAGAAATATGTTAATTAAAAACAGTGGAGAACATAATCCTTTTCTGAATCCAAATGGCTATGACAGTTCCTACAGTTGGGAGGCATGGGGCATGCTTTAACCAGTTACAAAGCTATTTAGATGGATCAGAAAATACAGTGTAGAAAGATTATACCAGCGAATCCAATTCCAGAAGTGTCACATCATCCCTCCTTTTGCTTTTAGTTTCTTATTTTAATGTTAAATACTTGAAACACAATCTATCATTTGGAACATATGTTAATTACAAAATAACCTAAGAGCTCATTTTGCTGTCAGAAACATTACTTTTTCGGACTGATAGTACGCAGCAATATGCCTGACAATAGCATTATCAGTGGTTCGGAAAGCATTTTTTGTTCCAGCTTCTTCAGACTAGCCTTTCCAAAGGCACGTTCAGAGATCACAGAGACACGTCTCGTTTCGTGCCAGAAAATCACACGTTCCTTAGTAAGAGAGGGTGACCACAGAGGCCAGTTGCAGAACCTATCCTAAGATATTTTTTCTTTGCAAACAGGAACGTCGCTTCTCTGGCCTTCGTGGGAGATAGTTGTGGAAGCAGCTGGAGTTGTGCCTGCTTCAATGACAGGACTAGGAGACACCATTTTACAACCAGTACACTTGATATTTATCTCCACATGTACTTTTAAACCATGGTTGTAAAACAATCATTTTTGCAGTTGATATGCTTCTTTTCATAGAAGTCTCTGATAGGAGACTTATGGCTCTGTGGTGACATACGTGCATACCACAAGAAAGCTTCAACAGTCTTAAGTCTCCGTGCTTCTTTGTGTTTTTATGCTTTATTTTAAGAAGTATTTTGATATGGGTCTTTTGTGGTTTGGATTTCTTTTTGTTGTTGTGGTGGTTTTTTTTTCTTCTCTTCTCTTATGCTGGCCCAGTCTTTCCAGGCTTGCAAAGGTATTGATTTTTTTTTTTCTTTCTAATTAATATTCTTTCTTAGATAGTCTCTTTTGCTGATATAGCTCTTTTTTAGGATGACACAGTATTATCTTGTTGGAGGCAAATGTTGACATCATCTAGAGTTATACCTTTAAAAGTGGAAATAGTATATTACTGTTTTGATCCAAATCACTATACAAATACCATTGTAAACAGCTTTGCTATAGACCATGACAAGAAATTAGGTAGTCTGTCTTTGTAAGTGTGACAAGAATGTCAAGCTACAGTAGAAATAAATAGAAAATCAGCATTATTTAAGAGAAAAAATAATTCACTGTCATATCCAAAAATAGCTGTTTGCTAAAAGCCAATATTTCACTTAAGTAAAGGCTTTGAGCCTTCCTTAAACAGACCTATTTTCAGGATTTTAAGCCAAAAAAAATTAATTAAATAATAACCATAAAAAAATTAAGAATTATCAATAAAAATACAAACTTCACTGAGAAAAATCATTAAAAAACCCTCTTAAATATTTTCTCTAAAAAACTGGTGGCACAAAATGCTATGTAAGAGGAACAGTTTCTGAGAAATGAATGCTGTCCTCTAGTATTATCAACTGCCTGCTTCTGCAATTATCTTGGATTAAATTCATCTGACTGAATGATCTAATCACCTAGACATCCTTTATAGTTAGTGGAGAGTAGCAAACAATTTGGGAGTTTGATTGATCTCATTTCATCCTGAAGTAGGTGTCCAAAGTCAGTCTTGTGAGTTTAACCCTATGTGTTAAGTAGCTCATGTGTAGACATGAACCCTGTAGAGATTTAAAGTTATATGAGGTAAGGTTTTTTTAAACCTCCTATTTCTTTGAGTATTCTGTCTAAGTATTTCCAGCCTCAATATTTCTCTGTCCAAGACTGTGCGTTCAATATATAGAATAAAAGTCATTACTTGTAATGCACTTCATTTGGAAATGTGTAAGGAATAGAATTAAATGGAGCTGAATGTTTTCAGTGATGGCAGGCTGAAGCCTTGATAGTCATTGTGATTGCAGTACCTTAACAAAAAGCTTAAGTGATGATCCTAGCATTTCCGTTATTCTTTAACAGTAATGTAAAGCGGTGTATGTGTTTTTATACCAGTTGACCACTTAGTGACAAGTGATTTATATGTTGGTCTTTATCTCCTTTGAAGCAGGTGAAGGAGTTAATTCTTAGGACATTTCTAAGAGCAAGCTCTCTAACCACCAAGTACTTTGACCTATTTTGTAGTTAAAAAACAAAAAAAGAGCATTAAAATTAAATTTTATGCTGAAAAGTGGCTCTTTTACCTTTGTCACCTGCAGTCATCGTCTTGCAGCTACCTGTGTCTGACTCATGTCTAGCTTACTCTCTATATTGGTATTTTTCTAACGGCTAGCCCAGAAAACTCAAATCTGAACGACAGGCTAGAATTCTTTTTCTTCTGCGTCATCACCAGTTATATATGAGTCAGACTAAATTGCTCAATCAGGTTTATGTGTTTTTCTCATTCTCTGAGGAATTTACACCTCTGTAAGGGTTTCCCCACGGATTCTTTTGTTTACTTTGTCTGAATGGGCAGGATTTGCTGCTTCATTATTAAACCCTAGATACTGTGACCGGAATGGAAGAAGCTTTATTGAAATATTTCTGGAATTTTCTTCCAAATTTCACCTTACTGGAACATCACTCCGGAGGGTATGGATTTTTATTTGTGAACCTCAGTGGCAGCACAGTCCTGTCCAAGCCCCATCTCCATAACACCTTAAGGCACTTAACACCTTAGGTCTAGCTGGTTACTTTAGGCGTCAAGGGTGCTGGGGACAGGGCTGCCTTGGTTGCTCTGTTGCTGTCAGTATTACAGCTTTGAATCCACTGCTTCCATCCTTTTTGTCTCCAGGGTGAAGAAGAGGATTTTAGCTTTCGATGACAGCAACAATAACCATAATGATAAAAAAATGAAAAAGGGAAGAGAAAAACAATTTCGAGCATAAATTCTGAAAGAGAGATCAGCAAGCCTATGGATCTGTAATTTCAAAGACCTATAGATTTTCAATAAATGCACTGGCAAAATATTTATTTCACAGCGGGATATGATCAACAGCCTGGAATTTATAAAAGACTCTGAGCTCTCAATCCATTTGTTTTTTTCCAGCTGTTCTGCCTTTGGGAGCAGTCTGGAAAAGACTGCAGCAGATGAATCCAGAGAGTTCTTTAGGAACATAGCAATGAGCAAAATATATCAGCATTTCTCTACTGACAATATGCAGTAGGTGATCTTTTTCAAAACTCCGTTACTCACAGAGTATTAAAAAGGCATACAAAAGCTTAGTGCGCCCATGGGGCTTGGGAGTCAGATTACTTCTCTCAGTGAGTTCGCATCCATAAGTTAAGGACTGTATTCTGGATGTTAGCTTTGTTGGTATAATAAAGTCTCATAAAAGAGAAATATATAAAACTAGATCCATTACCATGGAAATAGTGAAAGGTCATTTCCATGGAAACCATGGGAAGCTTTCATACTATAATTTTGAAGAAGCCCGTCTTTGAAGCTACAATGCATTTATACAATGAGCCTTGTTCTAAATGAAGATAAATCTGTATATGTTAAGTGATAGACATTTTGAAAATCCTAACTTGGTACAGCCATTTGCTGGAAAGGGAATGATTATCAAAGCCAGATGTGTTACTCATTTTGGCTATGGGGAAGCTGTTTGGTATCTTTTTGTGCCTTGTGTTGTAAATAGCTGAGCTTTTTTACTGAGAACAGTAACCTTTTAGGATTCAGGACTGAGGTTTCTGTTTTCCATGGTTTCCTTTCCTGTCTAAGCCTGATGCCAGAACTTCAGCCTCAGGAGAATGCTTTCTAGTATGTATGAATATATTTGTAATTTGAGAGCTCATTCAGGCACAGTGATGACACAATTTGCAAGGATCTACCTTTATGAAGAAATTCTATAAAATCAGTACAAAGAGCAGGATTCTGTAGAAATGTCTGTGAAATCCTGTGCAAGCTAATTTACCCGAATTTTTGTTCCTTATCGTCCATCACCACAATCTTTTTAGATTTTTCTTAAGACAGTCCTGTAGGTAGTAATTCCTTTTTAGAGACTTTCGAATAACACTTCATAACAACTAAACAGACAATCAGCCTACAAATGTTGTAAAAAATCTTATCTGAATAAATAATCCTCCAGTGTGATTTTTCAAAATGAGAGAGAATTTACTGTTTCTGTAGTGCAAGTATGGAGAGGTAGATGGAAAAAGAACACTACTAAGGTATTTAAAGGTGTTTTTTATGATACTGGAACACACATACACCTTCCTTCAGTGTGGATTTCCAAGCAAATATGAATTTTGCTTGCAAAATCTTTGAAAGTTTTCTAAACTAGCTTTAAAAAGTAATTCAACTTCAGGGTCTTCAAGCACTGGAGTGTAAGAATCCTTACTTAAAATAATTTACATGAAATCGTAATGAAGGTTGGAGCCAGACTACTTTCTTTTTCTCTTATCTCATCAGAATAACTGAAGCAAAAGTCAGGGCATCTACTTTTACATACCTGCGTTAGATTTGAAACAGCAGTAAGCTTTCAGACATCCTGCTCCCCAGGGTTGCCTATGAAGTCAATGGGAAGAGTTAGTGATATCTAAGGTTAGGCAGACTCTGCACTACAGGTCCTGCCCACAGAAGTATTTAGGAGTCTATGTCCCATTAAAATCGTTGGAGTGCAGTCACTTGAATGTCTTCCCTGGTCTGACTATGCAATTACTTGATTACAGAGGAAGCCTGGTGTTGCAGCCTGGGGGGGGCCATCTGAATCACCCTTTATTTTAGAAATAACAGTAGTTATAGGGCTGTGGCTGCACTTTTCTAGAAGAGGCTCTGGATACTGTCCATCCTTTCTTTCCTGTCAGGATTTCAAAATGCTTTCGAAATGTTAAACCTTTTATCTTTCTCTGTTTGAGGGAGTTAAGGATCAAAAGTGTTAAGGCCAGCATTTCTAAGTTTCCATTAATTTGATGAAGGTTTATCAGTAGTCGTTTTGAAAAAGCGTGGGCCTGACTTCAGTCTCAGAGTCTAGGAGTCTAGGACAGGGAGTTCTTGCTGAAAATAGTATCTGCTAGCATCTGCATGAACTGAAAATCGATTTAAGTTGTTTATCAGAAGTTTTTTACAATTTACAAGTGGGAAGGAAGAAATGATGTACTGATCTGATGCATGGGTCACTATGAATAAGGTTTTCCTGATTTGACATCCTGACTTTCAAGGTGCAGTGAAACCAAAATAGATACATGAAAACATTGTGAGTTTTCTGCATTATTCGTCATGTCAAGGGGACAGCCTTGGCTGGAGTCATCTTATAGTTTGTCACAAACTATAGTGCAGCCATGCACTTCAGACTTTGAAACTGAAGATTTTTCAATAAAAACATTTGCATTTTTTAAAAAGTAATATTCAGTGAGGCAATTGCAATGCAAGGTCTTGCCAAGAACCAGCTGGTGTCATTAAATACTCTAAATGCATAGAACACTGTTAAAATTTTTTTGTCATTATATGCACGTAGGTAATTATGTCCATCTGGGCAAGCAAATACTTGAAGTCACTCAGAGCATGTATTTAATTTGTATTAATTTAGTTCAGTGATACTCTCCAGGATATCTCATTTTTTTGGCCAGTCCCAGATTGGCCAGATGAAGAGGTGTGGATGCTGTTATGTATAAAGTCCACTTTGCTCCTTGAATTGACTGAAGGAGGTTGCTAAACATTGGAATGGTGGGGATTTTTTTTATTCTTCCTCACTGCTGCTAATCTCTGCTGAGCAAAGATACAGATCATGATAGCAGAAGATTCTTTTGAGGCGAGACCACCATAGTCTCTCTGCTGAGTGACATTTAGGTTGTGATCTTTCAAAAAGTTCTACTCGCATCCCATCTTTATTCACTTATCTTAGTTTCATGTGTGATACAGAAGTCTCCTTTCATTTTTTAATTATTTGAGGTGTCACTACAATCCTATGGCATTTATCAGAAAGTGTCCTGCTCTACCAATTTTCTGGAAACCAAAATATTTAAAGAATTAAGTCAACAGGAAGTAAAAATCAGTCTATCTTTTCTATCCCATGTCTTTTAAGTCTCGCTTCTCCAGTCTTCCCCACTGGGAAGTTATGTTCAAAGTTGTATTTTTTTTGGCAGGAAAGTTCTGAACTGCATTCAACAGAATGTACATCTATACTTTTTAATTTATTTATTTTATTTAACCATCTAATGTTGCCAAGGAACTCTAGTTATCTGGTTTGTTTTCTTCACATTTGGCCAGATCCAGAGCAAAGTCAAGGGAAGACTCAGAGTTTCAATGGACTTTGGAAGAAACTAGTTTTGTTTGTATGCAGCTAGAAATATCAGAGAGTAGTATTTGTAAGGGTTTCCAATGACATGAATCAATCCTAAAGGCAAATACTGCAGCTAGAGAATTTCAGTTCATAGGTGTTGGATATGAAAAATAGCTTTGAAGTCAGTTGGGATAGAGGAGATGGAAGAGACGCACCAGTGAGCATTTGTGTAGGATTCCCTTTCTGTTCTCCCATGAGCCATCTTTGAAATATGTAGATGAATTTCTTATTTTGTGTAAATTATGACTATTTCTAAATCACAATTTGGCTTCTTTCAACCTTCTCTGCTCCCCACCTTCCTTTTTTTTTTTCCCACCTAGGTTTTTAGAAGACTAAATTTAGTACAATGAGTCACCAGCTAGAAATGGTCAGTTGGCCCAAGCCTGCCCTGTCTTTTACCATTTTTACTGGTGTAAAGGTAGTACTTTAAGTAGCATTATTCCATATTTTTCAACCATTAAAATAAGGAATGAAGCAGGACCAAACCCATTTGGTCTAACCTTGTGGGCCCAATCCAAATCTTCTGCAGATTATCTCAGTAACAATACTGATACCACGATGTACTTTTCACCTTTGGTATTTGCAAGTACAAGATCTGTTCTTTTGTTTATTCTTTTTTTTAAAGGATGTAATTAATAAATGCATAAAAATGGGTCTACATTTCTAAACTAATCATTTTCATCAAAGGAAGTGGGATATGTCATTTGATATCATTATAACTGACAGTGTTTAATTGACATTTTTGAGATTAAAAGAAAAGAAAAATAGTTTTAAATTACTAAAATGGGTCAAATGATAATTTGGTGTTTTGAGCTCAAGAACAAGAACCAGAACAGTATTTCTTTGTTTATTTCCTGCTCTTGATGATTTGAAAGTGGGAAATTGGAAAATATAAGTTTGATTTCTTTAGAGGATATTTATCTGCTGAAAGGTCAAACGAAAGGTTATCCTGAGATGACATTTTTGAGTATTATTCGAAAAGAGGGATGATAAAGATTGTAGACAGAGATGCAAGGAGTGAAGAAGCTTTATAAAAAGCATCAAAAGAGAAATTATCCATCATTTCAAATTTTCAGGAGAATATATGCTAAAATGTCAGAAGAAGAATATTCATTTTAATTATCAATTTATCAGTAAAAGAGATGAAATACACCATCACCTATTATTGTAATTGTCTGATTTAGTATTTTGATGACAGACAATAACTTCAAGAGCATACTGTCCCAGCTAGATCCCATGTGCCTTGCTCTCTGCATTTGCAGAACATCCTACAGCATTGGCGCCAACTCTACAGACAATCACTTTTAGCAAATTAAAGAAAGTTGTGTGTTTATGTGTTTCAAGTTCAAGTCCCCAGTTGAGAAGTAACTCAGGAAACCGGAGACAGCATTTTGAGTATGTCAGGCAGTAAACAAAACTGTAGGAAGACGCAGCTGGCAGAGATTTTAAACTAAAAGCTGTCCTCAGTCTGTATTGTCTCGTATGAATGTCAGAAGTGCTGTAATTGAAGTGGAGATCGCAGAAGATTGGGCTTGAAACACAGAAGTTTATCGATATTTTTGAGTGGAAAGCCTAATGAACACAAAACAAAACAAAAAAGTGATGGTCATGCCAACAGAAATAAAATCTAGCCTCACTCTGATTTAATATAATTTATCAATTTTTCATAATATTTATTTCTGATAATAATAATAAATATACATAGGGTGCATCCAAAGATTAACAGGTGTGATAACTGATATGCTATTCACAAAGAGCCAAAGAATCTCAAGCGATTCCCTCCAACTCAAAATGTGACACTGGTCTCCTTAGGGGTATGCTGGGTGCAGGAGAAGGGCAGAAGTGGGGAAAAAGCAACAGTAGAGACATCCATTCATCCTGGGCTCATGAAAACCCTCTGCAGTGACACAAATTTGAGCTGCCTGGTAAGCACTGGGTAGGGGGCTGCGGTCGAGAAGAAGGAACCAGGAACTTGTTTCTCATCACCTCCCTTATCCTCCCAGGGCACAGGGAAGGATCGAAGCCAAAGTGATGATTTTTTAGTGCATGCAGTTACTGACACTAGACGGACCAACATTTCTCTTTACCCAGTTCTTCTCTGACATATTGTACTGCCCAAAGGTCTGACTAAAGTATAAACATGTATGCAAACTAAAAATCTACCAGCATTTCGAAGTTACCCATTAGTGGACAGTCATAGCATTTGTCTGTGAAGATACAGTTCTTGCTTGTCTACAACATTATCCACACTGACACTGCTAAAGGAAGTGATATTAAGTGTAAGACCATAATATAATAAATAATAATGCAAGGTAGAAGGCCCACTTCTTCCACCACTGAAAAATCTACTGAAGTTAATAAAACTGTACAAAGGTAAATTTGGCTTTTCTTGTCCTTTTACAATATATCAACATAGGATACACAATAAGTAGTTACAGGATCCTGAAGATAAAATTCTGCCAAAGATACTTTCAGGTCTTTTATAAGTCACTAGCATTGCTGTGCATGAACTATGTAGCACAGGATTTCTTTTATTTAATGTTTGGTTTAGTTTAATTCTTCCTTTAATATTTAATAAACAGAGTAAGAATCCTTCAGAAGTTGTTTTATGGGGTATCCCCTCATTTTAGTCTTTATATCTATTTCCACTTTGCGAGTTCTTTGGAAATTTTTTTTATCCCTTATAATAATTTATCCTTTGTAATAATATACTTATTTACAAGGTTTTACAGTTATGGCATTACTGACAAAGTGACTAAACATGTAGGAAATTAGTAATCCCGATCTTATTTTTATATTATATATCCTTATATATAATAACCTTGTATAGAACTACCTTTTAAAATCTGTGTGGGTGTGTGTGCGTGTATCTTATAATTTAAGTAAGATGACATATTTGCTATGGCTTACATTTTCACCGTTCAGGTAAGTAATTTACCTACCTTTTTGTTTCAGAAATTTGTTGTAGAGTTTTGTATGCCTTCCTCCCATAAGGTTCCAGCTCATCTCAACAACATCACAGGTTTTGTTGTGCTGACGTTATCTCTGTCATATAAATACTGAAGATTTTAAAAAACACTTGTTTGGGTGTTTGGGTTTTTTAAATTATTTTTTTATTTTTATTTTTTATTTTCAAAATGAAGCAACAACCATCATGTTCCCATTAATAATAATAGAGATTTCATGAATGATTGCTGTGGGAGCTGGCATACCCATGTAGTACATCTATCTGGATTATCCAAATGGCATTCAGAATCTTCCCAGAATTTGTTGGATCCATGTCCAATCCAAATTACACAGTGCAATCAGATAGTTATAACTAACTATGCTGGAATCACTAACTTTGTGGAGAATTGAGCATTAGAAGAGGCCTAGCTAAAAAGTAAAGTTACTGAAGAAAATTGGTCCTGTTTTATATCAAACAAGGACGTAAGTGTACAAAGAGCTAACATATCTTTGTAAATAAGCCTTAGAATTACTGTGTTGATGATATTTTACATCCCTCTTGATATTGGTTTTCATTTGCATGAATCCAGGTTGCACACAAATATTTTAGAGAGATAAGATTGCTGGAAATATAATCAGAAAAAATTAGTCTGAAAAGCTTGTAAAGTTCTGTACTTGCTCTCAATGACTTTCTTGTCAGTGTAGGTAGGAAGTTGAAGATGGCTTTTCTAATTGCCAGTTCTGTGAATACAATATCTGAAAATCCATGTTTCTGACTTTCACATTTAGCTTACTAACAAAAATTCTGCTGTTAAGATTTAGATAAATAATTTTGCTGATGGGCATAAGATAGAACAGATATTCAACTCCCTTTTAAATGAGGTGTAATTCTTATAGTAATAAAAACTTGGTATTTATTGTTAAAGGAGCACTGCATGATTTTGAGAATGGCTGGGCAGGCAGATCCTTATGAGAGGGAAAGACAAGAATTGGTCAAACAGTGAAATTCCTGAGTTTACTTTTAAATACTGAATGCAAAAGACCCGACCTTAAGCCTACTGAAAAGAAGATCCTCTCTAATTTCAGCAGGCTTTGAACGTTGGGCTGATTACAGATTATAAAGCACTCACTTCTTGGCTCTTGTAAGTACATTTATGAGAGTCTGTAAGGTTCTGCATGTACAGTGTGTATCATGATAACACCCTGCTGAGAACAGACACCTTGAACCTGTCCTCCATCGTACTTATTCTGTCTATGCAGATGTGAGGTCCAGTTACCACCTGGCCTTGACTTTTTCAACTTTAGAAACATCTTCAGCTATTTTCAACTTAATATATTCCAATTTCATTATTCTGTGAGAAAATACTTTTTGGAATCTAAATTTGCTAATTAATGCACAAGTTTTTTTCATGCCCTTAAGGAGAGGAACTTTGAATTGAGTGTACAAGGGAGGTATGAAAGGCAAAAAGTCCTTATAAATAAAACTTAATGCTTCAAAAAATAGTTTGATGGAATCAAACACGACTTTGAAATAAAGCTCAAATATGCATTTGATACAACGATTTTTAATGGCTAGAGTCCATCGGTGCCATGAGACATCCCATTTCTTGGCAGTTTATAACAACTGATGCCGTGTAAGTCAAATCCATCAGAGGACACCTTTCTGCAAATTTCTGCGCTCCGCCGTTGCAGAGCTCCCTGAAGGCTCTGGAGAGACATGAGGAGAGATGTTTATTACGGGCTTCATTTATTGAAGAAAACAGCTCTCGCATTTAGTGGGAGGATCACAGAGGCGCAGTGAAACTCAGCGGAGTCCCTCAGCTCTAGATTTTAAATCTCCCAAGCTTGTTTGTTCTTTTATTTGTCTGTCATTGTGCACAGAACAGCATGACCACTGTTTGCCTCCCGAGCCACAGCTGCCGGCGGGGGACAAGCGAGAGGCCCAGCACAGCGGAGGGGAGGGGAGGGTGTTTACGCAGACCCAGCCTGCTTGAAGTTTATGCAGGAGGAACTGCTGTTAAGAGGCGTATAAAAATGTTAAAAGGGAGGGTTCTCCACCTCCCTCCAGATCCGCTGAATTTTCTATAGCTGAAGCCGAGCTGATCGGGCGGCTAGCCCTGGGGAATCTGGTTAAGTGTTAGAACAGGCCAGGTCTGCGGCCCAGCGGGCGGCTGACGAGCTTTCTGCTCCGCCTGGGCAGTGGGGGCTCACTGCTGCTCGCTCGCAGTCACTCCCCCCTTCAGTAGTGTCACCTCAGAGGTCCTCGAGCCCTTCTGGAGCTCGTCTTCCTTCATCCCCGATGGTCGCTACAGATTTTGCAGCAATTGGAGGCCTGCGGCCTTCAGACCGCACACTTTGGTTTCTTGGGAGTGGCACAGCTTTGAGCAGGCATCCCAGGAGGCCGGGTGGCACACACTGTGTCAGTCTTCGGAAAGGTGTAATTCACTTCTCCTTAGTCACTCAGCAGCTTCAGTGGGCTCTTATCATCCCTCCTGGATGCCCGGCAGCGTAAATAAACAGCCATCTCTCTGCTCCCCTGCGACACCCTGATTAGTGCCGTGGGTGTGCGAGGAAGAGGGAAAACCCTGCATGTGATCTCATGGATGCTTCAGCTGCAGCTTGGCTTTTTGCTTCTTTGGATTACCAAACATAATGTGTATAATATATTTGTATTTTTTTTCTCTGATATGCTAATTTATGTAAGCCTGCAAGATTCTACTCAGAGATTGTATCACCTGAAAGACGAGAACCATGTTTGGGGTGGGGTTCATCTCACCTAACCCTAATTGTCTACAACTTAGATATTATATCTGAGCTCCGTATATAGTTGTAAAGAAACAGGGAATAGGGTGTCACAAGCCATTTGGTGTTTTTCACAGCACAAGATGACCTACAATTTCTTATTTTGCTCCACTGATTAAGCATATTAATGCTGTAGCATACTAGCCTTTCTTGCGGGATCAGATTATTTGGATTTGATACGTTTGATCAGAGAAGGAGCTGGTTTAGTATAACACATGTATGTCATAACACATTCCCCCAGGGAATGTTAATTGCTTTTATAAAAAGAAAAATTAAAGTTGTTGGGTTTTGTTGGTTTTTTTTTTTTTAAAGGTGTTTGTTACCTAGAGCAGCTGGGTTATATGGGTACCTTTTTCTTTATAGCTTGCATGATATTTAAAACTATGCTACTACAAACAGTGTTTTTATAACCAAGCACAAGCTTTTCCTCAAATTGAATCACTTTTTTGTGTCTCTGTATTTATTTCTTTTCAAGCGTGTTTGTCTTTCATACCTGACTGTGTATTTTATTTGTCTATGGTTTCTTTCTGTCTGTTTTATCTGCCAGTCTAATTTGTCTAACCTATTTTAGGCTTTTATAGCAGGCTTATCACTACAGTATCTAGACATTAAATGCTTCAGTGCATTTCTGAAGGCTTTCATTTTGCTTAAATGCCTTTGAACACACTTAGGAAGTGTTATTAATAAGAATCAGCAGCCCAGTACAACTTCAGGTACTAATTAGACATTGCCCTTCCATAAATTCTTTATAACTTTCCCACACATGTTACATTTTAGCTAACTTAATAATTTGGAGATGGAGAAAACCATTGTATGTGCTTTTGTCAATCTTTACTGCGTACACATTAGATATGACATGGTTAGATTACGCTTTTTTGTAGAAAGCAAACAAATCTTAAAGTTCTTTGTTGCCAATTACATATACTTGGGTAAGTTCTGCCTTTGGGACCCCTTCATGGGGAATTTAACGAAGAAAGTGAACTTTAAAAGCACTCATCCAATGACAGTTTAATTCTAACATTTTGTTTCCTTTCATGTTTGGTATGGTTTAAAGGGCTTGTTTATTTGTTTGTTTTATCTCTTCTACCTCATAGAAATAACTTGCCTAGAATATTTTAAACAACATTTTCTTCTTCAAAATAGTATGACTGTATGTACACAAGTCCTGTAATTTTCAAGCTGAAAACTCAATAATGGAATGGTAAATATAATGTCCAACCTTTTATGTGAGTATGACAAATCGTTTCATGCGTCTGGTATTGTATCAGCGTTCCTAGCACAAAGCCCGATGAGCAAGAATTTAAATACTTTAAACATCTCAGAAAATGTCTTAGTGTTTATTGAAAGCTCGGCTCTCACTGGGAACTAACAGAAGCCGTCCTTACTTCACTGGAAAGCAAAACTTCCTTTGCCCTGCTACAGTAGTTAGAGCTACATAGCTTGGATGCACCTTTTGGTGCACCCAGGGGCTATATGAGTTATGGGCAGCGTAATGCTGTTGGGCAAGGCTGCCTTACCCTTGATCTCAGCACTTGAGCTACATCTGCATGCACATCCTTTCCCCAGGGGTTCAGTGCCAGGGTTGTTACTCGCAATCCACCAGCTGTAATGGCACTTCGCTGGCCTTCTCACAAGATAAGGAAGGGATAATGCTTTCTCCCGGTTGTTGTTCGGATACGAAAAAGAAGTCAAATATGAGAGACTTCAGTTGCACACATAAATGCTTTCCGTGGCATTTTTTTAATGTGGTGGAAGTACTTGCAGGACACTTCAACAGATCGTGTGCACTTAAGAAAATAAATTGACCTAATGTTATAAACTCAGTGGGGAAAAATACAATACGTGCTAAATGTGAGCTGTTTTAAGTCTGATTCCACACTAATGGGTTCGAAGAATAACTCCTCTGTCTTTTGTGCTGTAAATTTTGAACTGCATTTTTTAACTTTGCAATTGATACAATGTGAATGAAAACTGGATGTTAGAGTAAATGTGAGGCTATTTATGAGATGAGGCTAAGACAGATTTGCTGAACTTAAACAATAATCTTTTATTTGCACCGCATTAATCTTTACACCAGAACTCTATTTCTGCCTTGCGTATTTGTTTTCTAGTATGAGCACTCAATAGTGTTTCCTCCAAATAATTCCATGAAAACCCAAGCCAGCTTGCTGCGTTTGGACAACATTCAGTTTCTTATGGCCCATTTTTATGACCTTTTTTCTTTCGAATAGGCCCTATACTTCATGTACTTCATAAAGTCAAACACATGTGAGTATATTCTGTGATTAAAATTGCAGCTAGTATAGTTTAGCCTTTTGACACAAGTTTAAAATGAACAAGTTTTTTCAAATTATTTTGCTTTCCATTACTTAAAGTACTGAAAAAAGAACAAGTAGATGTGCTGGGTTTATTCTTTTGCATGAATCAACATTACAGTGAGGGATATCCCCAGCGTTCAGACTGAAGAAAAAAAAAATCCTTCCTACCAGTAGCACTTACTGGTCTTGAAAATTGTAGGAGATTCTTCCCACTATGCTTACTAATAATAAAGATAAAGGAAGGAGCTTGCAAGGCATTTCAACCTTGCTTAGATTTTGGCTAGAAATTCAGCACCAGCATTTGTTGGGAATGGACCCACAGTGTTTGCAGAGCCAGATCAAATGATAGTCATTGTTAAGCACATGTTTAAAATTGCATCTGTATAATGCCTGAAATTAATTTATGAATCTCTAAGGAAAGTGATAGTGCACTTGAGGAACACAACTCCAGAGCAACGTGCCAGTTCTAAAGACGACTGTCTCCAGAAAGGTTTATCTCAGCAGGCTGACTTCTCTACTTGAAAATAAAAGCATCATAGAAAGGTAGCGCAGTGATTTATGAAATATAACAGGAACTGAATCTCAGATCTCAGAAATCTCCACATAACCTCTGCATGTCTACAGCTATCCCTGAAGTCATGATGCTGAATCCTAAAGAGCTGGGAAAGAAAGCAAGCTTTTGTCACAAGTAGAGCCTTTGCAGTTCTTCAGGAAGGAAGCTTTTGTTCAGCTCAGTGCAGTGAGTTGCAGCTCAGCAGAACTTTTTGTACGGTTTTTTTTTGGCTGACATTGGACTGCAGCTGTGATACAGATACCTTTTCAATGGATCTTTGCTGAACAAAATGAAAGGTTGAGACAGGGCAAATATTTTTATGAGGTCCTCAGGGGAAGTAGGATCCCTAGAGCAAAAGGAGTGATGATCATAAATTCACATAGTAATCTGACATTCACAGTTCACCTGAAATCTGAACTTTAAACTAAAGGACATATAGGTCACATTTAGTACATGGAGTGTCACGACCACAGCATCTCTCTTCTTTTGTCATTACTTCCAGTACAGCGTACCATGTACACAGCAATCTAAGTGAATCATAGCTCCATAGAGAATCAGATTCCTATGAAATAGCCTCTCTTCTCTTAAATCATATTAGAATGAGCTCTTCTGCCAGCAGACCACCAACTCTATGCTGTCATTCATACACAGAGAGTTCTATGAAGGAATGATCTGGAAGTCTGAACTGGGTATGTATCAGCCACAGTACAATGCACCGTGTATGCTTCCCGTTGTGTGATTCAACACCAAAGCATCTGTTACTTCTTCTGATTCTCAGAATACATACAAATGCATAAAGAAATGCTTTTTGTGTCAATGTGTACATTTAATGTATATTTGTGTGTATACATACATTTCTGATAAAATTCAATATTGTACCTACTCTTGAAGAATGAATGGAAATTAGCCATGTGAAATGAAAAAATCATCAAATTATACAAACTGTAAACTCGGAAATACCTGACACATTTTCAGAATAATACAGTTTTATGTATATTTTAAACATGTGGAAACTTCTCTCACTTTACCAAAAAGTGGTGTTGGCTGACGACAGGCATGCAATACAGTTTGGCACAAATTAATTCTCTGGGGTGAAAATTATCTGTCTAAATGGTAAGAAAGTTTTTGTTCTTAAAAGTGATTTCTTTATTTATTCAGTTTAATAGAGCAAGTCTTTATTGTGCAAATTGCATGCAAGTTATTTGTTCTGCCCTTTCTTATTCCACAAAGATTTCTCATGGTTTTTTTTACAAGAAAAGACTTTTTCTAAGGAAAAAAAAACAACACAAAAAGTAATTCTCCATTTAATCTGTTGCACCATAATAGAATAGTTTCTCTTGAGTTGAACTTTTAGTTCAGGTTGAAAAAGTAAACCTTCCTTCATTTAAGAAAGCCATTTCAATTTTTAAAACATATAATGTGAAAAATAGTTTTACAGCTCAATCCACATCCGTCTAAGCATTGCAGGGTTGCTTTCCTTCAAGTGTGGATGAAATTCCTTATATTTTAATGGGAAATATGTTAGAAATAGAGAAGTTCAATGCCCCATGCTTTGTCCAGGGCAAGTGACTTATAGAAATCTTTTTTCCAGATCTCTTCAGGGATCCCTCAGTGAGAAGGATGACAGGGCTAAGCATCCTATCCGGAATGCAAGTTGTTAGCCTCTCCATTCTGACTACTTTGCTCCTGGGCATCGTAGTCCTTGTAAACAGATGTTTGCAAACTTTGAGATGAACATGACTGAAAAAGATTCCCTTTCTTCTCTCTGTAATAAATAGCAGATATTCCTAGTAACAGAATGTTTTCTCTCTCTGTAGGCCTAGCTGACCACCGATGTAACAGATTCTTGATTACTTATGAAAAAGGGAACTTTCATCTTCTTTATTTTTTTCTTTAAAAATTGTTTAAAACATAGGGTTTTTTGGTTTGTGATGACAGGAAGAATATACAATATTTTTCAAAGGAGTCTCACTGGAACTCTAAAACTTTCTAATGTCGATCGATTTAAAAAACTCCAGCCAGTTCTCTGTTTACCTTGTACAACATATAGAAGAAACAGCTTATAGCATCATTCATACTGTCATACCTGCATCCAGCCCACCATCCACGTAACTCTTTAGCATGAGAATTTGATGGCCAGAACTCCTGGATGAAAAGCAGTAGCTATTCAACTCCTGCTGTCTCTCTCAGACATTCTCCAGATAATGTAGTATCTCTTAGTTGACATAATCCTAAAAATGTACCTTGGATGGAATTTTTTTTTTTTTTTTAAAGTGATAGTTTCCTGTACAGTCTACTCCATCCTGGATCCAGTTCATTATGGAGGAAGGTAATTTATCATTCTGCAGACTGATTTCATCAGATGGCACGGGTTGGCTCCTGCAAAGTCAAAATTACTGCAGTGTCTGCAAATACTAGCACCTGGGAGCAATGGCCTTGCAGTGATCTCATGCCTAGTGAATTAGGATTTTTCCCATTCTAGAACTCTCCAAAGCACACTCATCTTCCAGTCCTCTCCCCAAAAACCCAAGCCTCCAAAGACACTACCCTGCCACCAAGACAGTAGCTGTGTTTCCCAAATGGACGCGGTGGCATCATGCCGTTGCATCTCACTGGAAAAGAGGTCACAGCTACTGCTGTGGACCATCACTGTGAGATCTCTGCTTCCTAAAAGGGAAGGACTCTCCTACAAAACACCCAGGTTTCTTTCTGTTCCCTGTTCAGCCTAGAGGGGAGGGAGCATGATGGCAACAAATCTGACTCTCTTCAAGTCTGACAAGATCTGTCATCCTCACGGACTGGTAGAGGGAAGAGAATACACACTGTTACGTGGCCAACTGTGGTTATGAAAGATCTAAAAGGTCCTTCTCCACAGATTTTCCTGCTATCCAGCCGGTATTAGAACAGTTGCTCGCTTATACAGCAGCAAAGCCATCACACATTTTGTTTCACAACAATTTTGGCTTGTATCAAATCTGAAGCTGGCTCAGAAACAGCTTGTAAAAGAGTGAAAAGTAAGACTCTTAGCTCCAGTAAGTGCCGGAACACTCTTTCTCGTTAACTTGGCATGAGTATGATGGTATTTCAACTTGACATTGACATGAACATTTCAATGGCTGGACAGTAAGCTCTCTGATAAAGCCATTGTCTGACTAGGAAACAAGCCTCTTTTACAGGGCAGCCTCTTTATAGCAATTATAGTAAAAATTAACCTTTCAGAAGTTAAGTTTCTGTTTGAGGGGCCAGAACAAGGAGTGAAAGCAAGGATTAATTTCCCAGCAACAATCTAAGCTCTTTTCTTTTCAAATGAAAAGAAAACTCAGACAGGATTTTATGAGAAGTATTTAGATGCACATGAAAATATCAGTCTTTTAATTTTCCTAATTAGGCTCTGCTTCCAGATATAAACACAAAGAGTCTTACATGTGGAAACAGCCCTTTCCCAAACTTTGGAAAATTTGAAGCAAAATAAAGAGGAAACCCACCCAGAAAATAATACTTTTTAGCATATGACAAGCTTGTATTTTTAGGAATAGACTTTGACAAGAGTTGCCTCATTATGCTTGGTATTTTTTGGCATGCAGTTTGAATATAGTACTGTTTCTGAGTACACTGCATAAAAACATAGCTTTGATATAGCTTAGGATGTCTGTTCTGTGGTTCTCTGTATATTTCTTAGTTTTGCATGAGTTGCCATTGTGTGTTTTTCCAAAATGTACATGCAACTCT
This sequence comes from Burhinus oedicnemus, assembly GCA_008921705.1. NCBI lineage: Eukaryota > Metazoa > Chordata > Aves > Charadriiformes > Burhinidae > Burhinus > Burhinus oedicnemus. Next base: position 2,927,135 of record VFFE01007167.1, on the reverse strand, counting down.
TTTCATCTGTCTGTGCTTCTTCCTGTTCTTTGTTTCCTTCCCTTTGGTTATAAGCATTTTATATCAGCCTTATGAATCTATGTTACTATACTAGAGCAGTGCCATAAAGTGATATCGTCTAGAAGTTAGGTAGAGGCATTATGTATTGAAATGATTCCTAGATCATATATTCCACGTTAAGAAAAATTTGGGCAAATAAAATTTCTGTCATAGCTTGTAACTAATGTGCGAAAGACTTGCCCAACGCTGTCAGACAGTAAGTCCCACACTGGGAGTCCATCACATTTAGTTTATTGGTTTGCAGTCCTTTTAGTTATTTTTTTTTTCATTTGAAGGTTTATTATCAGTTGCTGTACATTCATCCACTTATTTAGGTTTCAGTCATCTTCTCTGTGAATGCATGATCTTAAACCATTTATTAATTAATCTGCTTTTAAAGAGTATTTTTCCCCCCGATTAACATCAAGAAAGCCTTATTGCTTGCTGCTTTAGATGAATGCAAATTGTTTTTGGTTTGTATGTGATGGCAAAGTAGGACTTCTGCCAGTTCCCTTGATTGTTTTAGAGAAATTCCAGACAGCTAAAAAGTAGTAGCTCCTTAATGCGCGTTTAGTATTGTAAGTCTCCTATTGATGGTGCATTAATAGCTGTCATCAGAAGTATAAAATGTTGGTGTCAGCAGTGCTATGCCTAATGGCAGTCTCCTTGTGAGCAGACTACAGAGAGAAGTGAAAAAGGATAGATGATTGTTTTAGACCCTTGTCCTTTATTTAGACAAAAAGAGGGGTAAGACTGTCACCTTAAATAATAGTTTTCTACTTCAGGAGATATTTTGTTAGTTATTCTCTCTTCATGTTATGCCAAAGTTGATTTTTGTGTACTGGAGACAATAAATGTAATGCAGGAGCCTGATACATATTCATAATTGTGCTCTAGGGCTAAAGTGCTTTCCTTGTAAATTCATCTAGCTACAGATATTGTGAGCACCAAAAGCAATTACTTCACCCCATCAGTTTGGTCTAAAAAAGAATACCATTAAACTCCTTGTTCTATATTTATTGTTCTAACAGGGAACAAGAAGAACATTCTGCTGAGACACCAGTGCAAGTACCAAAATTAGGATGCTTTTATTCAATTATATTTGACAAAGCTGGACACCTTTTTCAATCTGTAGTGTAGTAAATTTATGTAGCTACCAAAACCAATTCATAGAGCTCTCCAGTGTCAAATTGTGGTAAAAAGGGAAGGCTAGGCAAATTTAGAAAAAGAGCAGTATGCTTTCCATTTGCAAAGGAAGACATGAGACTCTTAGGAAAGGATGCTAATTTTTCAAGTTGGTGCTTCTGTTGTCTGTTTTTTTCATTATTAACACCTAGAAACAAGAATCCATTGAGTGGGTTCTGTACAGAGATCAAAAAGATGGGTCCTGTCCCCAACACTTACATACAACACAGAATGAAAATCTGGATAAAATCAAAGGGACAATGGAATACAGAAAAAATGAGGAGTTATTTTATGGTAGAAGGCAATTATAGGTGAAAATTTAAAAAAGAAGAACGGATTAGCTTTTTAAGTGGGTAGCCAGGAGGCATTTCACCAAGCTTGATACACATACAGAGAGGTATTTGTTTGAAAATGAATAGAAGACAGAAGTTGGGCTCATGGGCTCATCAGAGACAGAGGTCAAACTCTCAGTTTGGAAAAAAAAATTGATGGACAAGTGGAAGGTCAGCTCTGAAAGTTCTTGAACATTGAAAAAAAATACTTTGTATGACAACGTAAATAATACAGATGAGACAACCTTTTAAAGGAGCATAAAGCAAGGAAAATGATGAAAGCATCAGACCAAGATAATTATCTTTTGTACACATGTTTTGTATAACTGCTAGTGTGTCAAGATTGCAGTTGTTGAGGCAAGGGGGGATGGTGTTTCAATAATGAAGATGTGATATAGAGAGAAACTGCATGATAATTTTTCCTGTCTGCTTTGGGAGATACGATGTACAGATGCTGGCCCAGAACTATCCTAATTCATGGAGTTGCCTACATTAATAACATAGTGGTCACCGATTCACTATGCAGTCAATGGACAGAGGCACCTCCAAACCATCATACATCATAAACCAGGAAGGCAGAGTAAATGAGGCTAATCATTTTTCAGGGATTCTTTTTTTTTTTTTTTTTTCCCCCTATACAGGGAAGTTTAGTGGCTACCTCAACTTATAACATAAACATCTTGTCATAACGTTATGTAAGATGAATCTTACCCATATTTGGATGATGAATGTAGATTTTTACTGCAGTACTGCCAAAAGGCTCCACACTATGTTAAAATCTTGTTGTGCAGGTGCTGTAAAATACAGCCCTTTATACACAGAGTCATGTCTCTTTCTGTCTGTGCATCATACATCTTACTTGGAGACTTCTGAAGCAGGACTCTTGTGGACCAGAGGCAAAAGCTTTATGAGGTGAACCACAAAGAGCTTTTGAAATGTTTCTAAGTGGGTTGAATTGTGTCCAAAGATGTTCATAGACCTTGTTTCTTCTCCATTTAATGGTATAAGTTTCAGGAACTGGTTTTTTGTTTGGGAATGTAGGTAATGTGAACTGCTGCAAAACAAATTGCATTAAATATATTTGTATACCGTATCAGATGAAATACACAATTAGCATTACATATTTACCATGAGAAAATGACAGTGAAAATGGAAATTATTTTTAAAAATAACTTAACTGATTTTTTTTTAAAATGTGTATTGCCAGTTTAGAACCAGTATACACAGACTTAGTATCTACAGTTGTCTTCTTTTTACAATGTGCTCTAAAGAGTCTGAGAGTGTCTATGAGTGAGTACTAGAAGAAGAATTTAATGCAGGTGAAAAGAACATATTTCAAAGTATATACAAGGACAAACCCCTATTTTTACACAGATTTTTAGATTTTATTCTTTCCTGCCTCAAGACAAAAGGAGTTGCTCAGGAAAATTAGAATTTTCATATTTAATTGTTCTATTGTTTTTCAAATTAACCTCAGGACAAAGCAGTTTCCTATGCAGCACTGGACTACTGGGTTCACTTACTACTGTGTAAGAAAGACATTCTATCACCTAGATCTGTATATCAAGAAAGGACTTTCCAGAGGCTGAGCTACTACATGGTGGTGAGCAATGGATGTGTCATCTTGGTGGTGTTAGAAATGTGGTTAAAGCCGTTGTTGCCCTTCTCACTGCACCATCTCAGGACGACAGTTTGAATTTAGCTATTGCCACTATCTTCTGTGAAATAGGAAGTTGTCCTTTCCTCTGCGCTGGCAGACATGCTGCATTAAGTGATTTGGCCAAGGTGACATAAGAAATACGTAACCATAGTAGAAAATGAAAACATGCCTCCTTAAGTCTATTCAGTTACTTATCAAATAAGATCATTAAAAAAAACAACACACACACCCCCTCCCGTTTTATTTTTCATTAGGACAGGTGTCTCAGTAGTGTGCATAGAGAAAAGCTTTGAACTCTGCTGAAGTTGGGGTTCTATGTCACATAATTCCTAGGACCCAGTAGTGAAGCTATAATTTTATGGGATTGGTTAATTTAGGAGGAATGTTTCTACTTGGTGTGGTATCTGTGCAAAGGAAGTCTTGCCCAACTACCAGAGAACTGGAAAGAGGAGCATGAAGTACAGGGAAACCCTTATAGATAATCTAGGAGGAAGGAGACATCTTCATCTTTTTGTCTTTTGTTTGTTTGTTTGTTTTAATTCTATTTAAAGGTCTCAGCTATTTTTTTATGTTGCCTTCTTTGGTCCTCACAAAGCTTCCTGTCCAACACATTCCCATCTCAACATACTGTCTGGCACCCATTACAAGGTCTCCTTCATGTGGTAGGGTGCATTGCAGGCGATCTGTTCCCGCATCTGTCCATGTACACAAGGGCTTTTTTTCCTGTAAATGCTTTTTGTTTTTTAAGCAAATTCTTCCTGGTGTGGCTGTGTCAAGGGTGGGAATAAGAACTAGGTTTGACTTTGGATGTCCATCAGAAGTAGGTAATTTGAAATTTGGTTTCTGTTCATCAGCAGTACTGGCCATCCATTAGTATTCAGGAATATTTTGGACGTTAAGTTCTGTTGCTTTAGTTGCATCTGTACTAATGAACATTCCTGTGAAAGTTTCACAGGAAAAACTATCACTGGTAAATTTGAGATAGGGAAGCTTTCAATTCAGTGCTTCTAATAAATTCAATAATATAAGAAATTAAAAGAAATTAGGTCTTTTCTGTGAAGATGCTGTAGTGCAAATAGGATTGTTACAATGAGCTATTGCAGCCATTATCAAAAGCCCTTTAAAATAAGATTAGATCATTTCATTGTTGTATCATTTTCAGTTGACAAATTGTAACTTTATTTTATGAGGCCTACTTAATATACAAATTCCACTGGAACTTGAAGAAGTGAAGTAATAGTTGTGATGATTTAAGATTAGAAGTGTTTGGATAAACGCAGATGATAGTTGTAATAGATCTGAATTGTCACCTGAGATTATATAACCTGATTTATCATTTCACTGAAGAATTGCAGATAACAGTTTACAATATATTTTCACATGTGGTCTTGTCATTGTTTCCCTTAGTAAATTATGCTACTCCATATAACAGAAACAAGAGTTTTATTTTGTCCTGAGGACATGTAGGATTTATGGAAAATAGTTATTTTCTAGGTAGAAGAACTGATATTCATTCACTTTGATAGAGGGAGGGACAGTTATGATCTTCATGCACTTATTTATATTTAATGCATTTTGTTTCTCCTTCATGTTCTGGAGTTGCTAGAGTAACTGCGTTTGTGAAAGATTGCAGTTAATTTAATTTCCATTTGCCAAAGTTAATAAAACCACTTTAAGAAAATTGCTTCTTTGTCAACCTGTTCTAAGGATTACGGTGACTAGACAGTCACGTCTCTTAACTTCTGGAATCAGAGGGAGACAAGAAAGGATTCTGGTAGGAATGTATAGTTTGTGCATAAGTATTTTTGTGTAAGTATTTTTGCATAGATTTCCCAGCCAACTTTTCCAAACTTTACTGTTAAAATTTAATGGCTTGTTTAACAATGATTTTCTGTTTCAGTGGTCATGAGTCAGATAGCTATTTTCTCAGCTCCAAGCAGCAGTTTGTTTGACATAAGAGATGTTTTTGGTGAGCGCATTATCACAGAGAGCGCTGCAGACAAACGGATGCGCAGTCAGTTTCCATCCTCCTGCTACGCATAGAGCGGCGCAAAGGCAAGGTTGCACCTTGTTTTCCTCGTTCGCTCAGGCCTGTAGCCTTTTCGTCAAGGGCACTGAAGTACGTCCGGTTTTTATTTTCTGACGCAGTCTCCCGCTGACTGAAAATCTAGGTTGAAACCTCGTGACCTTACTCCACGTGCATTCTTTCTGCTCCCCAGCAGCAGCGCTGTTTGATGGCCGCACCGTGAGCTGGTAGATCAGCCACCGAGAGGCACGTGGCACCAAACGGTTTTGGCTGCACGTGAAACTGTTGTTATAAACCTTTCTTATGTGAGAGCTCAAGAGTTAATGCTCTGCCTCTTTAGAAACATCGTATTCCTCCACGAGTGCTGAGGTATTTCAGTAGCGGTCCAGCGGTGTCTCCTAGAAGAGGAAAATAGCTTTCTGGTGTCACAGCAAAGGTCCTGCTTCTGACAGTGGACAGCAGCGAGTGTCGAAGGAATGGCATGACAGCGGGGAGATGACAGAGGTGACCTTCTCAGGTGGGGGGTTATTTATTTCTTGCTGCTCCATTCAGAGCAGTTAGCAGTTAGTACAGGTAGGAATCAGACCTCCTTCATTTGGTGGCAGGGGCAGAGGGAGTTAACGCGAAGTAATGGGAAGTAGAACATGAATCAAGCAGGAGAAATACAGCTTGAGTATCGGAGAAACTACTTAGTGGTAAGCTGTGTTACAGAATCAGGCAGCTTCCCAAGGAGAGATGACGGATTTGTATTGCTTGTGGCATTTAAAAGTGAGCTGCGCACAGCAGATGAAATACGTTAAGAGGTATCTCACCATCTCTAGCAGAATGACAGATTAGATGAACATCTCTAGATACAAAAGTGTTGCTACCCAGAAAGAGATTTAAATTATTTCCAGAATAGCTTAAATAAATACAACAGGAACAAAATGCATTAACTTTTCTTTGAGATTGTAAAAAAAGTGTCAACTTTTTTTCCCTCTTCATCTTGCAGAAATTACCTTCCTTCTGTGAACCATAGTTTTGCATGTGTATCTTAACTTTTATAACACTTGTTCGGTGTACGAAGGTCATATAATAATCTGTATTCAATTACATGCTGCAAGACATATACTTAGAACATATATGCATTTTTAGAGCACTAGGTGACTGAAAATATCTTGCATCATTTTATTTTACAAAACTGAATTAGTATGTACTGTATTCTAGCTAATGCCAAACAGTATCTTACACCAACTCTAGCTCCATGGGAGTAGCGTACTGTTCAATATAAATAAGCATTCCATAACCTGGGCTTTCATTTTAACCAGCTGAATGCATCTGCCATGTGTCTTTTAATGAATACTTTGTCCAGAATGTCATATACCCTCCAGTGAATTAAATTCTCCATAGTCTGAAGCATTTACTTTTAAAAATATTTAATATGCAGCTGACTGCTAACATACATAGCAAATCTCCATATGAAGCTATCAAGCAGAAATAAGGCACTTAAAAACTTTGAGACATCACACAGTTTTGCCATTGAAGACTGTTTAAAGCTTTAGGCACTTAGGTAACTTAATTTTTATAGGAGGGAAGAAAGAGATTTAGGTATTCAGAAGAAGATGAAGTCAGAGAGTGCTGTGCCAGGTGTTTCAGCTGTAGGAAAGCTTAAAGCATGGAAGGAGCAATGTAGCAGCAAAGCAGACCTGCTGAATAATTCATCACTGTCTTACACACTTCTGCTGCTGTACCATTATTTAGGAAAGAATATTATATTGTTATTGATTACAGCACTTGCTGACACGTTTCATTTGCTGGGAGGTGTGTGTGCATGCTTTGTATTTCCGACACTTACACCATCAGCAGAGAAACTTATGTATGAGCTCGATTAAAATTTAAGAGGCTGAATGTTATACACACACACGCACACAACACACACTCAGCATTTATCCTTGACACTCCCCGTTTGGGGAGGGAGAGCTTGCTTCATGTGTCAGAGGAACAATCTTCCCACAGTGTTTTCGAAGTGATGAAAAACGTTCCGTGAGGGAGTAGGGGCGGCTCTGCCTTTACCATAACACCGCTGGGAAAGCGACGCCTTCGTTATACCGCCCTGCCGTGCCACGGGAGCGCGCGGGAAAGGGCCCAGAAGCATCCTCTGCCGCGAGAGGCAGCCCCGCTGTGCCGTGGTGAGGGGCAGCCCCACTTACACAAGCCAAACCCCAAGGGTGCCCTTTACTTAGGCTGCTGCAGTCGCTGATACAAATAAACTTTCCCCCTGCAGTTGGCTAAAGGCCAGAGGAACTTGATGGCTGTTGCAGCTAGTATGTGTTATTTGAACAATGAAATGAAATCCTGTTCCTTACGTGCTTGAGAAGAAATATAGATATATATGCATACATATCTATGTAGAGAGAATTGAAAATCTATATAGAATATAGATAGAAAGGTATACAAATATAGATACATGCTATTATTTATGCTTGCATATTTATACTGGAGCGTTCCAAGATGTTTCATTTTTAGAATTCTGAAACACTGAAGGATATTTTCCTTAGTTAAGGAGAGGGGAAGGGAAGAAAAAAACCAGAAGTATCTTTCTGATTTTTTTTGTTGTTGTTTAAGGGAAATCTGGTATAGATGAAGAAGGCATCGTGACAAAATCTAGATTGTCTAGAAACAGTATTGAGATCCCAAGTGGCTGTGGCAAGCTTTTTCTCAAATGTTGAGCTTGTAAGGGATCCTGTGCCAAATTCTGAACAGTGCTGGAGGTTGACGGAGAATAAACTGCTTGTATCCTGGAGGAAACCCTTTCCTTACTTCTCTTTGCATATCTAAATCCATAAATAGCAAAAAAAGACTATAAAGAGAACACAAGGGACCCTGAATGCTTTACTAAAAGAATAATCAGGTTTCTTTCCCCATTTTGAAAGTCAACTCGGTGGAAATAAAATTCATTTTCTACTAGGATTAATCCACAGTAAGATACTGATCTGTTGAAGCAAATGGCTGCCCTTTCAATGATTTCCAGAGTCAGGGCTCACTCCTAATGGGCAGTTTTCTCAGGTGGCAAACAGTGATTAGATTCATAAATATTTTTTTCATAAATATTTGCTTCTTCTCAGATTTTGGAAGAGCCAGTTCACGTTTAGCAGGTTCAGAAACTTAGCAGATTACGTGATCCCCCAACCCATCAGTCATACGTACACAGCGTATCCCTCTTTGGTGCATGCAAACTGTTTTTGTATAGCTTGGATGTTTTTAACTCTCTACTAAATGAGGACTGCTCAGTAGAATATTCAGTAATGCGAATAGCAAGTGTTACTTGCAGGTTTGTTGTTGGGTTTTTGTTTTTTTTTTCTCTCTCTCTCTCTTTCCTTCTTTGCCAGGAGGAGAATTAGATGGACAGTAAATATTTGGGTTTGCAGATTTTTTATTTTACTCCTTGAAACTGAGATGGCAAGACTGAAGGAAAGTAGTGTGCTTGGAAGTGAAGATTTTAAATAGACCTCTCATGGTTTGTGTTTGCAGCAACTCTGTATGGGTATTGGATCAATATCTGAATAGAAATTTGTGAATATAATTCTACAAAATCATTCTTCAAAATGCTTGGCCTTTACTATGGCAAAAATGGATGAATACTGCAGATTTAGAAACAGATGCTTCAAGGCTTTGATGCTTTTGCATCAAAGACATCTCTTACTTCCACTTTTTAGTTATTGTGATTTACCTAGAAGAAATCCATACATAGATTTAGTCAGTGTTTTGATTCTTGGCAGATTTGGTCAGTGTTTTGATTCTTGGTAAATAGTTAAAATGAAAAACAATAAATCTCTGAAACTTACCAAGAATGTTAAAAGGTACAACTTAATCGTTATTTATTGTCTAGAGCTTTTGGTATGTCTGATTAATTTTCAAGATAAGTGATGAAAAAAAGGAATGCAATGTATCTTCTACAAAACGCTCATCAAAAGTCACAATAATATGGTAGTGATTAGTGCAGAGCAATGCTTACAGCAATCATATAGTGCCAGTGATTATGCTTCGGATCCACTGTGAAAACAAGCTGTTCCTGATGTGCTCCTCAAAAGTAGGACAAAATGTTCTCCATTAGTCTGTTGCTACTTAACATCTTTCCCTACGTCATGTCTTAATTTTTCTCTCCTGCCATCTGCAGAAAAACATGTCTCTCAACCTTGTAGATCCTGAGATGGCAATATTCAGAGCTGTAAGAGGAATTAGGCCCTGTGAGAAGAGAATCTTGTCACAGTGGTATTGTAGAGGCTTTTAAAAATATATAGATAAAGAACAAAGTTGCCAGCACTGATTTTTATCTTCAGTAAAAGTAATTATATCATTATTCACATATAAAGTCAAATAGAAATTCAGATATATAATTAAAATATAAATCACATTCTGTGATTTTAATCTATTTTTGCTGCCAAACTATATGAATGTTTACACCTTTAATCTTGGCCTTGGTCATTAAGTTTTAGAGTAATGTGAGAACAGAATTCGTTTTGGGACCAGCTGAATGTATCTCATCTTTCTCTAGAAATGAAAATATTTCATAAATAATTACACGTAAAAACGTACTCATTGTGAAATGCATTCTTGTACGTGTATATATCTTGTATTCCACAAAGAGGGCTCCCACTAGGTAGAGAGCATCACAGACCAATCTGACAATCTGGCGTATGCTCTCTTTCCAGCACGTCCTCTGCAGCAGAATGCTGATGAGATGAGCCTGGACCCAGGTGTCCTGCTGGACTGACACCGCGGCGCTGAGCATCCCACCAGCCTTGGATGTCTCCAGGGGCTGCCCTGTACATTTTCAGCTGCTTTTATAGCAGGTGAACAAAGAGCAGGAGTGTGTTTCTGCTGTGGGGCAGCACTGGGACTTCTCAGGACCGGTTGGTGATGAACGTGGAGAGGGAGGAGTATGGAAAGGACTGGAGTAATAAGCCTAAATTCATTGGGCTTTTCAGAAAGAGGAGCACTTGTGACCCAGTGACACAGTGAATGGTGGCATTTTTCTATAACATATGTTGCTTCCTGACATGATAATGCTCTCTGTGCCCTGAAAACTAATTCAGCTACACGAAACAACTTGGCTCGAGAAGCACAAGGTATTATTCTACCTATGAGAAACAGGGCTGGTTTGGAAAAGATTAGAGGCTTATTTGGGCTCAAAACTGTGCTCTGTAATACACTGACAAACTTGAAGCTGCACAGTGAATTGTAACTGTCGTGATTGTAAGGAAGCACCTATGGACAAAGGTGCAAGACAGCTAAGAAAATTTCTAATGTCTTTGCCGAGTTGAGAGAGGGCAAAAAATAATGGGAGATGCAACTAAGGATCTTATGACAGGCTGAGACATGGTACGATGTGAAGTTTTGTTGAATTCAGTGAAGACTGGTGGAGCTGAGCATTAAAGGAACGTCTCACTCACCACGCGTCCATGTGTCATGTGGCAAATCCCTGAGCCTTTTAGCATGTACAGTGTTCTCCTTTGGCTCTTTTTCCTATTTCAAACATGTTCCCTTTCTATCTCCCATGTGCCTTCAGTTTTCTTTTTACAGTGAGTTTCTTCTTTTGCTTAACAGTGAATATTTGATTAGCAGCTACTCAAGCACTATCCAACTTCCACTCCAGGTAGCAACAGTCTTTTTTCCTTTTTTTTCGCATCTTTCACACTGGCTTTTTATCCCGGGAGTTTTTATCAATGCTGCATTTTTGCAACTCTCATTGGCATCACCATTTTCTTTTTTTCTGTTCCATTTTACTTTCCATTCTATATTTCATTCAGTACTGAGAAGGGAGATTGGCAGGTATTTTATTCCAAAAATTAAAGGGTTGGAAACAAAGGGTTTTACAGAAGCAGATAGAATTATTTATTGTTGAAAAAATCTCAGTGATCTTTTAAAATTAATTGAAATACCTTCAGTACTGGAAGCCCAAATATCACAAAGTTGTGAAAGAGCTTAGCCTAAAGCAGACTGATGCCAATAGAAGGATCACAAGTGACTTATAGTCAATTGGTATTACAGCTGATTGGAATTTTTGACACTTCTGTGAAAAATATGTCCCTCTCTCTAGGATTAACTAGCCTTAATTTATATTTACAGTGTGAATATACCTGCTGTTGCCATAGGATATGATTGCCTTTCATATTCTGCAATGTACTATGTCATGTACTGTACTATATTATGTAGCATGGTTTTAAAGATTTTTCTGTTTTCCATTTTACAGTTAAGAACTGAGGCACGCACTGCTTCTATGGCTTGCTCAGGGTAACATGTGGAAGTCTGTTTCAGAGCAAGGACTTGAATTTCAATCTTGTGAGTCAGTGCTTTAGCACTCAAACATTTGCTACTCTCTGACACCTCTGTAGTAATCGAAGACCAAAAAGTGAAGAAGGGTAAAATGCCTATGGTATATCAATCTTTATGTCGAACAAGAAACAGAAGGAAAGAATTAACCTAAAAAAAAAAAAAAACAAACCAAAAAAAACCTGCCTAAAATGTTCTTATTCTATTGAAACTGGGCCACGTGTGCACCCAGGGATTCAAGATTCATGGATTTAGGACAGCAAACACGAAGGTGCTTGGTTGTATATCCTAGTGGCTGAACAACTCCCTGGGGATACAGGAGCCTTGGAGATCTGCTCATTGCACTGTTCAGGCGTTTTATATTAGAAAGTTGTTAGGTAAAGAAAAAGAAAGGAAGAATAATGGAAATTAATTCCCCCGTCTCCCCCTGAAATATGCTCAAGTTAAATGTTAGGGATAAATGTAAGATTTATTCTGTATTATTCCTGCAGAAAGTAGATATCTAAGACTGCTTAAATGAGAGGTTGCAGGCATACTCAGAACAAATACCTAGAACATGGTGTGGTATGCACTCAGTACAGATAAGCTTGATCAATTTAGGCATTTTTTGTCCTTTATGCAAATATTTTATTTTACATTTGTTTTAAATTATGTTATTTGTGCTTGGTGTGCATAAAAGAGGTACACTTATGTGTATCTGAGTGACAGCTCTCTGCATTTTACCATGGTGCTGTGCCTCTGAACGTGATGGATAATAGATGCAGAGAGAAAATATACTGGGCAATAATATTGTCTCTAATTAATTTCACATCAATACAAGTACACATGGATCTGTGTCTTCATGGTCATGATTCCCACATAAGAACTGTAGAGCTATAGAGGAAGAATGCTACAGCTTTAAATAATAAAATACACATGACCTGAAAGGAGGTTGTAGAGAGCTGGGGGTCAATCTCTTCTCCCAAGCAACAAGCAATAGGACAAGAGGAAATGGCCTCAAGTTCCACCAGGGGAGGTTTAGATTGAATATTAAGAAAAATCTCTTCACCGAAAGGGTTGTCAAACATTGGAACAGGCTGCCCAGGGAAGTGGTTGAGTAACATTGCATCAATGTTGGAATATTTCTAGAATAAAATAGAATTGGTTGATTGCCCCTTCCCTTCCCTTCCCTTCCCTTCCCTTCCCTTCCCTTCCCTTCCCTTCCGTCATATCTTCAATGTCCATGTATGTCTGTAAGGTGCTTTTTTCTATTTTACTGTGGTTACTCCTTTAGCAAATTTCAGCAAATATTCTTTCACCAGTATTCTTGACAAGTTTTATTGCTACACTTCAACCTCTTCCTCCACTTAGGCGTAGAATAATGTCAGTTATCTTGCTCTCAAAAATAAATAAGGTAAATGCCATTTATTTCCTTATTCTTCCTTTGGCAATATGCAGTTCTGTGTTTTCACTGTGAAAAATGCTACTTTTTGGAGAATGGCCCTGTTTTGGAAGATTTCATAAAGAATATAGCATCATGGATTTTATCAATTTGGAAAACGGAAAACATCATCTAGACTGACACAGTGAGGATTTATGCAATGACTTGAGTAGGTGTTCCTATGTTTACATGAGTCTGTAATTTTAAAGAGCCCCACAGAATGCAAAAAATTGCTCAATATCTGTTTCAAGACTAGTAAATAGAATCATAGAATCACAGAATCATAGAATCGTCTAGGTTGGAAGGGACCTTTCAGATTAAGTCCAATCATCAACCTAACACTTCAAAACCCACCACTAAACCAAGTCCCTAAGCACCGCATCTACCCGTTTTTTAAATACCTCCAGGGATGGTGACTCAACCACTTCCCTGGGCAGCCTGTTCCAATGTTTGACAACCCTTTTGGTGAAGAGATTTTTCCTAATATTCGATCTAAACCTCCCCTGGTGGAATTTGAGGCCATTTCCTCTTGTCCTATTGCTTGTTACTTGGGAGAAGAGATCGACCCCCCACCTTTCTACAACCTCCTCTTAAGTAGTTGTAGAGAGTCATAAAATAATTAAAAAAAAAAAAAAGGAAGGAGGTAAAGCCTGTTCTTTATCTCTGAGGACAAGCAGTATGTCACAGCTCACATCCACGCAGCTAGACTCTTTCCCAAAATCAAGATGACCACTGTCCTGCAGTTTGGGAACTGTCCTCATTCCAAGGGTAACCTCTGAACTATGCCATGGTGTTGTCTATGACAGCAATAGTTGCCTTAAAAACTGACAAGGACTGTGCCACTAAACATGCTGAATGTGCCCTACTCCTGTTTAGTTTATGAAGCTGGATGAACCTTTCATTTTGTGTGGTTCAACGACAGTGTGAGAAGGTACACTGCATACTGAGAAATGAGCTACATATAGTTTTCTGCCCACTATGCTGAATCTCAACAGTATCCTACTTCCATAGTGGTTGATATTTTGGGATTATAAACCCAGGGGATGATGAACCCCTGGGATTAATCATGGATATCCAGAACTCAAAGTCTGTGGATGCTAACTCAACTGGGGACCAGGCCCAAAAGGGACATTTGGTTACAGGGTATAAAACAAGCATGACTGACTGTAGGATACCACGTGTGTTTGAAAAGTTGTTATGAGTAAAAGTGGTCATACCTGAAGAATTAAAGCTAATATGCTTAATGTGCACTGTCTGATCATTCTGCGTGTATGGACAGGTCTAGTTACAATAGTCGCTGCTAAAAAACAGAGCTTTTTTTCTTTAGCCATATATGTGCATACAACCTGGGTGCATTGGTAGGAGGTTTCTCTGAGCAAAAAATAGTGAACAGCAGTCACATAGCTATCTTCTGTATATACTGTTTTAGTTTGGAAAGGGGAAAGTATTATTCAGTTTCAGACATTGAGATGTTCTCTCTAATGTAATTGTATTCTTTTGTGGAGTGTTACTTTTTTTTTCAGAAGTATCCCCTATTTCTCAGTTTTCCTATCTTATGTTATAAAAGACACCAGTATTAGCAACATATATTGCAAAATATTCCTCATGGCTGCTTCTAAAATACTAATGTCTATTAAAATCCCTATTAAAAAAGTTCTCTCTTGTGGATAAGTGCACGTGTATGTTGATATAGAAACACACCATGTATTTTCCTCCTTCCTTCCCTTCTTCCTGCATTTCTTCCTTTCTTCCTTCAGACATAACTGCTTTCAGATTGCTCTCCTGTCTTGCCATTCAGCAAGGACATCAATCATTTTGAAGCTGGAGATATTTTCAGGAAAATGCTCAGGTCTTTTCATATTGAAAGAAGCCTGATTTAATCAGAGATTTGAAAACTTCTTTTACCTGTCCATGGAGTCTATGAATTTGACTGCCCTTACGTTGTCACTGTAAAATAAAAGCAAAAATATATATGTTTGTGAGAAATACATTCCTTCAGTTTCGCTTTTTTATTATAAAGCAGCTTAAATGGCAAAGCATGGCTTCAGATACTGAGGATATATAGCCGTGAGAAGTATATTGTTAATTTTATCATCCCAGAGAGAACCAGGCCTAGAATTCATTATTCCGTTTAGGTACTGGAGCAGAGAATTTGGCTATGGTTGGCCTCTGCATCTGCTTGGAGCCCCCTGAAAACACTCAGGGCTTCATCCTTGAAGCTAGCTGACGGATGATACTCTCAGCCCAAAGGAAGTAGAGTGTTTTTATTCCCTTTGTGTATTTGTTGTGCTCACTTTTCTTCTGAATGTGATAGTCAAATGAGGTAGGCTCAGGAGCTTTATAAGCTCTGTGACATGGTGTGGCTCTTAAGTTTATCTAAGATCATATTTACATAAGCAGCAAACGTTACATTCATATCCTGGGTGAAAAGAGAGAGCGTCTAACTGCTTCTGTAGACGTGACATGATACTCTGGCTGTATCGTAAGTCACCTAACTCAATCCTCATGTGTAGTTCCTAGAAATACCTTCATTATTGACCTCTACATGCCTTTCTTCTTTTCTGACTGAACTCTTCCTGAAGTGAGATACTTTTTTCCCGACTAGCATAAATTCCCTCAGAAAAATACTTATGGAACCTTTAAAATGAAGTCAAAACAGGAACCTATGCAACTAAATAGTGTTTTCCCCACTGCTATTGTACATTATTGCCTTCTTGTTCTGTCCCTGCTGTGTTTCCAGACTAGAAACTCCTGGGGTGAAAAAGCTGGTTTTGTTGTTGCTGTTGCTGTCTGTAAAAAAAAAAAAAGAAAAAAGTAGCTTACAGTGAGCGATGATAAGTAATAATATCCACTGATTTGGAAAAAAAAAACCCGCTGTGATTCCAGATTTGGGCAGACTGGTATAATGCTAGATTGAAATCCTTCCAATCATTTAATTTGTGGGATAACACAAAATTTAATAAAAGCCTTATCCTTATTGCATTGAAGCCAGTTCACACTCTCAGTGACTGCTGTGTGAACAGGACCAGCTTTTATGCATGCAATAAGGTACAACTCCTACAGTGCTTTTTAAAAAAAAGGTTTACCTCTCTGATAAAACCAAAATTGAATTAATTCTCCTGGTTCTTTTCTGAGACAGTAGTGGCAATAAGTCATGACTGTTACTGGAAGTCTATTTAAAAGCCAATGACTACCAGCTTTTTAATATCTCAGTTATCACAGAATTTCTAGGTTCATAAAGAAGCAAAGGCTACATGCTGCTTTCCTTGAGTCAATGAGAACTTTGCATTGATTTTGAGGGAAGCAAGATGAAGGCCCAAGTGCGATATCTTGGATTGTACATTCTAGTTATCAATGATAAATATTGACTTATTCATGGCAGGTACTAAAGATTATTTTCCCCACTTTACAAGTGACAAAAATCAAAGCTAAGAGGTTAGATGCCTTGTGTTCAGCCACAGGTAAAGAACATAAAAGAATTAAGACGCTCAAGGAGCTCTTGATGGTCAACTCTGAACTGAATCTTCCAGAAATTTGGCAGATACGGCAGGCAGCAGATGAGAAAGGAGGCATATACTAACGACTGAAGGGCCAGGGAAATGCACAGGGATTCTTAGCGGATCAAGTGAAGCATGGACTGAAAAAAGGCCAAGAAAGATTTCCATGCGTTGGAACTTCAGTATGTGCTGTTCCTAATGGAGGCGTGGAGGAGCCCCTTCAAAGTCAGGACTTTCAGGGTGTTGGAGCCCTGGCTGGGTATCCTGATCTTCACGTTTGCTACTTGATGAGGTTTGACAAGGTCATGCATTGCTTCGTGGGCACAGTGGGAAGTAAAACTGCAATGTTCAGATACAGAAGCACCAAATGGGCCTGCCTGTCTGGTAGACTGTGTTTAGGGAGGCTGAGATTGATTTAGCCAGGTTTCTCTAGATGACAAAGTAAGAGGAGGAGCTGAATGAGCAGGCTAGTGGCCCTTTTAACCTTAGAACATGAAACCTTTTGCACCGATCAGCTTTTCCAGAAGGCTTCAAAATGAAGAAGAAAATTTCTTTAGTATTAAATGATGTAACCAGCAGGATGTGCAGCACAAGGAACAGGATTTTGTTAGCCTTTTGCCTAGAAGAGTTTTGCTGTCTGGAGTTTCTGTAGAGGGGAAAAGAGGAAGAAAATAATGGCTACAGGAGATAAAAGTTGCACAAGCTAAATTGATATGTTATGTTTCAGATTTCTGCTCTTCTTTCATGAGGGTTCTAGTTTACTTTACAGTAAAATTATCTATCACGTTAAAATAAGTGGTAAGGATTACTTATACAGAGCTGGAAAGAACATAGTGTGTTTGCCTTGTATTCCCATGACAAGTGTAGCATCCCTATTACCTGGGAGAGAAAGGCATGTACATTAGGTATAGAAATTAGAAGAAGATGAGAAATGTCTATAATTGGTCCCTAACTGTCCACGAAAAGAGGTGTTTCAAACAAGAAAAATGATCTTATTAGGCAGTGTTTTTGTATCTTCATTAATAGAGAAAAGGAGGGAAAAAACCAACAGAGATTACAATTCTTTTGCAAAAAAAATAGTCTGAAGGTACAGTCGTCAACCATAAAGTGTGATATGCATTTCATATATATATATATGTATCCATGCATAACTATTTATAAATTCTCAGTATCACTGAGAGCTACTGGGCTGCTGAGGACTTATGTTAAGAAGACAGACTTGCATTTAAATGCTGATCTCAACTTTCCACTGGGGACCACTAAAAAGTCTTTCAGCAGAAAAGGCTGGGATCAGCAAAACATGAAATCATTATAGCTGCAGACTTTCTAGACCTGCTTTGTATTAAGCTTTTGAAAGGGACATTTGTTTAAGGATAAGATAGTTTTATCCTGCCTCGAATGCTTAATCTTCTGCTATGGCAGAACCCCTGTGTTCCCACAGCAAGGTCACTGGGCAAGGATTGAGGCACACACCTGTCCACCCCCTCCAAACTGACACTGACATGTCCTGCTGCAATCTGACTCTTAAAGGATGCCTACACTAGGAAGCCTTGAAGTCTTTGTCTTGATTCCATCATTGTTTACATCATCATTGATCAAAACACCTGTTTTAAGATGTAGCATGGATTTAACACAGGTGAGGGGACAGCCAGGTGAGAATTTACCTGAGTGAGTGCCTTAGGGGATATGCCAGCTTTTTCCTTCTTCAATTCCTTTACTACAAGCAAAGTGAAGGTAATACTTCCGCTGTAATGGATTGAGGAGGACTTTTTCAGCTTGTGAGGGTCTTTTTATATTCCATCATAAATTGGGTCATACAATGATGTTGTCATTTCCCTGTGGCAGCTGAGGGGCTAGCATGAAGTCACCTGCAGCAGCAGGGTGACTTGCTATTAAATATCCAAGTACGTAGCTCCAGAGAGGAGCTCAGTTACAAGAAAAAATAAAGTACCCATGTTTGTGGTAGAAATTTTTTTATTTGCACAATCTGAAATGCCACTGAGGAATTACATGGGAGCACAAAAAGGATGCCGTACCAATGTAATCCTGTGGAAATGTGGATGAAGAATTGTAGATCATCTGGGCTTTACCTGTGAGCTGATTTGTCCTCCAGCTACACTCAGGTCATTGGGATGATTTGCAGACCTGGGCGGTCCCTATAGTCTGCAACCTACAGAAGACAGAGACAATACTACGAAGAGACAGTTGGTAAGGTGATTTGCATTAGGATTTGCGGAGATAAAAAACATTCAGAAAAGCTATACTATGAAAGTGATCACTATTTAGAGTAACCTTTTTTCCCCCCCAGCATGTATTTTTGAAGTTAAAGAAACCCTTTGTCCTGACTTCCTGCTGCACATCCCTTTCACCTGGCAAGAGATTATTCCTCGTTCTTTTCTCATTTCATGATTCTTGAAGAGGTAGCACATTCCAAGGCACTTTTTAAATACACCCCTTCTGCATCTTTTTATGCTACTCTCTGCCTTAGATATTAAATTCTTTAAAACAGGGGTTTTCTCTGGGTATCTTACCAAATTCACCCATCCAATACTCAAAACAATGTAAGTAAAAAACCATAGCAATCACTGTGACTTCATAAGCAAGCTGATTCTTTCTCGCTTCTGAAGTGCTAAAAAACCTGGTTGCACGTAAGCACAGACCTCAAAGAAAGAATCAGTTATCTCATAATAGCCATACACAAGGTCTTTGATTTGTTCATACGCAAAACAAGACTAGGAATTCAACATGTTGAGAGGGTCAGAGCCGAACTTAAGTTCAGTTCCCTGTTTAATATCTGCATGTATTAAAAATAGAAGCATAGAAGTTGATTGTTTAAGCTACTCATTGATGCATGCCATGTATCTGAGTCTGTAATTTGGCATCTGGGATATAGAAGCTGTTGTCACTAGATTTGCTTATAATCCAATGATAAATGGCATAAGAAGTGGCTTTTCCTAGAAATGAAGGGTGGTCAAGGAAACCAGCTTTGAAATCCTTATTCTCTTTCCCTTTTTTACAGTATCTGTGAGTCCACTGAGGTATTCATATACCTGATGAATGCTGAACAGGAACATTGTGACAGAAAGTGCACTGCTTGGTAATCCAAATACGTAGAGGTAGATCACATCTCATGAGCTGCTGAATTTAAGCTATGTGTAGGTGGAGTGTAACAAAACAATGTCCACATAGTTTGTGCACTAGTGTATAATTAGCCATGTATTTAGGCATTCCTTTTTATTTTTGATCTTTTACATGCGCTAGGTAATGTTCTGTACATAAAAATGAGACAAAGCGCTCCCTACAATTCTTTCAGAGTATTTCCATTTATAGAGATGTCAGAGAGCTTTTTTGTTATAACTCTGAGGAACATGAATGTCTGAGCCTCTGAACTGATTAACATCTCGTGCATGCAAATCTAACACAAAAGAATCTATTTACAGCTTGACTTCACAGCAGATTGCTACCATATTAGCAAACACCTTTAAGTAGTTTGAAAAAGTGTTGATTTGTTATTTCCTTTGGTCTGTGTATCTTTTGCTCGTATATGGCTGCTTTTTTCTCTCCCTTTTAATGGTCTCTCCATCATCACTACCACCACCACCAAAAAAAAAAAAAAAGCCTTTAACAGTTGCTCCCCATGCTGATGGATAATATACACAAAAATCATTTAAGGCATGGCATGGAAACCAACTACTTCGGTCTATCTGTGGTTGTCTTCTCTGAGTTCTTACAGATGGCTGGAAGACAACCCATTGAATCTTAATTCAAATTAGAATTTCAATGTGAATATGACTGAGTATGAATAGAGTATGTAACCAGATACATCAGAATAAATTAGTAAAGAGAACTGTTTTGAAAAGATTTTTAAAACAAATTTCTGTTTAGCTGTCTCTGCTGTACATATATCATCAATTTAATATTGGATCAATTCAATTTCTGCTGTATAGGTAAAAATTTATGTGCATTAATTAGCTTACAGACAACAATCAAAGGAAAGCTGAATGAGCACTGAGACTATTTACAATCTCATGCCTGGGAGTGGTTATTTTGGGTCAAGGATATTGTGAAGGAGAGAGCAAGCAAGGACAAACAAGAAAGCTTACTCATTGCTCCTATGTTATGGCTGTTCTAAATTTGGCTGTTTTCAGGGAATTCAATCCTAGCACGCTCAAAAGCAGTGCTGAATGAACAAAAGCATATCTGGGAAAAGGGGACCAGATTCTTAGTTGATGTGAATTATCATGGCTGTACTGACATCAATTAAGACACTCATTGCAAAATACAATGTTCTAGAAAACACACACATGTATGTCATATATACGTATGTCTTTATGCTAAGATATTTATATTAATAGAGGGGAAGAGGAAGAGGGCATAAGATAAATGTTTGCATTTATAATGAACATGGAGAGGAAATTTACTCAAAAGTACACAAAAATATTTTTATAGTTAAATATAGCCTTAGAAATGGGAAAATAAAGACTGCTAAAGGTTTCATAATAAATTTGTAACTTAGTGGGAATTTCACAGTGAAATAGAAGGAAGATTATTTTTAGGACTCCACTCATAGCTTGTGTGAGCTGCTTCCAAGCTGCCCAAAACAGTATGTTGCGAGGAAATCTTTGGTGTGAGTGTACCTTAGCTAAAACCAATGCCTCTCATTGAAGAGTCTGCTTACTCTTACTGGTATAAAAATGACACTACAAAGAAAAAGTCAAAAAATGCAAGAAAAATATGTATCGTAATACATATCATCATCTTCCTTCAGATGATGATGATGTTTATTTCCTTGTGTACCACTATTAAGCCACTGACACAGCTGTGGTTTGACGGTTGACACTGAGAATGCCCAAATGACAAAATAACATGGTTGCAATGTGGTAGTGTTATGGTGCTGCGAGTATAACATGATGCATGACTAAAATAAATTTATACAGCAGAAGGGCTGTAAATTTGAAGTTCTAGGACTGATTCCTGCCTAAGTAAGTGGAAATGCATTGATATTGCAGTGGTTGGATACTTAACTTACTGTTTTATTGATCTGCCATACCATTTAGCGGCCTTAGTGTTGGGGATGGATTCTGTTGCATTAGATGTTATCCAAGCACTGTTAAGGCCACACCTGAAGTACTGTATCCAGTTCTGGGCTCGCCAGGACAAAAGTGGCATTGACATAGAGTCTAGTGAAAGGCCACTAAGATGATGAAGGGACTTGAGCATCTCTCATATGAGGAAAGAGTGAGAGCACTGGAACTGCTCATCGTGGAGAAAAGAAAGCTCAGGGGAAATCATACTAATGTGTATAAATGCCTGAAGGAAGGGTGCAAAGAGGAGGGAGGCAGGCTCTTTTCAATGGTGCCCAGTGACAGCACCAGAGAAAATGGGCACAAACTGAAACATGGGAGGTTCCTCCTGGATATGGGGAAACACTTTTTTCACTGTGAGGATGACCAAGCACTGGCATAGGTTTCCCAGGGAGGTTGTGATATCCTTGGAGATATGCAAAAGCCATCCGGACATGGTGCTGGGCACGAGCTCTGGGTGGCCCTGCTCCAGCAGAGAAGTTGGACCAGATGACCTCCAGAGGTCCCTTGCAACCTCAAACATTCTATGATTCTGTGAAACAGGGTTGCTAACTTGTGAGTTTTTGAAGGTTCAGAGCTTGCTTTATGGTGCTGGACTCTTGCAACAGTATGAAATGTGAGGGCTATGTTAGGTACCCATCTGAATTAATCTACTAGAAGACTCTTTCAAACTCACGGAAAATAAATGATTGCCTTATGCTAATGTGAGAATTAGTCTTATAAGACTTTATGTGCATTGGAAATTATGCTTGTGCAAATAGAAGTGTAAAGGATATAGCCATGCTAACTAACCTGCTAATTCTGCTTATGGTAGAAGAAACAAACCGAGTGAAAATGAAAGCTAAAATTAGGGACTTCACATGAATGAAAACCAAAGTGTTTCTAAGAAGGATGTGAAACAGAACTGAAACTGAAGCTAGCCCTTGCTTGAATTTGAACCTTATCATTCCTCTTTAATTAAGAGGTCTATTTCCAGTAGATAGATGCAATTGAGACTATTCTGTGGTAGTAAGAAGATATAAAAACATTGTGTCCTGGGAAATACTGGTCATATGTGTGAGATTTTATCCCCCCCACCCCCATACTTCTACCCATGAAGTATCTTAAATTACAAAGTATTAAGAGTAGAATAGAAAGAGCAATCAGAAAGAGAAAAGCTTGTATGAGAGGCTGACATCACAGCTTTTTCAGGTATCTCTTGAAGAGACTGAATATGGAAGGGAAGAGCAGGTGTTCGTCTGAAATAAGGTCACCAACGAATGGAATACCAGACACAGTTTTACTAAAATTGGGTCTGACTCATTTTGGAACAGTATGAAACATTTTTTTCTCAAAAGGACCAGTCCTCAAAAGGATTTTTCTCCGAAGAGCTGGTTGGTCAGTCTGCTTTTAAAACATCATATGAAGGGACAAGGAGTTGAGAAGTGCTGTCATTAAGCCATTCAAGTTTTCATTATAAAACCTTTGCTCTTCCTGTCTTCATGAGAGTAGTGAAGGTTTGGTAGCATGATAAAATGATACTCAAGTATTTTGTCTTTTCAGTTCTATTATATTCTGTTCTGCCAGTCTTCAATCTATTGTATGCCTACAGAGCATTATAAATGTATCAGAATATAGTTTGTGGTTTATCATCATCAAAATATAATGCAGCTGTGATTAGTACAATAAATGTTGAAAGCACTGAAACCCAGTAAATAATACTAAATCTTTAACAAAATTACAAATCAAGAATTTCTAGTTGTTTACAAAATGTAAGCCTGTGTTATTGTCATACACAAGCACAATGCTAAACAATTTTTAACATGAACAGACCTTAATGATCAGAGATTTAACAAAGAAGGATATATTAGGCTGCCTTTTAAAAGATAATTTCTTCTCTGTCTGAAAAGTATGCCTATTAATCAGTCAGACATTGTGAGTAACCTAAACATTGAGTTAAGTCAGGGAACAGAGAAAATACACTAAAGTAGGGGAGGTAAAAGAGTTTGGACACCTTGTGGTACAGAAAAAATCGATTAGGAGGGTTTGGAGGTTCTAACTAAGCAAACAAGTTTCCTGTGTGGTCCTCTTCCTGAATTCTTATCACTCATATCTGCTGATGTCCTTTGCCAGCCTCTCATTCTTAATTCTTGTTCTCAGTGAAGTCCTTCAAGATACTTAGGTTAGTTTTCTTGGTTTATTTTAGCCTGGTTAAGCTCAAATAGCTGTTTCTCATGTGGACCTGGCTCATTATTTAGCTCTTGCATTCACAGTTTTAATTTTTTAGATTTGTCTTCTCTTTCAGAAGAATTGACTAACACTTTTTTAGCAGAGCAACAGCTAATGGAGCATCTCAAAGCAAGGTAGATAGTCTTTTTTTGCTCCATTTTGGCAGTATCAGATGATGTGTTAAACAGCTCTAGAAATCTTGGCAATATGGCTGATACTGTCTTTACTAACATTACTTCTAGCTACTCTTGTTTTATTACTTGTTTCAAAATGGAAAAAGACCTCCTATGAAGAACTTCAAAACTAGAACAATAGAGATGGAAGGGGACCCATGTGTCTGTATTATTCTGCAAATCCTAATAAAAGTGAAATACTAAGTCCTTTGAAATCTTGGGGAATTTTACACTGAGACCATTTTTACATTTCAATTTTACACTGATTTACATTTCACCCTCAATTTTGATGTTTTTAAAAGCATGTAAATTAGCTACTAATATGGTTATGCTATATCCATGCATATTTTCAGTTCTGTTGCTGCATGTTCAGTTACTGATAAATTATAGAGGAGATCATCCCAAGTATGATGTCGTTTACTTCTGGTTAGAAAATGCAGCCGTATGATTCACACTTAGATAAGATTAATATTAGTACACTGTGCTTGGGAATTTTCTTGCTAGCTCGTTGAAGAAATGTGTTGGGTTTATGTTAAAGTCATCCATGAGCTTGATGATGAGATCCCTGATGCTACCCATATACAAGATTAATTTGCATTACAAAATACTAGGGACTGATCCTTTTAAGGATGACTGTCCATTTCTAGCTACTAAAATACCTTAAATGTTCTGTCTTAATAAAAATTCTTGAACTATTATTACCTTAACTGATAATTAGTAAAATCCTTTATCAACTCCATTATCTATGTGAACCAACAAATGACAAAGCAACAAATTCATGGCTTGTCTTTTAAAATACAAAAATGGGAAAAGTGGGATGATATAAGTCGACTCTATTTGCATTTGTCTTTGGGAAGGTTGACTCAGAAGATGAAACTGGATTTGTCAAAAATCTTTTGTCTTTCATGGAATTCACTTAGAGCATAAAAATAATTTAACTTCAACCAAGGGTAAAATCCTAATCCATTGAAATAAATTATAAGGCTGCTTTGGCTTTAGACGTGACCACTAATTTATCCTGGTTGCCTACAGAAAGAATTTTTGAGAACCTTGAATGTAAATGCTCCTAATTCATTTACATTGTGATGACAACCTAATCTGAAGTAATCTTGTAGTCCATATTATTTTCTTCACATGCATATTTTGTACTTTGACACTTCCCTTAAATCTCTTTTTTTTAGGAGTGGATCTTTGTGGCTTGAGATATTTTCCTAATGGTCTCAAGGAGTTTTATTATGAACTTGCTGTAAAATTTAAAGCATGATTTAGCTTCTTTAATTCTTCTCTTTATCTTTGCCTGGGTATTTCAGTCAGTCATGTCCTCAGCCTGTATTCTTTGTCAAGTCTCTGGACTTTGTTTTCTCTGTTGGAGCTATGAGCAGGAGATATGGTCTGTTTAGTTAGAAAAAGCACTCAGCTGTATGCCAAAATCTGCGGTTATTATTTAGAATTAACAGTGTTGGAAATGCAGTGCTTGTTTTTTTCCATACTTATTTCGGTTCTGTTTGAAGGCACTGGGCCAAAATCAGGAACAATATGAAAAGCTATAACTCTATTGATGTTGGTAGATTCAATTCTCTAACTCTGAGGCTAAATTGGCCCGTTGCCTATGCATTTTAACTTTCAGAGGATCTGATCCCAGAGCAATGGACATAGAAAGCATTTGCCTGTCAGTCTTTTTCAATTACTTGAGAGTCAGTACGGTATATTCCTCTATAGCTGTAATTATAGTTCTCAAGGGAGAGTCAAGACACAGAGCTTTCCTTTCAGACAATGCTTGTTGCCTCAGGGGGGGAACAATAAACATGCAGATATTCTTAGACAGCCACTGCCACTCACAATAGCTATTCCTAGACGTATAGGATCATAATGCTGAGGAATTGTAAGGTTTGTTGTAAGGATTTTTTTATATAGTTGCCAGCAGCCTCAAACTGCAAACTAGTCCAAAGACTGTGTTCATTTATTAAACTTCATCTAAGCTAGTGTCAATAGCCCACTGAAATGGTAGAGAGAGTTGCATAATAAATTCACAAATATGCATGCATTGCACAATTAATTTCGAAGTTAGCCTTACCTGCCTGGCATTTCTCTTTAGATAAACACTTTTAGATTGGTAGGTCTAGACTGAAGGTGCGAAATGAAGTCTGCTGAGGGTTGCCTTCTCCTGGGTCAGAACTTGCCCACACACTGGGAAGAGCACAGGCAAAGCCACCCAAATGCTGATGATCCTCTGGTGCCTTCCTACATTCTCCCTGAGAACCAGCCAAATTTGCTCATAATTGACTAGGAGCAAATGCTGGAACATCTTAGCACAAAGAATCATGGGCTCTGTCCTCATCAATTACAGCTGAGTGCAGAAACAAAAGACCTGGCTATTAATGGCATCATTTTGCTATAGGATGCTCGCATGCGGGCAAGGTGGGCGTGGATGCTGGGTCTCAGGTGCCAGTCCCTCAGCTCACTGGCTAGTGCAGATAAGACCTTGGTGCCAGAATGAGCTGCCCTCTCCCTCTCCCTCTGCATGTGACGGTATGACCTGGCTACAGGAATCAGAGATAGAAATGGAAATGGTCTGTCATTCCTTGTCATGGGCAACTGCTGTTCAGAAAGGAGAAAAAAGGGTTCTAAAGTGGAGGCAAAAGTGCATTCCTATTATAAATGTCATTTATTTAAATACCAGGATCACTGAAAGGGTATTTTATTCATTTTCTTGCTTTGAAAAATTAAAGGAATATGTCTGAGAGTTTCACCTCAATGTTCGCAGTACAGAAAGCAAGGAAACAGGTCAGCTGTTAGTTGTCGGTTTTCCCATTACATTATATTTCAGAAAATGAAGCTCTCTGTGATTTACCATTTGTGTTGTTTATTGCTTTTCATATAGTTTTGGAAAATCAATTTTTTAAAATTTAGTGTTAAAACCCCAGAATCCTTAATTCTGTCAGAATGTAAGTAAATTAGCAGAATTCATAATGAAATTGCTAGGACTCCTGGTTCTGAAGGTACCTTGAGTACTGTTGCTAAGCCATTCTTTCAGGCAGTACAATGGTTATTGGTGCAAGAGATTCTTTATCCAGTACATTTTGTTTATGGTCTTTGTTCTTTTAATAAAGATAAGAATCTGATGGGCAGATTACTTGCATTGTCTTAGGTGGAAATTACTAAATCAATCACAAAATTTTTCAGAGCTGTGTATGAATAGGTTTGGACTCCTTTCACAGGAGTCTTCACCTTTTCCATTCACAGAATTCCCACAGAAGCAGCGATACTAGCAACTTTACCTTCTTAAAAATACTTGAATGACTCTGTTTTCAAGTTTGTCCTAAGATTTTACTATGACCAGCCAAGCCTCTGTGTGACTAGAGTGAAGGAAGAGTGAAAGGTCTCTTGCATCTTTTCTTCGAACCAGTACATCTTCCTCTTCATGTGACATATGACTTTATGTGTATGCCTTTGTGTGCAGGGCAGAAATGGATTGAGGATGAATGCATGCTGGCAAAGGAAAGAGGGATTGTCTGGAGGCCCCATGTGTCCTACATTTATAAAAATGGTGACAAAAAATGAGGACAGACGTGAAAAAAAGGTCCAGGTATTTTTAGGGACATATAATTGCTCCACTCACGCATTCTGTGAATGAAAAAGTGGAGCATTAGGTTTTGAATATTCAGTATTGCAATTCTCCACTGTAAACTCTCATCTATGGGTTGTCCACTGTTCTGCTGAGACAACAGAGGAAAGGGAAGGAGAATAAGTTAGAGGTCTGCTGTGAAAAAATAATGAACGTAATTCTCCAAATATAGGTATTTAGTGCTGTGTTAAACATCCTTGTTTGGAAGATGAGCTTTGGAACAGGTGAGGTTATTGTGGTCCACAGCTGAAAGGCAAGGGAGATCAGATTAGGAGCTCCTACAGGAAAGATAAATATCTGTCATCAAAATTCATCTGCCTTGTCTAAAGCCAGAAGATAAAATTAACTCAGTCCTGTCTGTTAGAAACACAGTGGATGGATTTAAGGTTAATTATTCTTAACTTGTGACATATTTTTAACCACTGAGGACAGGTTTTTAGTTAATAAGAGCATAATAACCTTGCTTCCCAAGATCTCATCTCCACATCAGGTAAATCACTAGAGGATAAATGAATGTGCTGTGGGAAAGAAACCAGGCTTATTACATTCATTGTTTATGAATTGGTCAGAGTAACCAGATGAACATCTCATGCTCTTTAAACGAAAGAAACTGACAGTTACTTTTTTTATTATTTAACTGTATGTGCCTGCAAGGTTCATGAGCCTTAGTGAACGTACATAGTTTAAGTCCCATTTCAGATCCTTAAAACCAGTTCACTTTTTTATGTCAGGGGCAGATGAGTGCTGGCTGACAGTAAAATTGAGAAGCAAAGACAGAAGTTTCTTGGAGTTACTTTGTAAAGTATTTATGAACTCCCATGGAACTAAAATACATAGAACTTGTACTAAATGCATCCTTTATTTTTGAATACCGATTTAAAATATCTGGTAAGAAAAATGAAAAAAAAAAATCTTTTCAGATCAACAAAATTTTTAAATTTTGATAGATGTTAGTTTTGATTATGAGCTTCTTCAAATTTTTTTAATACTTTTGAATATTAAAATTGAATTTTGAAATTATATTTTGAATGCTTATCATTTAGATACCACCAGAACTAAAAGTAGTTGGCCAGTCCCTTGGCTTTATAGAGAAGTTTGGTTTTGTTGCATTCGTTTGCACCTCTCCTTCATGGATTACTGCATGTTTCAGTGCTGTAAAGCTGTATTTTTCCCCACCTCTCTCCTACCTAAACTGTGCTCTTGGACCGGTTTTAGTCAGTGTGCATAACTAACTTCCTTCACTTCGGTACAAATAAACTGCTGGAGCCTTTCTTCACCCAAGTCGATAGCTGTGTAACTGCATGCCTTCTCCTCATATTTATCTGATCGTACATGTTGCTTTACCCCAAAAATACCTGGTTTATATGCTTATCTTCTCAAATAGATTTTTGTTTTGTCTTCCTGAATCTTAAGCCACATACATATTGTTTTCTTTCTCAGAAGCCATCTGCCAGGGAGAACTAGTTTCTTTAAGGGTTGCCCCTTTCAAAGTGACCCACTGCAGACAGACTCAGCGACTTTAATTTGTCTTTACCTTCCTCGGGCAAAGCAGAGATCACAATTCAGTAGTCTGCTGGCAAGAAAAACAAACAGTGACAACCTCAAGCACTCCAGCCTTCTCAGAGAGCATTCAGTGTATAAAAATAACCAAGTTCATATTTATTTTGTTTGCCTTTTGGTTTTAGAACACTTTGAGTCTACCTGGGTGATATTTTCAAATCCTTCGCTGCAACTAGGGAGCTGCATGTATATTTTATTTACAAGCCACATGGCCTTCTTCCCTCAAAACGCTCGTGCATTCTTATGACTAAGAGCCAAAAAGCACAGAAGAGGCTACAAAATATATAAATCCTGAAAGCTGATCCAAAGCAAATTTGAAATGTGCAACTTCCCTTGGCCTGACTATTCCTTCCCTTTATTGAGGAGGGATGAAAAAAGAGGGGGGCATATTTGCAGTCCTTTACCCAGTTATTTGATTCTCACTTCTGCTCCAGCAAAGGTGAGACAAAGGACAGGTTATCACAATGAATAATCTCTTGGTACAACAGGAAGCTTCACTTAGCTCAATCAGTCTCATGTACAAAACAGAAATCGACGTTCCCCTGTGCAGATAGCGTTTATCCTCATTGTACGAGTCTTTTTTTTTTTCACTTGCGTGACTTCAGAATTGAGCCTGAAATAAATAAAGTCAGTGTGAGTGAGGGTAGTGTGAAAGAGGACCACAATATGCTTATTTTAAATGGAAGAAAATTCTAGCAAAAAGACTGTTTACTGTCCCGTTGTAGGTACAACTGAAGCTGAGAGCGCCGCGGTAATGCTACCTCTGCCACTGCAGTATGGGAGCAGGGGGGGCGACACTACAGAAAAGCAAAATTGGAAGTGTCTTCAGACAGCAGAGACTATGAAAGCCAGCTTGCATAACAGGATGGCAATGTACAGACATTTCAAGGTGTGCAGCCCTCTAGTGTTTTAAGATCAAACACTGTGAATAGTGGGACCCAACAGTTTTTCTGCAGCTAAGGGAGCTTTCTGCTGTGCCAAACGGCTTTGCATTTTCATTATTAGCTGAAGCATAGCAATGAAGAGACCTGATTCAAGTAAATTACTCACACATCAGCTGCTCGCATGTATGTTACTTATATTGAACAAGTTACAAGTTCCAGCAGCTTTTATAATCAATGCAGCAGCTCCCTGAAGAAGACATACTTTGTGCAGACAGATTTTGTCATTTATTCTGTCAGTTCCATAGTTGCCAGATATGGTATATCACATAAGATCTCTTTATATTGTCGTGCTTGGCTATAATCCTGAATATCATTGAATTTCATTGAAAGCAGTAGAATTGTGCTCTTTTACTTTCAATATGAATTTGATCCATTGATCTAATTTGGTCCATTCCATTTCATCAGCCACTTCATGTACCAACTTCCTGATGCAAAACAATTCCATAGAGGTGCCCGTGCGCACATTATGGAAACTTAACTCAAAAAAACCCAACAAAAACACCACCACCACCACAAACCCCACCCAATACAGAATTTTACCTATGTAGAATCCACAAGATGAAAACAGTAAAACAGTTAAAGAGACTGACATGATACATTTTCTTTCTTTGCCTCAGAGTGGAAAGGACACATTCTCAGGGCAGAGCCTGTGGCTCTGAATGCAGTATTTAAAGCATTGTATACAGTTAGGGTATTATGTGCTTTAAATAAATCTGAACTGAAAAATAAACAAAAGCATATTTATAGGTATCAAATTAGAGAATTATAATTTAATGCAAATTCACAATACTGAAAAATAAGTGTAATTACCTAAATATACACACAGAGATAATAATCTCCTTTGTTTAAAAAAATTCTTTGGAAGCTTTGACTTTGTAGAACAACTTTGAGTTCCTAGTTTCGAAAGTGTTTTTTACTTACAGTAGCAAAGTGGTGCATCCGTAGCCACTGTGTTAGTCTCGTATGGGACAGTAACAGAGGATATATAAGAAGGTATATATGAAAAAGATTTGATAAACTAATACACTAAGACTGCTTTGTTTCCAACATTTATTTGTAAATTTGTGGTTGAAGAACATTTTATACATCATATTACTGTGAGTGAAAAAGAGATGCTGAAGATTCCAGGAAGAGAAAAATAAAGCAACTTTGATTTTTCTTGAAGTTGAGCTAAGAAACCAGAACCCTCTCAAGTTCCCGAGTGTGTCTGTGTGTGTTGGCTCTGTGTGGGGGGTGTTTTATCTGTGATGTTGGTAACCTAATGGCAAACATCATAAAAGCTGTACCAAAAAAACCAAACAAACAAAAAAAAAGAAGTTGTTGGCAGAGCATATGCAGTCACCCAGAGCAACAGAGGGGATTGTTCTAGGAGAAGTGACAAAGTTTCTCCTGGTATATACTGATTTGTCACTTCCCTTGGGAAATAAATACGTCAATGCATTTGCTGCCTTATGTGTAATAAAACACCCTTCCAGCCAAAGAAACAAATAAATGCTCCCCTCCTCCTTCCCTCTCCAGATAATAAGCAAAACTGAAGTCAAACTCACTTTTCATCTCCCAGCAATCCCTCAAATAAGAAGCAGTGTCCTGTAATGTGATTCAGTTAAAATCCACCCTCCATTCCTTTATTCAGTAATGTCAAATTTAAGCTTATAGGAGAAGGATTTTGAATGATGGTTTTTGTTTTTGTTTTTTTTTTTTTTTAATGTGGTTACAGTTTATTTTGATTTTACATGCAAAGCAATGAAAAACCAGTGAATCTGAAGTCAGTGTGTGACCTGCCTGTGTGGGTTTGCAGCTCGGCACGGTGTGTGTAGTCCATACAACAGGGTGCAGTCACACCCTGGCAAATGGGGTATTCGTTGAGTACTCACTGCAGAGAGTACTGCTCCGGTGTCCAGCAGAGCTACAAATTCAGCTTTATATTCCGACACGATCCTCTGTAGCGGAGACTACTGTAGAGCTGGACTGACAACACCCTTTGCTTGGTCTGGGCCATCTGTCTCTTGGACTTTATTATTCCTGGCATGGAGGAATTTAAGCAAAAGATGGTTGTGACTTTCTCAGTATTGCCACATTGAGTTTCCATCTGTTTTATTCCTGTACAAGAACGCATATTAGTGCTACCCCAATGAACATACGTAACAGTGAGTTCAGCCTGGTTCTTCAGGTGTGCTTTATGGGAAGTGTCCAGCTGTGCTGGAGTACTTTAGGTAACCTCAGCTACATCATTTCCATATTGCTCTGCTTACGGAAACTTTTGGTGGAATTCGGTGCATGTAAGTTGAGTAAAACACAGTTGTGGGGTTTTTTTCTTTTTTTAATTTCTGGGGCATTTTGCAGTCATTGGCAGTGCTAGAAAAAGTATGTAATAAAAATTGGTCTCAAAAATTGTATTCTCTATAAAAAATCTGTTATGAAGGATAAATCAGAGCTTCAAAATATTTTTTTTTAAGACAATCCTGTATTCTCTTGATCAGAAAAGTGTAACTAGCAGCCATTTTGTTGTATGCTTAGATTAAAAAAAACCAAAAGGCTGGAAGGGGAGAGAACTGTTCTGTTTAGTGCCAATCATTTATTTTTATGTTTCCTTTTGGTTATCCTTTTTTGTCAGTTACTTCTGTTCCTTTTTGGAAATTTAGTTCAGTTAATTTTTGAAAGTAAAGATAGGGAAAACACAATTATAAATATCTGTTACATTCAGGAGATAAATTTTGCCTTTCCAGTTATGACTTGTTATTTGACAGTGTCTTAGTTCAGTGTCGCATCTTGAAAGCTCTACAGTCATTTTAGACCTTTGAAATCTCTTCATGAATACTTAATTCTGCATTTGTAGGAAAAGAGTCTGTGCTGGAGAGATCTGTAGTACCGTTCAATCTGTTGCCACTAGCTCTCAGTGCAGATTGTGCAAGGCTGCAGAATAAATTAGTATTATTTTGAAACACCGTTTGTCCACTGGAATGTCACCGCTTCAGATCCTCGCACGGAGCATACGAAATAGCAGCAGATGCAGACAGTGATGTATGTTCCAGTGTGGTTCTCCCAATTATCGTCATGAAGCTCTCTTGCCTGCATTGATGTTTTGTGAGAAGAACAGAGAACAGCGCTGGTTCCTGAATGTATGTGTGTGATGGATGGCATTTACTTTTGTTTCTTTGTTCCTCTAAAAAGACAGTGACTGGGTAGGAGGGAGGTAGCTTTGTTTTCTTGTGTAGAGGAGATCCCGGAGCAGAGGGCAGAGAGCACATGGCAGCTAAGCAGGAGCCGGTAGCACGGGCAGGGGGCAGGGAGCTGGTGAAAAGCGCAGACATGCTGCAGAGGTGTGGAGGTGATGGAAAGAAAACTTTTGAGGGACCTAGCATGTGCTGCAACCCAGGTCGAGTCATTTGGTCTGAAACCAAGCCTAGAGAGAAGGAACTGCTTTCAAATATATGATTTGGGATACACTGAAGGGAACATTCTTTATAATCCCATGTTATTTCTGTTGTTTTACTTAGTTGATTCTGAGTTTTCTCCATTAAAAAATAATTGGTCTAGTGTTAGTTCAAATACAAACTTGCTTTAACGATTAAGAACCTGTTGAAGTTTTTTGGGTACTCCTTGTACTGAAAGGGAGTACCATTTGAATATAAGTAAAGGGAGTACTTCAAAGATCTAGCTGCCTTTGGCTCTTGTCACAACAGATTGAATTTTTCAGATCAGAAATCCATATTTATTTTTTTAAACAACCTCCCTGAATAATTTGCTCTAAAAATGGATTCTGTAATCATTGAGCTATCAGGGTGGGGCAGATGTAAATCAAGAATGGCATCGCCTCTGCCCTGGATTCCCCCCTCCCCAACCCACCCCCTTTTGCTTTTAACTAATTAGATTTTTTCCAAAAGAAAAACAAACAAACAAACAAAAACCTAGTTAGCATGCAAGGTGTTCCTCTTTACATCTGTTAGAAGTAGTGTCTTGAAGACCCTAATCTACTTCTGAAAACTGTAAAAATAAGCAGTAAGAAGAGAAAAAAAAAGTATTAATTTTTTTCTCTTTTTCATAACTTCCAACAGAATTAACTTGTTTGATCCACCCGTGTATGGCATTCTTAATGTACTGAACGCCGTGCTGTTTAGACAAACTAGAACCCGTAATAAAAACAATTCAATTAGACATGATACTTCACCACTTTACCCTCAAGTGTAAATTGATATGTGAACTGAACTGAGTGGAATTTTCCCACTGAGCTCAGTTGTGCTGGAATAGATAAAATGTTACTGGTTTGTGTACATGTCTTAAAAGTGAGGGGGTTTGACACATGCTGCAGCAATTCTGGCAAACATTCCCTCTCACCCTCTTTTTCACTTTTGAATTTCCTGAGGGTCCTAATTAATAAAGTTAGTAAGAAAAGCGGTCACAGTCTATTGGCGTCCCTAATGGACTTTCATTAGAAAGGAGGCCAACTTGTTGCCTGTTTCTGATCCTCAGTTTATTGGCCGCAATATCTGGTTTGGATCTGAAACCTTTATTTTCTTTCAAGATTTCTGTAATAATAAAGTCCGTGCCAGACAACTCCATTTTCTAGATTTCATGCTGAGTTAGCCTCTCTACAATAATGTCCTTTTCTTTGGGAAAAGTTAGGGGGCTTTGCGGCCCTCTTCTCTCGGGTTGCAATCAAACACCTAGCTTCTTAGCCAGAACACCTGAGAGACAGAGAAACCAATATATTTACACAAAATACTGGCTATGCATACCTATAAAATAGCAGTTAATCAGCAGAGCTCAAGTATAACCTTGGGGCTGGCTCTGTAAGAATGGTTTGTTTAAAACCTCCCAGTGATTAAATAATAATAAATGCTTAGTTCTTACTTTGGCATTTGTTTGAGCAGATTTAAAAGCTTTTTAGAGGAGGTAACCTTGACTTTACAGATGGGAAGAGAAGGACGCAGCTCTCCTAACTTCGCCGAACAAACCGATAGCAAAGTTACAATTAGAAATTCAGGCCTGCAGGCTGCCTGTCAGGGCCGTCTATGCTGGGTCCCACTTACAGGCAATAATATAAAATGAAAGTTGTCTCAGTGCCTGTTCTGGATGGACTATTATTAGTGTCGTGTATTTACAGAGGTTCATGTCCTTTGACATTTACACACAGGCGTCACAGTTCATAATAGGCGCCTAATGTAACACCAGCAACACGGAACCAAATGCAAAGCGGCTAGAAATTAATGGGGTTTATGGCCAAGATGCTTGGGTGGCAGACTTTGGCTCTTGCTCTTGCTTTGTTAACCATTGAAAGAGGGGAAAAAAACCCAGCATGGGAGAAGGCAGAAAATTGGCAGCAATTGACAAGGATAAAGAGCAATCGCCAGAAATTCTAGAGGAGTGTGAGTAGACCTCTGGGAGCGTGAGGGGAGAAGAAGTCCAAAGTTTAAGTGATCGCAGGGAGAGGGGAAGTACATTGACACTGCAGCATTATTAGAGTAAAAAGAAGGAGGAGGTCAGAATGGAAGTGACATGGACGCTCTGGTTTAAATCAAACCAAGAAACGAAAAGCTAAACGCAGCGACTAGTATTTTCCTAATAAGGCTGTGTAACATTCCTGACTAATTTTAATGTGAACCAGAGTAGTCATGGTTCTATGGTCAAGGTTTTCCATGCAAATTTTAACTAAATCGATGTTAAATTTAAGTTCAGTTATGGTAATTTTTCTGTACAGAGCAAGAAGAGTGCACATCAAGGCATTCCCGCCCCAAAAGCAGGTGGTGAGGAAGTGGCCACTAGCAGATGGGACAAGACAGTGGATTTTAATCTCGTAGTCAGACTGGGGTCTGAATGGGAATTGAACAAGTCAGATTCAGAGTATTGGGCGCAACACAGCGCGCAGCTGATTGCTGGCAGCCCGCTGGGCTGCATCTCTCAAGAGGAAGATCAAGCACTCAGCAGTGGAAGGGAGAGATGATTTACCATGGGAGGCTTAAAGCTGTATTCAATTTAGGCTCCATTTAACCTCCAGGACCTTTGTGAAGACAAGAGACACAGAAAGTAAGGAGTGAACAAAGAGAGATGGGAAAGGAAGGATAACTGAGTTGAAAGTGGATACAGGAGAAAATGACTAGGACATGAGAGAGCATGTAGTGGAGGAAGGATGGTGCAAGGGAGTGCTAGGGGAGAAATGTGGAAGAAGTTTCCTTTTAGAAGTTTTCCACCCACCAGTATCTAAGGCCCACAATAAAGATTTCATTATTTGTACTACTTTTAGTAGTACGTACTAAAACGTACATACTTTTAGCATCTGGGCTTGAGCCTGTCCTGCTGCACAGTGTCCATGCGGTGAGTAGGGGGCTGAAGCTGGGTGCCCCCCAGCACCTCCTCTCTCTCCGGTGTGGGGCGGTTTGCCCCGGGCTGCGGGCACAGCGTGGGGAATATGCAGCCACAGCCGGCGCAGGGCTGTGAACCGTGCGGGGACTGGGGCTCAGGGTGGGCTCTGTGCTGGAGCAGCAGCGAGTCGGGGCTCTCGCGGCAGTGGGATACTAGGGCACTTCTCAGAGGTACCATTCGGAAGTGGAAAGGAAGCAGAAATGGCTGCTAGGTGAGTGACTCGGAGAGGCTGTTCATACCTCTGCTCCGTCCTTTCTCCCACCTCAGGAGCTGTCATATTTTTAACCATCTTCATTATTTCGCTGCTTTCCTCTGGATGGACCTTTTTTTTTTTTTTTTTTTTTTTTTTGTTTTTTTTTTTGGTGTTGTTTTTTTTTTTTTTTTTTTTTTTTAAATTCTGCTTTTTGAGACAAGGCAAGAACAAAAACATAGACTATTTAAGGTCACTGTGTTTAACGGCTTTATTTTCATTATTGTTCTCTCTTTTAGTACTCTGAATTCTTCAGGCCTTAATAATAATGTTGGGCTTTTGGACTACCGTTGTACATGGAACAAATGGTTTTATTGAACTGTCCAAAATACTTTCCACATATTTTTCTCTGAATAGATGCACTTAATTTAGAACCCATTTGTACATAGGGACAATTCACATTATTTCATCCAGTGTGTATGGCCTCTTGTCTACACTGAATTTTATCTGTTGAGTTTCTTAAACGTATAACTTTGTTCAGCTTTTCTGAAGTTCTCCCTGGCCTACTCTAATCTTGAGTAACCTGCGTCACTTTGAATGTGAGTTTTAAAGGTTCCATTAATGCTTTAAATGGTTTTAAAATTTTTGTTTTGTTTTGGGATTGGCAAGGCAGTATCAGAGGTACATTGAGAATACCTTTGTTCAGCAGAGCTGCAGTAATTGCTTCTGTCTCCTGTAGTTTGAAGAAAGTGAAATAAAGTGAAAATATCCATTCATAACAAGAAAATGTAAAGTCAAATAGGCACAAAGTTTTTAATATTTAATTTTCCACATTATAAAGCAGACTCTTCTTCTCCGCCTTCCCATAAATGCAGAAATGGATAGGATTAATTAAACATTAAACCATTATTCTTCCTAAAAGAAAAGTCCTTGCTGGTCATGTTTGATATAATATATTCCCAAGGTGATCTTTCCCCCATCTGAAGTTTCCCCATCATTGGTTTAAAAAATAATTAATAAAAAAGAAATAAATATTTTGTTATCATATTGCTCTTATCTTTTACTGGAGGAGAAAGGGATATTATTTGTTACATCTTCCTTTAATTAAATAATTGACTGGAGGACTGATTCCATAATGGAAATGTTGTGTGACATTCAGTGCAGGCAGTGATTTAGAAATGAGACAGTGCGTCTGTGGAAGAAAAAAGGTTTCTAGGTCCTTAGGCTCTAGGGAAGAAGCATATTTACTTTCTAGACTGTTTGCCTTCTAGAAAAGGAGGAGGAGCAGGGAATGAAACCAACAGAATAAGGCCACTAGCATTTTTAGCTAATGATATGCAGTGTCAAGAAGGTGCTATATGTATCTGTGAGATATTGCTATGGGCTGACAGAATAAGAAAACAAGAAACATATGAAGTAAACTCAAGAAAGCAAAAATATGCCATCCAGGAAGAAAATAAACCAGAGAAATCCCTTTTTTTTAGTATAAAAGTAAGTCATGCTTGTTTAAATTACTTACAGATTGTATTTTGTAACTATGACCATATGAACATAACTATTGCATTGGCTGTATCCTGTATTCTTTAATTTATGTTTGTTACTAGCTTTGTTACTTTGCAGAGTGTGCCTAGGCTAAATGGGTAGTTCTGGTCTACATTTTAACCATAATAACGCTGAATAAAAATGATAGTTACTGACATATTTACACAAATTAATGGAAAAAAATAAATTGTCTCTGTAGACCTACAAAATTAGGGGGTGGCTGGGGTGGTGAGAGAAGGAGATATGTCCATGTAATATATTTCCTGATGTGATACTGGTAAATAATGAATTGTCAGGAGCTCTCTGGACTTAGGGAGATAGGAAACTTTGAGAAACAGTCTTCCTTTAAGAAACCTACTTCCTTTATTGCTCCATGGAAGCTCGGAGGACTTCTACTGATCCTTTAACTCAGACTTTACCTACTCTCTTTTGAGCAATAACTCTACAATTTGTAGCACTTTCTTTTAATCTCTCAGTGGTATATTTACTATCTTAGATCATATGTTAGCAGCACAGTGAGTCCCAGAGGAGGAAAAGAGAAACCTATCGTTACTCAGATGTATAAAACCTCTCTCAGGCGACATCCACCAGTATCGTTCTAAAATGAAACCAAAAGAAGAGTGGACAAATGATACAAACTTGGGGTGCAAATGTCAGTGGGAGAGGAATTGAAAAGGAGATAGTGGCCCAATCACTGCTGTGACTACAAGAATTCAATCTAAGGTAGGGTCTTTCTAGCTCCCGACTGCCATAACTTTGATTAACCTTGCAGTGTTTCAGCACAGGGTCATGCTATCCCGTTGACACTTTTCCTTTGAGATGTCAGTCACATTTCAATAACTTTCCAGTGTGGGCTTGTAAGTCCTGTCTCTTCATTGACTTTGAATGAGGCAGGTTGCTTATGAATGCAGCTTGAAGTGTCACTCAGATATTCTTGCATTGTGTTATCTTTGATTGACGTGTCTGGAGTGGTGGAAAATTCAGGGTATCTAACTGCCCCTGGTTTGACAGCGAGGACCCTCCATTTTTTTATTTTTATTTTTAATTCCTGAGACTCTCTCACCCTTCTGATGATAATGAGATTTGGTACTGCTTTTTTCTTTACACTTTTAACAAGCGCACGAGAGTCCTATCCTGCAGATGTAGCATCTTAACATTTCTGTCTGGAGTTTAGGTTCTCACAGCATGAAAAGCATAAGCTCCACTAATGGAAGATAATACGTTAATGATAGCAGAGAAAGCACTGGTTCAGGAAAGGGCATGAAAGAAATTCCTATCGGTTTAGCCTTCAAGATAGCTTTTAGTTATGTCTGGCTTGTGTAATTCCTAAGGGTTAGGCCCAAAACCATTTAAAAAGGCCCAGCAAGAAGGAAGGAAAAGCATGTCTAGTTTTTCAATGTTTATTATTAGCAACATATACTGTAGCTGTTTTTGTGAAAGTTTCACTATGTAGTAGAAGGCTGTGTCCCAGAACAGTGATTGTTCCAAGGCTGTGTTATTCAATAAGCTGATTTATAACATATGACTCCAGTTATAATCCAAGAGTTGCTCCATTTATTTTAAACAAAATAAATATTTCTCTGCTGTAGCCACTTGAGGTTTATAATCTTGTTTTCAGGAGTGCCCTGGCTCACATAAACACACTTACCCCCCTTCCAGTGCTAACAGAAAATGCAGGGTCCGTGGTGGAGGAGGGGAAAATTCTGT
This sequence comes from Burhinus oedicnemus, assembly GCA_008921705.1. Taxonomy (NCBI): domain Eukaryota; kingdom Metazoa; phylum Chordata; class Aves; order Charadriiformes; family Burhinidae; genus Burhinus; species Burhinus oedicnemus. Next base: position 2,887,271 of record VFFE01007167.1, on the reverse strand, counting down.
CATATAAAATAGTTCATATCTGTTTCATAGTGTTTCATAAATCTGGTTCCCAGGCAGTGGAGGAAAATGAATAAGAAGCATTTTTGGTTCTTTCAAGCTACTACTATAGCTTTTTTTGCTCAGCTGAATGGAAAGAAGCATATAAAAACAGGTAGCACTGGAAACCAGATGTAAAACAATAGCAAACAAAAAAACTCTTTAACAAGCATAATCTGTTGTCAGTGAAAGGTGAAGACATCATTAAATTCACAACAGTGCTTATTTTACTAATGTAAGTTGTGAAGAAAGCAGTCATGCTGAGATGTGAAAAAGGAAGCAAGGGCTGTATCCTGAGCATTGCTATGCCAAACTCTTGCATGTGTGGCCGTCTCCCAGGCTGAACCTTGACTAGATCTGTAGCCACCCATGTAGTGCACAGGGAGAGTGCTGTGTCTGGGGTGGAATCCACAACATTTACTGTGATGAGGAGACAGCTATTTAAGCAAGCTAATATCAGGGAGAGGGGGGTGTCTTACGGATCATCATGCACGGTTTCAGCAGCAGGAATGAAAAATACCCCATCATAGCTCACAGTCTGATGGCTACGGCACTTTACTTGGCAATTGGAGTTGGAATACTCTTGAAAGACAATTGAACTGTATCCTCTCACATCAGTGCTTGAATTACTGGATAATTGGGACCAATGGTTCTTCCTGCAGCCAGGTTTTATTTTTTAAATGGTACTTAGAGCGGCACTCTGTGTAGACCTCAATCTGCTACAGGTGCTTGACAGAGCCTGTAAGATCAAGCCCTCAGAAAAAGGAGGCAGAAGAACATCTAGCTTATTGATCCTGATGGGGCTTAAGTCTGCTCTGGGTGTGAAACTGTTGAGCTCTGTCGAAACTGACACTCTTCCCTGTGTCTTCAGAAGCAGAACCCTAAATGTGTGAAAATCTTCAGTGTATGACGCATGGTGGGTGGATCCTGGCCAGATGCCAGACGCCCATCCAGTGGCTCTCTCACTCCCCCTCCTTGGCAGGACAGAGGGAAAATAAGATTAAAAAGCTCATGGGTCAAGGTAAAGGCAGGGAGATAGCTTACCAATTACCGTCATGGGCAAAACAGACTTGACGGGGAGAGAATAAATTTGATTTATTGCCAATTCACATAGAATTGGATGGTGAAAAGCAAAGACAAATTAAAACACTTCCTCTCCCCCGCCGCCTCCAAGTGGCGCAGGATGGGGTATGGGGGGTAGGGGTCAGTCCGTAACATCTCTTCCCTGCCTCTCCTTCCTCCTCACACTTTTTCCCTGCTCCAGCATGGGTCCATCCCATGGGTTGCAGTCCTTCAGGCTAAACTTGCTCTGGCATCGGGTCCTCCACAGGCTGCGGTGTGGATGTCTGCTCAGATGCAGTCTCCAGGAGCTGCAGGGCAATCCCTGCTCCCCCTCCTTCTTCTCTCACCTTTGGTGTCTGCAGACCTGTTTCTCCCACTTCTTTTTCCTCACTCCTCCCCGCCTGTGTAACATTTTGCCCTTTCTGAAAGCTGTTTTCCCCTGAGGCGCCACCACGGTGGCTGCGGGGCTCAGCCCTGCCCTGCGCTGGGTCGGTTGGAACCGGCTGGAACCGGCTGTGTCTGGCACGGGGCAGCCCCGGCCTCTCCTCACAGAGGCCGCCCCTGCAGCCCTCCGATATCAAAGCCTTGCCGCGTCCACCCAATACACCAAGATACGGCACCTGAGAAAGGTAGATGGGTTCACAGATACTGTAGAAACTGGGTTTTCAGGATTGTTATTTTGTCTTAACTACCTGTGAAGAATTGTTCTGTCGTGGGATCAGGAGAATCCCAGCCTGAATTTGTAAAAAATAAGGAGATGCTATTTTGATTAATTTGCTTTTAACTTACTATAGGATGTTGGACTAAGCATTTAACAATTCTGCTCAAAAGTTCCTCTTCCCTTTCTCTTTATATTTTCTTGAATGCTTATCACCAAAAGTTTATGAATCTTAATTAATATTTACAGAAGCTTTGAGAACCTTGGCAGAAACAGTAAGTTCAAATTTGTCCAAAAAACTAGTGCTTTGATTGAAAATTCCACCTCCTTCTTCTAATACACGCTGCAAGCAGATGTTATGTTTTATTATGTGTCACTTAATGGTACCAAGATTAACCTTAGTATGCTTTCCTTATGGCTTACACACACAGAAAAGGAAAACTGGTCGATGAAAATGTAACAGGTATATATAGACATTAGTCCATGGCCTGGCTTGGAACCATGATTTTTAAATGAAAAGCAGATAGGTGCATTCACAAATACCTAGATGCTCTTGCTAGTAAATATTTTTAATGATTATTTCATTTCCATGAGTGTTTCTTAATACTCCAATACCTCTTTAAACATTTTGGGAAATAATGTTAGCATGTTTTCCTTGCAAGTAGTTTCTTTTGATTTTTATTAATTTATTTTTATATAACATTAGTGCAAAAAATGTGTACACATGCATATGTGTACATTCAATGTGTGCAGTATAATATGCATTCTTTCAGCAGCAACATTACGGCCACCCCATTGATAGAAGCTAATATGCTCAAGAAGAGACCGTTCTAAAACACACTGAACCTCCCTGTGATACTGACTTAATTCTTCATTCACCTGTCTTGAAATGTAGCAGAGCAATAAGAAAAAAAAAAGAAAAAAAAAAAAAAGTATTTCCCAGTGGACAGCCATGAGCAAAAAGACAGAAAGCTGTGACCTGACTTGAGATATCACATTTGGGGCCTTTGTCCAACTGCTGAGGTCTGTGTATTATCACAATAAATGGCTATGGAAAGTCTTTTAGTTATCTTTCTGAAAGAGGTGTTCAGGAGCAATTTTCTAATGTCACCATCTAATTTGTGCTTTAATATTCGATGCATACTGAACTATTTCTCCTGACCTAAGTGCCTGTATTTTTATGCCATTACTGAAGAGATTTAAGGTGTGTAAGCAGGCAGGATCTCTCTGGAAGCCTGTGAAGGTGCATAACTTCTTTTCATTGCTAAGTTAAGTTGCTTGTAAAAGCTTAACATACTTTAGGAAGTTGGATTTGCCAGATACTCATGATGTAAGTGTAAATAAGTTAAGTTAGGCTGAGTGCTAAGGATCACATTTAACTAGCGTAGTCAAATATGTGGTGAATACTAAGAGAAAAAAATGAAGGAAGGGAATGGTTTTTATATTAACCTTTGAGTGGGAACATAAAATTGCATTTTTATTTATTAGTCAGAATTTTCTAGGACTTCAACTTTTTAGAATTATACATTTTCACCAGGAGATTGAGTTTATTTCAGGATGAATAGAAGAAAGATGTTAGAAGGAATCTGTCTCAGTATCCAATACTTTTTGCTCTTTGCAGCTCTGCTTTCTAGCAGTCTGACTGAACCTTTCTCCTACATGTTAAGTGTCTGTGTTTAAGTCATTCTTGTCGGGAGATCATCTTCAAGTCTGGCAGACTTGGTATCATTAGGAAGTCTTCCCTGATGTTTTGCCAGCAAGGCTCTGCTGAGGCTTGCAGGGTAGTGCTGTAGCTGCAGGACTGCACCACAAAGCAGTGTCAAGGTGGTATGCATTTCTGCGATAATGACAACAAATACTTATTAATCGCACTGGAAATGAGTGATTTTAATTTTTTTGGTTTTTTTTTAATTTTTGGTTTAGTGATTCTACCTTACTGTATGCGAATGCTCTTTGACCACTGGCTGTCATCTCCGAGCTAATGACTCTGGAGCATTAGCCTACTGTTCCAACCACCTCTCATCTGTCCCTCTTTTCTGAATGCAGTAATGATGTAGTAGTGAAATGCTACTATTAGGTGAAGCTTTTCTTAGTTTAATTCCACTTTACTGTATAGGCCATATAACTTGTGCATGAATATCTCCCTGGATGAGTGGGAAACACTCCTCATTTTGATTCCCATCAAGAAAAATGGCTTCAGCCCAGTTCAGAATATGTGCTTTAACCTGTTAGATGAAACAACAACTATTTGTGTGTGGTGCCAGATTTGTTAGGTGTGATCCAGGAGTGCTTACGACCAAAACTGATCTAGCAAGCCCCCCCTTCAGGGATTTGGATGGACTAGAGAAGGAGGCCCTCAGTCCTGAAAAGGCAAGGGAATGGATTTCATGCCCAGATCAGACATATGACTGAGTTACAGAAGCTTCATGTTCACTACATATCCTCTGAGCTTCAATAGCAGACTGTGTGAGTACTCTTAGCCAATGTTAATTGAAGTGTAATTAGACATGATCCGTTGATGTAGCTCAGCTCATGTGTGGAACGTCTCTACACTAAGGTCACTTGAGAGTGTGAGTACGCCAACTTAGATAAGCAAAAAATACTGATTTGAAATAGAAGGAAGGGGTTTTTAGGTTAGATGTTTAGAAAAGCTTTTCAGTGGCAAAGATGGTTAAGCAGCAGACCTGTTTTGTGATATTGCTGGCACTGTGGATCTGTAAGACACGAACATGTTAGATATAGTAAGAATTGTTTTCTTATGGGTAGAGGTGACTTCCAGCTCTAGGACTGAAAGGCCCACAAAAGAATTTGCTTGCCCTAAGCCATTTAGCAGAAGTTATATGGTAAACCTGTGGTGGAAGAGGGAACCTAATAGTGGTTTCCCAAACCCTGCCCTTCATTTGAACAGAATCTTTGGTCCACAGCTTTTGTTTACAATCTTTTAGACAGTTTTTCAGTCTCTCTGACAGTATTTGTATTTCCATCCCATATACACCTACTTCTTTCTGACTTCTATTTGTTACTTAGATGTTTTCCATCCAAATTCTGAGCTAGGATGTTTTTGCTAAAATTGTGGTTGCCGGAAGAACTGCGAGGACAAGATATGTATTTTGTTGGAGTTCCTTTATTTAATCTTGAGGGGAAGTAAAATTATTTGCCTTCAATGTTTAAAAAATGTTCAGTATTTTAAGCAGCAGCTATCGTTCCTGTCTCTGTATGCATATGTACCCGTGGAGAGAATAGCTGTGAGGAACACCCTTTTCTGGAAGTCCCAGGGACGATTCTGGCTGGAGTTTCAGTGCCATAGTCACTCCTGGCTTGATTCTCGCCATGCATTTACCCTGGGGCAAATATGGTTTTAATTTCAATAGCATTTGCTTTTTATTAATTTTACTTCATTGTATATTTTCACTTTAATTTCATTTGGGCTTTCTTTTCCTATAGAAAATCTGTGCAGAAACTAGAAAATAAATTAAAAAGAATCACTGACACACTAGGAGACACACAGCTCAATAACTCATTAAGGTTTAGAGATGCTTATTACATATATTCTCAATTTTCATTCACAACATGCAAAGTGCAAACTCCATCTCTCTTTTGACTGTGCACTGTCGGTAAAATGGATTACATATTTTCCTTGCACAGGATATATTGTCTATTGAGATCCATGAAAATAAACACAATAAAAATTCCAACGAAATGTTATTGTATAGAATAAGTGGTTGCTTTTAAAGTCTCACTATTTCAGCTGCATTAATTGTACAAGCTACAGAGTTTAATATTTTTTGAGGAAAAAAATTAGGAACTTGTTTGAATTATTCATGTTTTGAAAATGGCCTATATGACAGCTATTTTCATAACTCATTTTTACTGCAAGTTTAGCACATACCAAAACTCCCACTGAATTGAGAAATTAGGATAGCTATGATTTTACCTAAAGTATTTTCATGCTTTCTTTTAAAGAAATAGCTTCCTTACTGTTAACATGCTGCACATTGTCATGAATGTGGTACTGCAGACCTATGAAATCGTATAATGCTTTTCTTCAGTTCATCAGGCTATAAGATCTTGTCCTGCTTAGCATTAACAGGATAGCTTTCTAATTAAAAGATTTTTAATCTTCCTTTCTCTCCAGCACTGAGAAAACCTGGGCCCCCACATAAATGGTAGTTTCATAATGCACAATGAGGAAACTACTAGCAAACAGAAAAATATTAAGCTTGAGATACTTTTTCCAGTTTTGGTCTGTAGAAGGGAGAGTCAGAAACTGAAAGCTCTCTCACTCTTCTGTCTTTGTTCTCCCTCCTTGGACCACACAGAAAAAAGTTGTTAAAGGGTCTCGAGCACCTTGGGTGTAAAGAGGGAGCAAGAACTGAGGGGTAGGATTTTTCTCTTCAGCAGCCTGATGCATGCAGATTAACCTGGATATATGTTCATGCTTCTCACAGTCTGAATCCAAACACTTACAGTTAGCAGCTGGAACCCTAATACTCTCCTTGGAAGAATGACACTAGATCCGTATTTATTCAGCACCTTTTTAGGAATCTCATTTATGCAATCAAAAAGGATACTTTACTTCCAGCTTGCCGCTTCTATATTGCAGCAATGTTTTGGTCCCTGAGTACAGCCAAATTAATAATTTCTTGATATATGCCAGGTTATATTGCTCTTTCCTGACCAAATAAACTAATTTAAATATGTTGCTTGTACTACACTTGGATGCTGACCCTAGTAAATTGTGGTGACATCCAGAAAATTACTCATTAGGAAGAGGTATTTAGAATAAATGAGCTGTAGATTGAAGGAGCAAATGTGCTATAAATCTCATTTTTTTATGTGTTTGATTTAATTTACAGTCCTGATTCTGGTCCATCTTCATCTAGGTATTGCTTTCTTCTTGAAAGGATTTTGAACAAAATATCCATCCACCTAGCAGGATATTGTGAATATGTGCTTACCTTTGACAGACCCCTGGGTTTTAAAGGAAAGTAAGAAAAGCATGTTTGCCCTAATAAAGAGATTTTTTTAAAACAAAAGAAAAACACTAATTTCTAATGAAAAACTGCTAAACATTAAAAAAAAAAAGAAAAAAATGTACCATATGGCAATTATGCCAAAAGATTGAATTTATTACCAAATAAAACTGTTGGCTTGTGCATTTCACAGTTTCCTCCATTCCCAATCAGTGTGTTTTTAGAGGCTTTCTGTAGGGTTAGTTGCCCAGACTTCTGCAAAAACAACAGTTTGTCCTTATTGCAGGAGGTGTTAGGAAATCAATTCCAACTGGAGCACCGAAAGAAATTACAGACTGGTTTTGTCCCAGCTGCATGACACATGCCAAGAGCTGATTTTTCAGTGCAGACTTTTAAAGAAATGAATACAGAATTCTGTTTGTTCTCCTACTGAATGAGTTATCCTTATTGTGTTTTTCATACTTCAATGTGCTCTTTAATATTTCAGCAAAGTCACTGTTCGCTTTCACCTCAGTGTAAATGTTTTTACATGTCATGTTTTCTTTTAAGAAGTAATCTTTTAAGGAAAAAAAAAAGTAACAACCTATGTAAAGCTTCAGTTTAATTACTAAATAATATTTGTGTGTGACAGGCTTACTGTATCAGTGATAGCCAGATGATAGCCATAATAACTTATAACAGCTTCAGATGTGACGTGTTTCATTGTTGCTGTTATTCTATTGAATGACTTTTTCAAAAAAAAAAAAACCAAAACCCTATGGGATTTCAGAGCGATTATAGAAAATTCCTGTGAAATTTCTTCTAATGTTCCCTGGTCTCACAGAGCCTGCTAATGAATACTCACATCCCAACATGATTTTGAATCTTTAAAAATATGTGTTTAATATCTGAAATTTTGTACCATCAATTTCCTTTATAATCTACAGTTTTAATTAGGTCACATGATGGAAAGTATTTCCCTTCTTCCTCCCCCTCCCACCCACTGCAGCCGTTCATCTATGAAAGTGGACGTTTGCATTATCACCTCAGATAACATTTGTAGTCTGAAGTTGTGAGGCCGAGATGCAGTTAGCATGCATTTAGCATGCATATTTAGATGACATGCATGCAGAGCTTTCAACGTAGCTTGCATCCAAATTGTAAAACAACTTTTTTTTTTTGTGCAGGCACCTACTGAATGAACTTTCTCGGTGTGTTCAGCAGTGCTTACTGCATTCAAATTCTATTGCCAAAAAGAGGGTGAAGGGATAAATTTGAAGACGTGAGATCCCCTCACTTCCACTTGGGCACGCAATGTGACTCTCACAACTAAGTTGGCAGAGATCCTTGAGACATGAAAGGGAATTCTTCAGCAAGGACAATGGTGTTTTTATTTGGCAGTAGGAAAAGATGCAAGGGAACACAATTAAGCTCCATACTCTTGTGCTGAATGGCTTAATTCAGCTCTCCTCGTTCACCGATATTTCACTCGTGTTCCTGTGATTGGCATGGGGAGGAATACAGGAAAACAAGTCCACAGAAGCTCTCTTCACAAGGACAACTGACTTATCTATAACCTGTCAAATTCGCCAACAGCTAATGTCAGTGTATTAAACCCTTTCTGAACGTACTTGCGCAGTTTGTTCATCAGATAGATTCTGTGAACAGAACTCATCCTTGAATCTCTCCCCTCTCTCAGGCCTCTCCTAATTTGCCGTCTTTGGCATTTAATGTCAAGGAAATAGTATAATGTGAATTTGTGAAAAATATTTTCAGCAAGTTCATGCTGATACAGAATTTCCCTGAGAGGCAACATTAATAATGGGTTGGCACAACACATTTGCTGCAGTGGGTTTGATGCCTTGATTGAGTTTCCGTGGTGCGTTTGTTGTTGCTTTGGGGAACGTGCGGATATTGGGTTCAACAGACCATAGAATTTTGAATTAACCTCTCTTTTTCTCTTCATGAATATAATGGCTTCGCAATCTGTTCTTGCTTTGGCCTTTTATGTAAGGGAAGAAGAAAAGCTTTGATTTTTTAAAAAATCTGCCATTTTTGAGAGTATTGTGAGGAAAAAAATAAATATACATAAGGAAACATTGATTCATAAGAATCTCTTAGACTACTTTTCCTCAAGAGTTTCCTACACTGCTTCTCTATAAAATATTCAGTTTAGCCCTAAAGTGCAAAAGATGAAAACCATTAGCACTAAGTTCAGCCATGGCAGCTCCAGTTACACCCTTTGTTTAGGAGAAGCTTATGATGATTTTCAAGAGTCCTGTTAAACCCAGTGGTCTCATTTTAGCTAAATTTCTCTTTTCCTGAGAGTTGTAATTGAATAATGTAATTTTACAAGATGAAGACTGAAAAAAAAAAGAGAAAAAATATAGGTTTTTTTTATTCCCTGCTGCTGTGTTCAGAGTATGTTCTGGTTGCCTTTTCAGTCAAGGAATTTGCTTTGAGAGTCTCAAAACACCAGAGTAACAGTCTGATCTTTGCATTATTTCCAAAGCCTAAGAAGTTTCTTTTGTGCGTGTGTCTTTGAGAGAGCTACACACTTGGATGTGGGAGAGGATAGCTGCTAACACAAAATAGTAGTTAGAGGCTGTATCTGTATTGCAAGGTGAAAAACGCAGTTAGGGTTAACTTAAGGGAAAGTTGATATAATACCTACTAGTATCGTGATTTGTAAACTGAGGTACAGGGTGAGTATGAATCTGTTATTTAAAAATGGCATAACTACCAAAGTACATAACTTTGCATATTATTTTTACTCCTTAGACTGGTATATTACATATAATTTACTCCTTATCTTTAATATTTCACCATGTTTACTCTTGAAGCCCTGTTTGCTTATCAAGACATATTTTCAAGTTATTTTAATTTACTAGCTGCCTACGTTAGCTCAATCTCACAGTATTTTGGTTGTTCCTCTGACAAGCAAATGTTTAGGCTTTTAATTAAAAAAAAAAATAATACCCTGGGATAATATTATTATTTTTCTGTTTTATTTTAAAGAAAACCTGATATGAACAGTTTTTCAAGTTTACTAGTTTAACTCTACCTTAACAGCAAGCCATTGGCATATTCCTGAATGTTCTTTCTACCTAGGTGCCGGCTGTGATTACAAAGAATTAATAAAGTTGTTTCATACTTTAGCGATTTGTTTCCTGAGATCCTCGTTCAAAGTTGTGTGGGTTTTAGAGAGCGAGTTAAATTGGAGAAAATTAAATTAACCTTTGGGACAGTCTGTCTGTATTCCAGACTTGCAGTAAATAATTTGGGTGAAATTTATTTTCTCTAGAAATTAGCTGAAATGATGCTGACTATAGTTTAGCTCTTAAGAAAATGGTGTTTAAGACTTTTAACATGCTTTTACCCCCCGACAGAAAAGCCCAAAATTGGCAGTTTCCTCCCTTTGTTTATAAAATACTACAGCAAGCATAAAAAGGCTTTTCATTGGTTATTGTATGCACCAGACTTTTTTCCAAATTTTCTTGTTCTCACTGTGTTAGCTCCATTTTTGGTGACAGCAAGGAAAGCAAGAAACAGATAAATAGGTCTTTGCAGCAAGATGAGCTTAAAGTAGCATAAGCATAGGGTGAAGCTGGAGGAGTAGGGGGCACTGTTGTTTTTTCATAAACTGGCTTAACATTCCTGTTCTTTATCCTCTTGCCTTTGCCCTTACCAGCTCCACAAGCAAGAGTCAGAATTGGTTGTTGAATGGACCTGATTTTCTGAATGGTCAGCACCTGTTACTCTAAGTAGGGTACCGAGAACTGAGAATCCCAACAATCCTGTAAAAAGATAAGACACATTTCTTTAATGCTGTCTTTTCCACTATTTTTATCTCTACTGGACTGAACTGTAATAGTGACAAATGAAAATTTTAGCAAAAGTTGTCGTGATGTTGCCAAACCCACACAACTGCACTTGATTTGGTAATCCAACTTCTTGCATGACACAAAATGTGGGCAGTTTTGGTATCAGAAGATCACGCTGCTTTTTTACACGCAAATAGAAGGCATTTAGCTTGTCACCATATGGAACAAAAGTAATTACTGAAGATGAAAGGCAAAGCAAGACAATTAGCATGCTTGTTGATTGTCAAGAAGCAACCTTCTGTATCTCAGAATGCTGTAATTCAGGTTTCATCATAAGGTTTTTTGGGAATGCACCAGAAGTAGTGATTTGAAAGATTTATTCATTTATTGCAGTGACAAATGCAATGGAAGCCTGTTCAGAAGCTTGCTTTATACTCAGTTGCTTCTTGTAACTGATTCATTTGTCAGGTATTTGACTAGGAGGAACTCAGTATAACATTATATTGATGTAGATGAGTGCAGAACAAAATATGTTGAATTTCATAGGCTTGCCTATACAACAGAGCTGATTATCACTGTATCTTAAATATCAGGTATTTTATTTGATAGGATTTACCATCTGTTGAACATGATCTTTCTGTAGTAGTGGTATGGCATGGTAATTTATAATGATAAATATAAGGAAATTGCAGATATATAAAAAAAATGTAAAGAGATTTCTCCTAATTTCCTGTCTTCTCTCATGTGATTTCTGTCAAGGATACAAGAGGGGCTATCCTTTTTTCTGTGGCAGAATATTAAAAAGTGAATGTGTTTTAAAGCATATTTTCACATGTTCTCTGATCTAGATTCAGCAAGATCAGTTCCTCCACATAGGATAATTCAAGTTTATGGTCACGTTATTCCTTCACTCGTTTTCTTCTTCAGGGAAGCTTCAGCTATTAAAGTTATAAAGAAAATGGTCTCAACAAAAGTCCCAGCAGAAGAGTTTGTAACTGGCCACAGAGAGAGAATAGGTTGGCAGTCTGCAATCCTCATGGTCCATATTAGGTGCTTTGATGCAACCCAGAGAGTTAGGGACACTGTTAAATCCTTTGCTACCACAGGTTATTCAATCCTGAGTGAAATAATCCTTAATGTGAGATGAAACTCTCTTTTATCTGGGTTGAAGTCTAATCATTTTTCCCCAATCAGGAAATGCCCTGGCATTTTAGGACAAGAGGAAATGGGCACAAACTTGAACATAGGAGGGCACACCTGAACCTGAGGAGGAACTTCTTTCCTTTGAGGGTGGCAGAGCACTGGAACAGGCTGCCCAGAGAGGTGGTGGAGTCTCCGACTCTGGAGACATTCCAAACCCTCCTGGACGCCATCCTGTGCAACCTGCTCTAGGTGTCCCTGCTGTGGCAGGGGGGTTGGACTAGATGATCTCCAGAGGTCCCTTCCAACCCCTGTGATTTTGTGATACTGTGATCTTCTCCACCCTCTGTGGTACATTGCTTCTTCTTCATGACTCAATGTATTGGATAGGAAATCTAGGGACAATGAGAAATCAGGAATCCAGTGTATGTCCTTACCTGTTTCAGAAGTCTACATGTCACATTCATAGGCTTTATAGTTATTTTTTCTGAATAATCCTTTCTAATTTCAGGGTAATGAACATTCAAGCCATAGGTTTAGACATGACTATGCTATTTTATTCTGTTTCCCTGTTCTTGCCACAGAATGTTTCTTAAATTTAAGGCTTGCATTATATTCCCCTGTGAATGTTTTGCATATGTAAAAATAAGATGGAAAACTACAAGACAGAAATTAACTTTTTTTGAGCCTTTCTTATCCAGGAGAACATTTTAATCAATTTTATGGAGCATATTCATAAAATGTTGTCTCCTAATTGTGAACTGATTGAAATATTCTGAAAACAGATACTATGTGCTTAAGTTAAATATTAAGAATGTGTTGATAATCTTTAATAAAAAATACCAAACTTGATTGGAAAAAAAAAAGAAACAGAAATTTTGTTGTATTCGATTAACGTTCTGAAATGGTATGCTGTACCACCATGTATCAGTCTGCTTCAACCCATTTGTATGCCTGCATGTGTATATATCTATTACTTATGCAGTTATTATAATACTGGAGTTACGATGAGAAAGTGAATCCAGAGAGGATAGGTTACACACACAAAAAAGGGTTATTTTGTAGTTGACCTGGGTGATGTAACTGTTGACTTATTAGTTGCCAACAGAGCTACAGTACATTTTTCTGATTGACTTGCATGAGAATAGCAGCAACTTGTCCAAAGGTTGTGGTTTTGTTTTCCTTTTGTGTTTCAAAGACAGCAGCCTTAATTAAGATTTGTGTGATGACTTCAGCTGAAATTTTCTTCGTTTAGTCAAAGCCTTTAAATTTCTTAATAGTGCTGTTTATAGTATGTTAATTTGAGTTAATTTTACTGCACTATATGATACACTGATTTAGAAACATGTGTAATAGTCCATTTTTGAGTGGAAGGAGACCCTTTCTTGGTTTATTCTTGTAGGCATGTATTGTCTGCTCTGACCTGCAATTCATGTAATAAATCATTTTTAACACAGGCACAGGTGTCCTTTTGAGTTTAAGTATGCTTTCCGTTCATATTGTCTGCTATAATTTTTTTCTGATGTATGGCTCATTATCACATCATTCTGTGTGTGCAAGTATTTTTATAGCATCAGCTTTTGTAGCCATTTCTAGTTTCATAGCTGAATTTCCTATACTCATTTTTGAGTTTCGTATTCAAACTGTATGCATGAGCTTTAAAAATACCATATTCGAATCACTCTTGCAATTTTTCAGTGAAATTTGAATCTGTCTGAACCTGATTTATTCTCCAGTCTGAAAACAAATGGTCTGATCAAGTAATGGTTGAGAAAGTAGCAAAGAATTCCAGAGTTCTTTATGATTTCAGATATAGATAGCTACCTATGGCATTACAGCTGTGAGGGCTTGACTCTGCAGAAATGATTTATGGTAGTTCTTAAACGTACAGGTAGTATTTCTGTCAGGCTGCGTGTGTAAAGGGCTACAGGACTTTCTCTAAAAAAGTCTTTTTTTTTTCCTCCAATCGGAACTGAAAAAAAAAAAAAAAAAAGGAAAAATAATATGGGTGATCATCCAGTCCATTCCAAAGCAAGATGAACTATACCTAGATCATTCTGGACACACGTTTGTTTCTTAAAGACGCCCAACTGTGGGAACGCCAAAGCTCACGTCACAATCTGTTTTAGTGTTTCAGTAACCTTCCTTACTGTTAGAAAGGTTTTCAGCATCTTGCTACAATTTAATTTCACTAATTCTTTATCATGGGCAAGACATTACTTGTTAGAGCTACCTTTTACACATTAAAAGATTGCTATCATCTTTATCTTCAGCTTCCTCTTCTTTAGCTTTAACAACCTCAGGTTGTTACATCTCAAAGCTTTCCTTGTTGGTCAGACACAGGATAGTTCTTCTCTGGATTTTTTCCTGTTGGTTCGTATCTCTTTGAGCTGCCCGAACAGGACAGAAACAGTGCGTGTCAGGTTTTCCCAAAATTGGAGCAAAGCAGAAGATTTATCTTTTGTATCCTGCAGGTAGTTTTCAGTTTTACATATCCAAGGATGTGTTTCTTGCAACAGAAAGATGCTATTTATTTATTTCCAGATTTGATCTCCAGATCCTTCCCTGAAAACCCTTTACCCACCCAATTGTTCTGTATCTTGCATTTGTACAGATTTGTTCCTGCCTTTTAGAATTTTGCACTCTGACCTTCCAACACACTGGTAAGCCCAGTTATGTGTCTTTTTTAAAAAGAGTAAGCACTTTCTCCATCACTTACATTATTATTAAAACTTTAAACAGGCCTGCTAGAGGGAAAAAAAAAAAAAGTAACAGAAATCAATTTTTAGCAATAGCTTAGTCACGATTACACTATACATACAGTTATCTAATCAGTTTTGCACCCACACTATATTAGTACCAGTTAGACAAGCTTTCCCTTTTTCTCTTTTTCATATGTTTGAGAAATTTCTGAGGCAAGAGCTACGTAAATGACCTTGCTTGCAACTCACTTCTCCTGCTTTGCAACTTACTTCTCCACAAGGCCTGTTACCATTTTGTGGAGGGATTTAATTCTGTTGACATGATTTGTTCTTAAAGGGTTGACTAATTCTTAACTAATTCATTTTGCCTGTTCCTTACCTCCTTTTCATATTTCCAGCTACTTACAAATCATGTTGTTTGTTTGTTCCAGAACTTTTCTGAGACTTAATAGCTGACAGATAGATTTGTTATTCCTAAGCTTCTGCTTCCCTACTTTTTTAAAGATGGGTATTGCGTTTTCTTTTTTTCCATTTTATTGATACCTCATGTGTCCTTCACAGACTGCTTTTCTGATGACAACAGTTCTGAGACGGCTTTACCAGTTCTCTAAATACCCTAGGAGGAAGTTCATCAGGCACATCTGTTCTGAAAACTAATTTACTTAAGTACTCTCTAACCTTTTCTGTCTGTATTTTTAATTGAAATCATTCCTTTGTTGTTTGTATTAATTATGCTAGTCACCTCCTCATTGTTGACCTTTTTAATTAAAAGTAATGCAAAAAAGACATTAAACACTTTGGCCTTCACAGTGTCATCTGTCAGTAACTTTTTTTCTCTGTTGGATAGCAGAACAACACTTTCCTTTGTCTTCCCCTTAGTCAGTTTGAATAGATTCAGTTTGATTAGTGCAGGATCCGGATATTTTAATTATGTTTTATCCTCCCGGTAGGTCAGTTTAAATTTCTATGGAAGGGATTTTTTTTCCATTGACCTTCCTGGGTTCATGTTCATGGCAACAGTCAAATTGCTGGTATTACGGGAAAGCTTTATACAAGTAAATACACATTTTTTATTTTATTTTTTTTAAAAAGCATTCAAGCCAAAATCAAGAAAAGTCAAACTTGACAGTTTTGTTTGCTGAGTGACACATTCAGCCCCTCATTATTCACACACAATGAAAGTGAACTTTTCAGCAATTGGAAATCACTTTGGCATGATCAGTCAGTCAGAGGATTTGATGGTGTGAACATTCCTGATTCTCCAGTCTACTACAGAGGACCTTTTATGTGCTGGAATGGTTTTTAGCACATCTATCAATTTTCAGTCATAACTGTTCTACCATGAGAGTTGAGAGTATCATGAAACATGATGTTAACATGAAAGTGTTAAAAAGAAACAAACAAGAATAAAAATAGCATCACAATCTTATCTCTTTCAGAATTAACTTGAACTGATTCTCCTTCACTTGTTTAAATTTCATAATTTGTTAATATCATCCCTTTAGATTGACTCCTGATATTGTTTTAAAAAATTAAATACTTAGCCGATACTTCCCTGGTATCTGGTGTTAGGACGTGTAGGGGTGATTCAAAGCTGTATCAGGGGAGGTTCAGACTGGACATTAGGAAGCATTTCTTTACCAAGAGGGTGGTCAAACACTGGAACAGGCTTCCTAGAGAGGTGGTTGATGCCCCAAGCCTGTCAGTGTTTAAGAGGCATTTGGACATGCCCTTAATAATACACTTTAACTTTGTCAGCCCCGAATTGGTAAGGCAGTTGGATTAGAAGACTGATGTAGGTCTCTTCCAGCTGAACTCAGCCTCCTCTCCTCTCCTCTCCTCTCCTCTCCTCTCCTCTCCTCTCCACAATGAAGGCCTTCTACAACTGCACTAATACAGGTCTTACTAAGCAGTGCATGACTGCAAATACGTTTCTTTTTGTCACATTGTCACTTGAGAGGCGTGATTTCAGAATGATTTTTACATTAAAATCTCACTAGTAGAATGAAAAATAAATAAAAAAATTAAAATTGGATTGGTAATATCTGTGACGACACTTTCTAGAACACTTCAGTAGCATCTGTTTGACCATCTAGAAACAACTATTCCTTATAACACAGTAACATCACTTCAAGATGGCTGAAGACGTTTTAAAGCAGTTAAGTGGGAACACTTAGGAAATTTTCATGAAGCAAGTCCTTCAAAAATTTCTCTACCACCTGAAGCAGAATGAGGTTTTACCATTGTATGTGCAATTTGCAGGCTGCCTATGAGCTGAAGAAAGGGAAAGTTGAAAATCAAAAGAATGTAGTCCTGGATCCTTTTGTCTTCAGATGGGACAAGAGTGTTGAGCATGCCAATATGGACTCTGTAACTATTCATATATAGTATTAGTCGCTGAAAGAGGAGCTTCCTGGCTAGATGAGACTGAGATTTACACGGCTGAACATGTATTAAATCTGCCCTGGAGGACTTGAAGGAAGACTCCACAGCTAGAGGAGAGATTTGTCTTTTGGTGTGTGTATAGGAGGGAAGCAACTGTGGAAGAATGTACTTAAGAGTTAAGTTGGATCTTTCAACTTACAATATATGTTCTTCAGGATTAATATATCAAGAGGCATTTACTAGATATAGAAGTAAAAAGACATAGAGCATCAGATACCCATGTAAAATATTCTGCTATCAAGTCATAGGAGATTTCAGGATGTTTTGTTGTAACTAGACAACTTAGAAGAAAATCTTGCCCTTTGTTATAATACAGGTTGTCAGTGATGCCAGGGCTGCTAATGTACCATAAGCACTTACGGGCAATTTACTAAAGCTGTGATAACTAAATTTCATGCCAAAGATATCTAAATTATTTGTGAGATTTTAACAGCCTAAAATGTAGGTACAATATTTTCTACGGAATAGAAAACACAAGATTGTATTTTACAGTGACAGTAAATTTAGTCTGAGGGGAAAAAAGTTTTAATTCAGCAGTATCTAAATAGCATAATGTCATTGCCACCAGGGTGAGGCTTTTTTTTTATTTTTTTTATTTTTTTTTTGGTTGAATCCCATGAACTGCTTGCTGTTGCTTGGTTAGGTATGTCAGGTGCTAACTTGCTGTAGGCAGCACAGCGAGTGAAATGAGTGAAATGTTGTTACAGCCTTGGGCACCTGACATCCATGCTGTTTGTTAGCATCATCAGAGAGGTAATCCTGAGTGTAGATGATACTAACTTATCACAGCCCCACATATCACAAGGATGAAATCAGTTTCCCCAAGCTAATCCTGAAAGAGTTGACAACATATGCTAGAGTATATATGTTGTAGCTTTCATCATTCTGTTCATCAAGTACCATTTTGAATAGTTTACAATGACAGGCAAACAAAGCAAACAAAACCCGACCAGCCAATAACAAAATAAACCCCAGTATATTTCACTTTATGGCTTTGTATTTCAGAAAACATATTGTGTTAATCCCTCCATTGTTGGCATATTTACAACATTCTTTCACCATCTTCCAGAAAATTTATAACCTTTCCACTAAATCTAAGAACTGAGTGGGGGCAACAGTCCCATCAGCCTTGTCATAACTGAAAACAATACTCTACCTAAACAAGGTCTCAGATTTCATTGTTTATTTGGCGGCAGCAGAGCATGAGAAGACTTTTTGCAAATCCTCCATTCTTCTTAAACCTTGCTTGTGTCTTTATTAGGCTGTGTTTCATTACCAATAAAACTTCTGCATTTATCTTTTGATTAAATTGCAGGTTTGTGCAAACGCTAGGTAAAGTTTAGCTAATGCTGAAACCTGCTGCAGATAGTGTGCATTGGGGTCAGTGTAATCCCTGCAATAGAACTTGATGCTAAAATTACTCAGCAATCAAAATAAAAGATTTTCAAGGGGTAAGTAACTATATAGTATGTACGACAGTACCTGTGTAAACTCTACGTTCTCTGAGATACACATTAATTTTAATACTCTATTTCCCTCTGTAATAATACTATCTTTTCCTATTTTATTGTATCTGTTCAGTTTATCGACTTTAAGCTCTAGGTATGATTATTATTAATAAGAATTTTATATGCATAAATGTTCTGAGTGACCTCAAATGCCCTGGTGAGGCCGCACCTGGAGTCCTGTGTCCAGTTCTGGGCTCCCCAGTTCAAGGACAGGGAACTGCTGGAGAGGGTACAGCAGAGAGGGCTACAAAGATGATTAGGTGACTGGAACATCTTTCTTCTGAGGAAAGGCTGAGGGACTTGGGTCTTCTTAGTCTGGAGAAGAGAAGGCTGAGGGGGGATCTCATCAATGCTTATAAATACTTCAAGGGAGGGTGCTGGGAGGATGGGACCAGTCTTTTTTCAGTGGTGCCCAGTGATAGGACAAGAGGTAATAGGCACAAACTTGAACATAGGAGGGCACACCTGAACCTGAGGAGGAACTTCTTTCCTTTGAGGGTGGCAGAGCACTGGAACAGGCTGCCCAGAGAGGTGGTGGAGTCTCCGACTCTGGAGACATTCCAAACCCTCCTGGACGCCACCCTGTGCAACCTGCTGTAGGTGTCCCTGCTCTGGCAGGGGGGTTGGACTAGATGATCTCCAGAGGTCCCTTCCAACCCCTGTGATTTTGTGATTCTGTGAAAACAAGATAAAATTGTGAATTTTTCACTTTTAAAAAGGAAATGGTTGAAGATAAGATTTAAAAACAAAACAGAACAGAACAAAAACTGTGCAAGTCCTATTTGGTTTTATGCAGTAATTTGTTCTTGATAACGCACTGTCAAGGACAATTGTTATGGCCAGATTATTACAAAGAAGATGAAATAAACCCCACCAGTTCTTTGGTGCTTTTTGGTCAGGTTAAGAGAGAGGTAGCTTGGTGGTTTAGGAGGAGTCTGGAAATTAGGAGGAATACATCTAGGCCATAGTATCAGGTCCACAACATTTGTTCAATATTTTTGAAAAGGACTGAAATGATTGTATCCTTCTCCACCTACACTCCCACGTTCTGTTGACTTAACACCTGTCCCCACAACAGTTATGTTACAACAGAATTTTTTAAACTTAACATGGTTTGTTCCCTTTGCTTCTGGAGGCTTTTGCATTTCTTTAGTGTTGGTTCGATATTACAACTTTCCAATGTAATTCTGAGTAAGAAATAAAATAAACCAAACTGTATGTATAATTACAGTAGATATTGAACATGCTATATGTGGAATTACCAGTGCATAGGTCATCATCTTAAGAAGATTTTATTGTCAGGGGCTAGAATTTAGTGAAGTAAACTTCAACACTTCGAATGGTGAAGCATTAAGACCTGCTACTTGTATTGAGAAATCCTTCCTCTTATTGATTTTATTTTTCTTGGAGAAAAATAGTAATAAAAATGGATTCTAGAATAAATTTAATTTTCAGGTTTTTTATCCACTACATAAAAGCATCCTTTTTTAACTGTTAAAAAGCTGGTCATCTTATCCATATTACTGAAACAAAACACTGTGCTGTTAAATTGCAGTTAAGTCTCTGGCGTAACTGTATTTTTATGGAGGTAAAAAGACAGCTAGCTGAATTGGAAATGAGAGAACATTTCTTTCTTTCTGTGTTGATACAGAGGACTCATTAAATCTCATATCAGGCTTGCAGGCACTGCAGAAGGACAGACATTTCAGAGATCTTCAACCTCTTAGGAACTGTGGAAGTTAATGAGCCATCCTATAGTTATTATTTTGTGTTTTATCAGGGGTTTGCTCTGGGCTTTTATTTGATTTTCAGATTGTAGTGTGATCTCCTATGTGTGAGCGCTGGATGACATCAGCTCTAGAAATGCTGTGTTTTCCAGTAATGATGGGCTATACCAAATACTTTTAATGCCATTTGAGTCTTTTATGATCCTCCAAGTATCCCAACACCATTAAATATTTCAGACAAGAATCAGTAGGGCTTCATGGAGTTCTTTGGAGATCCAAGGACACTTTGGCCGTGGCGGCACTAGGATCTGCCAGGTGTACTGGGACCTCCAAATATTCTGGTATCTAGCCATAGCATAAACAGTGCTTCATCTCCTTCGGAACCCCCAGGCTACCTTTGGTCCCATGCTTGTCTCAGAAGTGCGTTTGATGTCAGGATGAAGGGCAACCAGTTAGTATGGGGAGGAGGGCATAGCTGCCTCCACTTCCTCCCCCTTGTCCTTGGCAGCCAGGAGAGGCCAGTGGGGGAGCACGACCTCAAATCTAGAGAAGCAGATGGAGAACAGGAAGTAAGGGAAGAAAAGGGCACCAAAAATGGTATTATGATATTAGTGAAGTATCAGAATTGAATAATTTTTGTGTCATTTGGGGTCATTCACTACTTTCCTCTTTGTTTCTCCTTCTGAGACAGTCAGAAATGCTTAAAAAAATTAAAAAGAGGCTTCTTTTCTACCGAATTTTATAAGGCTATCAGAATATTGTTCTAACAAAAGCTTCTAGTAAAGAAGTATATCAGAAAATATTTAAACATCTGGCAAACGTGAATCCACTCCCCGTAAGGGTAACTAAGAGCACCACTACGGTCACCGATGCTACACTATTAGTGTAGCTTGATGTATCCAACCCATTCATGTAGATCTGTAAAGCACAGCAGTAGCATCACCATTAGAAATGATGATTTGCTGAGCCCATGTTATGTGTTTGAACTAGCAGGTCTATGTCAGAGGATCATTCCTGGATTAAACCAGGTCCTTTAGACATAACACTTAGAAGTCAGTAGCAATCTTTCCATCTTCTTCTTTCAGCTTTTGATCAGAAACTCAGGGTCGATTTTCTTCAGCTAGAAGCATCCTTTTGGAGAATTTCAAACAAAACTCAAAACTATTCCTCTTCACACATTCTCTCTCCTACCCTGCAAAAGTCTGTCCTTTATTCAGAGACTTGTATTCCAGTTTCTTGTCTTACTGTTTTTGATTTCTTAAATAAACCCAGAAAAACAAAACAACCATGCTTTTTCTGAACATATATTTATCTTTTGAGGTAAAATGAGCACTGGAGTTCATTATCTTTTGAACCTAAGTAAGAAGTTAAAGAATGAGAGTCAGTTGAGTGAACATTTTTTTTTGTATGGGGGAGGGCATTAAGGAGGTGAGGAACTAAAAAGACATTTGTTTTATAGCAATCAGGCCTTCTCATGCTGACGTGCAGTATTTTTCCACTCCAGTTGACATGGTTAGACATCCTCTGACACCCTGGGGGATGTAAATCAGAGACTGAGAATTTTAGACTTTTTACTCTCTGGAGAAATGTACCCAGTATTTTAATGATTATTTATCTCTCCCAACTGTACATTTGCTTAGATGCATGCAGGTTTAAATATAAAAAAATATATATCCCCTCTCAAATCTTCAGAAGACGAGAAACTTTAGTCTGTATAGCTTGTTATCATTTTCCTATACATTTTCCAGAGGTGTACTAGGAACAGCCTGCTGTACAGCTGTTCTGCTCCAGCTGAACAGGTTCGTAGGGAATGAAGAGCTTAGAGCAATTTGTAGGCAACGAAGCAAAAAGAAAAATCCACAAAGAAGCAGCTGATGTTAGCAGCTTTTGAAGAGATTGAAAGAAAAGGGAAAGAATAGGGAGGCGAATGTAGAACAGAGAGAGAGAACATGATTTTGGAAGAAGTCTGAATTACTATTTTTCAAAACCAAGGAGAAGCTACAGTGCTTACCTTATAAGCCATACTTTATCCTTTCATGCTTTTTACTGCTTGCTGAACAATATCTACACTTAGAATATGCAGACATTAAGCCAACTCTTTACCTTCGTTGCACAAATGGCTAGGAGCTTGAGACCAGCAGCCAAAGTTTTGTGTTACATCTTTGTCACTGACACACACGTAGGCCTCAGACAGGAAAATGTTTAGGATGTGTTAAATTTTAAGCACATGGTTAAATCCCGCTACTTGCAATAATACCTTTCTGGAATGAAACCTGCGTGTTAAACTCTGCAAACCAATCTTGCAGTGCCTGTTTTCCTATTTGTAAGCCCAAAATAATAATACCTAGTTCTTATGTGTGTTCTGAAATTTAATTCAGGGCATTTATACATCACTCTAAGCAAAACTCTTAACATGACAGAATTGTGGTTTATTACTATATTTCATTAACATTAATAGGAATTGTTATGTGTGTGTAGTTCAAAGACATAAACATCTACATTTTCATGGCATTACACAGTATTGAGAATTTTAAAGGGAAGACTGTCAGTATTAATTGTCATTAAATCAATATCACAGAGTCGAGTTCAGCTCCATAGCTCACATCAAATCACATGGGGATTACTTCAAGAGATCCTTTAGTGGTTTTGGGTTTTGTTTTGGGTTTTTTTTTTCCCTATAGTTATTTACTCTCATACAAAGTGAATGTGAGATATTAATAATCAAAACTATATATCAATTTGCAGTTTACTTACCAGAAGGGCCTAGGAACTAAAGAAAGTGGGGATGAGGTGAGAAAACCTATAAACAAGGTGTAAGAGCAGCTCTGAGAATACGAGATATTTTTATTTAGATGTTTTCAGATGGACATTGTTTAGAAAGAAAATAAATACTTCATGATGTACAGATAATTGATAAATCATTAAAACACAAAAAAAAAAAACTGTGAGAGAAAGAATGTAGAAAAACACTTAAAAATGTTGTGGCTGCTGCATTTTTTAAAACACACATTAGTGATTTTGAGTTCCCCATAAGAGTACATTTGATATTCCTGAGGTATGTGATAGATGGGATGCAGTGTCATGGCACAGAGGGACCCATTATTATATTTCATTGGTTCTTTTATTACCTGAGGGTGAGCACAGGCAATAGAACAAGGTGTCCAACTTTTAACCTTTGGTCTTACAAGAAGCTAAAAGAAGGGTTTAAGTGTATTTTAAGTTATTATCCTTAGAATTGTCTCTATCCCTCTCTGTTTGCAACTGGTGAGCATGAATGTTATCCAGCTTGCAGTGTCAGCCCCTTATATTGCGTTCCACTTAGACCTGTTGTTTTCACCACAGGTCCCTTCATGCTTTTTCCTCTGCTTTGTGTGATAAGCTATAGGTTGTGTCAGATAACTTCAACATGATTCCTGCTTAGGGGAAGAAAATGTTAAAAAAGAAGAAATATTTCGCTTTTGAGTGACGGTAAAAAAACGTAAGACTGGCATATTTTTTTGAAACATACACGGGTCATAGATCAGACAGAGGAGCGTGGCACCCATGCTTAGAAAGAGGAATAGACTGTTCTTAAATACTGGAGGATAAAAAACTAGACTATTCCTGTATTGCAGAAATATTCTGGGTGCATGTTAGTACTTCCAATGCTGCTAAAGCTTGTTCCTAACTGAGCCTCAGATATAAACTATTTGTGGAGGTCAGACAGAGGGTAAACCAGGCTAAATCACACCTCTGCTTTAGAGAAGCAGACCGTGGGCCAGGAGAGCAGGGAAATTAATTTTACTGTAAATTTGGAATGGAATCAGAACTATGTATTTTCTCCCACTTCCCTGCCTGCATTCCCTGCCACACAGTCTCCAGTCATCAAATAATGTGAAAAGTAATGATGGAGGCTGGTAGAGCAGGGACCACAGTGCTGATAGCCTTCCCTCTCTTCCCTGGGAAATTTCTGTTTCACAGGATGGATGTGAGGATGTTAGTGTCTCTTAAAAAAAAAAAAAAAAAAAATTAAGAGAGAATAGTGTGGAAAAAAGTAATGTGAGAAACATTTTTTTTTTTAGCAGCTTTAAGCTTTAAGGAAGCAGCTCCAAAAATCCATTATTAGAAGCCAAGGAGACCTCTTCTGTGTTGGGTAAAATAACTTTGACGTTAGAAAGCACTGGAGGTGCTTATAGCACTAAACAAAGTGATAATAAATATTTTACTACTGCTAACTGCTTAATTCAAATTCATATTCTAGTGTTCAGTTTTGTTATTTTATTTTCCTTGTCTGACAGTTGTTTTCGGGTGGTGATGGATGGAAAGTGCTGAACTCTCTCCTCACTGAAGCTGATGTCATTAAGTGTCCTAGCCTTTACCCCATACACATAATTCTGCCTGTAGTTTTGTTTGAGTAAAGCCAGCTCAGCATCAAAGACAATTATTTTGAGAGAACTTTTATGTTACAGCTCTTTATTTTACTACTGAGGGTTCTCTGTGTTTAGTGACTCCATCTTGGGAATCCACCTCATTTCTTGGCTGCAATGACCTTTCTGTTTATAATGTTTCATCAGTTTCCAAGCAGTCAGTTGGAGGTGAATGCTGTAGTATTAATATATTTATCATCAGTTCATGTGACCTGAACATAATTCCTTACCCCCCCGGCCCCTTTCCCTTTTAAGCTCTGCTGTAATGCATTTTGTTGAAATCCAGGGGAAGTATTAGGTTCATTGCTTTTCAAACAAACATGAGGTTTTATGATTTTAGGCTTCTATTGTAAATATATCAGTTTGCACTTTGTATCACTGTACTCTATTTTTTTCCCTGCTGGTAGTTTGAACACATCTAATATCTGTTGATTATATCATCATGTCAGTGTTTCATCCTTAATACTAAAATAGTAATACAGTATTCTGCTTTTCTTAATGTTTTTCAACTGTAGATCTGAACATACTTTACAAAGAAGTTCAATATTGTTAGCCACAGTTTACATATTGGGAAAGTGAAGTACAGGAAGGGAAATGACTTGCCCCAAATTAAACTAGGAAAGCTAAGATAGAACTGGGGGTAGAGGCCACATTTCCTAACACACATTACCCTCTTCTGCTTCCAAAATGTTGAGGTTACTATGTTCCCATGCAGACAAAGAAAGAAGAAACACTCCTTAAATGTATGAGGAACCATTTAAACCACATCCCATTCCTTAATTTTGTCCCTCAGTAGGATACAATATCCTTCCTGATTTCTAAGGAAATTAACTGCAGGTTATTTTTTATTTGTTTCAAAAGGATGATATTTATATGTATTTCTCCAAATATTAACACATTTACTTTAAATTAAATTAATTCAAATTAAATCTTTATGTTCAAAATACCTCTACTGGAGAATAAACAGTGTTTGAACTTTGTTTTTCATTCGGATCTGGCTTTTTGCTACTTTAACAGGGTAAAGAAGAACAGGAATAAGGCCTTTGCTATGCAGGACTATCTGAGACTGTTTCTAGTGTATTGTCTAAATAGCATTTTACAGCGTAAAAAGAAAAAAAAAAGGACACTTTAAAATCAGATGCAAAACCATACAGACCTCTTTTTGATGTGGCAGTGCCTCTAAAACATTATTTTCAATAACTAATCCTTTAAAAACAAGATCATTTCACTAAAAAGAAAGCCAGACAGTTTACTAGTGACATTTAAATGGATTAGTTGCCTCTGTGATACATTCTGGTAGTCAAAGTTTAACAAGAAAATACCTACCAAAACACAATCCGTGTTTGAAACAGAATGAGATTTTGGTAATAATTTACTGAAACTAAATTTAGTTCACTAAAAGCTTATTTATATGGAGACTTTCAGGAAAATTAATCTGTAAAAACGAATTTAAAGTAGATTAGTTAAACCTAATTAAGTCCCTGTATAGATGTTCATTCAGAATAAAAATTGCCTTGATTTGGTTTAACTTAACTCCCTTCCAAATGACTTACGACTACCAGAGATTTAATGTAGTTTAAATAATCTACTTTAAAAATTAAATGCAGAATAATTTTGCTGCATGTCTCTGTGTAGACAAGGTCTCTGGGAGAAATCTGTCTGTCTGATCCTTTCCCAGATGTTAACATAGGTGTAGACATTAACTGAATTTCAAAGGTAGTCCGAAGTCTTGCAAACGTATTAAATCACTCTGAATTCAGAAATTATATTTTAGGAAAGGACAAGATACAGACAAGTAAGCTGTTTAAGAGGTATGAATTTACGATAGGAAGGAAAGAATATCTTGTGATATTCTGCTTCCAGTAACTATGGGGAAAGTCTAGGCTTCAGCTTTCAGGCTAACTTTTGGTGAGGTGAACATGACACCCTCCCCTGAGAAGGAATAAATTGGATAGGGTCATCCTCTGTAGGGTGATAGGAAGTTGGAACTTGGCTGGTTATTATCATAATTATCTGTCATCTGTTTAGAATGTGATAGCTTCTTTATTCTGAGATTCCTGTTTGGATACATCTTGGTAATAATCCTGAATTACCAACAAAGTATTTCTATGGTTCTTTGACTGTGTTTTTTAAAAGACTGGCATTTCTTTCAAAATTTTAGGCTATCACCATGTACCATAGTTTCTGAGTGACAAATTTCTTAAGCAGACATAAGGCTAGACAGATTCCTAAAGAAAAATAACACCCATTTCTGCCATAGCTGTGCTGTGCTTGAATGTGCTTGAAGCTTGGAGGAACTTAAAGGCACAGTCAAAATGAATTTTGAAAAGACCTCTCCCATGAATGAGCTTCTTCGTGTTTAAAATTGAAGTGTCTTATGGGCAGGAGAAACTTACATTGCAAATGATGATGGTAGCTTTTGTGCAGATGATTTCGTTGACCCTTTTGGAGCATTGTAGGTAACTTCTTCCTGTCTTAAATTTTCTCTGCCAGTTGTGCAAGACGTTGCATGATTCCAATACCTTCCCTTCACTTGTAGTGGATTGTATTTGTTCACAAGGGACTTAGGAACCAGCATTATTTGGGGCTAAAATATTTTGATCACTGGTAGATTATCCCCCCTTACTTAAAGCAACAGAAAGAATGATGCTTCTGTAAGACCTCAAATTGATAAATTTTCCAGTACACTGAGGACGTTATCAGAACCACTGTAAGTTAAAAATACTGGGGGTAGGGGGAGTTATTGAAACTTAAGAGAAAGACTGATAGTTCTGTGTATACAGTAAGAACACAATGATTCCAGATACAGGTGATTTCATTTTCAAAACATCAGCAGTATTATTGTTCTCATTAATTGATTTTTACATGGCACAGTTTAAAAGATGGGTTTGTTTGTCTTTGCTTGCTTAGCAACAAACATCAGTGGAGAGCAAACTTCCAATCACTATAACAAGAAAAAGTGTCACAGAAATGCTCATTTCAACACTACTGACTTTACACACTGATTGTACTATTGGATTTTGAAAGAAGAGGAAGAAAAAACAAAATATCGGATAGTAACGGAAGGAAACAACAGAACGATTTTGAGAGCTGAGAACTACCTGGTAATGCCCTTCACATTTCACCTTTATGTGAAATAAACCACAGAACTGTAATGAAAGCCATTACTGGTGCATAAATGTACTTCTCCACACATCTGGATCAACTCTGGAGTAACCGAAAGAAATTATAAAGGTGATAAACAAAGTTAAACTGTGCAGCTGAAGAACTGCAAACATACACTTGACCCTTTCAGAAAAGCATCCTCTCTGCTGAGGTTCCCTGGCAGTGTGAACCAGCAACATCTGCCCTGTGGAGGTATCTCCTCCCTCGCTCCCAGGTGCAAGTCCCCATCCTCTGCTCTGTCTGACTTCTCTGAGCTGTTGCTGCTTGCCATGTCCACAGAAAACAAACCATACTGAAACAAAGTAAGTAATTTTCTTCTGGCTGAGCAAGCTACATAAGCTTCCTGGGATGAATGCTGGTATCTGCAGGCGAGGAGGAGTGGGAAAATGTGCCCTGAGTGAAGGGGGAAAGGGCAAAAGGCAGTGTAAACTGCTTTTGAGTACACCTGAACATTGAGTTCAGGTACAAATATGAAAATGTTTGTTGTCTGTATAGGTACATATATTTATTGTTCTTACACAATCATGCAATACATCTGAAGTGATATATCTACTTACTTCACATTTGTAACTTTGGAATTGAAAATGCTTCTTCCCTTGTTTTTTGTGGTGTTTGATTTGGGGTTCTTTTTGTGGTTTATTTTGGGTTTGTTTTTTTTTTAGTTCAGCATCTACAGTAAATATTGCTTTGTTAAATATTTTCTGAAACCTCTGAATTATTAAGGCATAAATTAGATGATTTAAGAGCAGAACATTGTTTATAAAAGCGCACTTGTCAGTGTTGGGGAGGTAAAAAGAAATAATCCTACCATGACAGTGGTCCCTTGGGAAGACCTTACCTTCCTGATACCATCCATGTTTCTTGTGGTTCAGAACACTTGTTAAGCTGAAAGGGGGAAAGAGAAGTGCGTGACATTTAGACTTGTTGTAACATAAACCATTTCTTATCTCCCCCCTCAGTCCCTCTCCTCTGCCTCCCTTCTGTCTCCATTTACAACTTCACTATCCCTCCTGCCTCCTGGGAGCATAACCTTAGTGTAATCTTTGTTCTTTTTGCTTCCCTCTGCATATCTAAGACAAACTGTTTCTTTTTTTTTTTTTAAAGTCGCAAAAAAAAATCCACATTTCTCTCAAGGTTTGTGCTGCTAGAAGCCCTGTTTCTTCTTTTTTTTTCAGACTAAATCTTCTCCTATCTCATCTCTCTGCCTCACAATTCCCATATCAGCCAGCCCATGGGGCTAAAATCCCAGGGGACACTACCAATTCTACCTGCTAGTTCTAGGGGTTTTTTTTGTCATAAAGTGGGCATTGTCCCATTGGATTGTAGAACTGAAGTCCTTTATTTATTTTTTCCCAAAAGGCAACCTGAGAGATATTTAATTATGCCAGAATGCACTGTTCTTCCAGCCTGGACTGGTTTTCAGTAAGCCTGGAAAGCATCTCTATGCCATTATCAACTTCTCAAATATTCACCAGCCATTTTATTCACAGTTGTTAGCATATTTCATGATTTTCATGTTAATTAGACATTTGGCGGTGCAGATTTTCGTTTTTCAAATTCCCAAGTGAGCCAAAAGTTCCTTGTCAGGATTTTCCCAGAAGCATTGCTATCTTGGAGGAGCAGTCCAACTTGCACTTTACCCTATTTACATTTACAAAGTAAGCATCCTTGTGCCTAAATCCCATGGGGATCTGGTCTGGATAGGTGCTCTGCAAGGGAGCTTAACACACACAGACAGCAGTGAGTTTAGCTGCAAGTAGTCATGACCACAGCCACTTTCATTCAAAACACGTTTAGAATATAAAGTGATGCTGTCTTTCATTTGGAGCCCTTACCCAGGAACTGACAGACTTGGGAAGACCTGAAAGATGCTAAGTTCCTTTATAGGTTTCACCCTAAATTCTGTTGCTTCACTTCTTCAGAAGAATAGGTACAATGATATTTTCATATTTTGCAGAGTGTTTTGAGATCTCCTGTTGAAGAGAACAGTTTAAAAAGATGTACAGATTTTAAAAGAAGCTTTGAAGTGTCCATAGTTTTGCATTAATAGTTCTGTATTAATAGTTTTGAGCTTCAAATTAATGCTGTTATAAATGGCACCACTTAGATATGCATGTATGTTCCTAACTGTGCAATCACCAAGCAAATGCAGTAGCTCGATATCTTAGGGCAATTCTATGTGGGAGAACAACCAGGAGTATGAAGTTAATGCAGCTAAATTAAGGACCATTAAGCCCCTATATGGAAACTCTTATTGAGAAGTAGAGTGCTTGAGGGAGTATTAAACTACAAAAAATAAAGACATTTTAATTCAGAATGAGAGCATCTACATATAGTTTAATGTGTTTTAATTTCTCTGCATTAACTTCATAGTTTTAGTTGATTCATTTTAACCTTCCCAACTGCAGGCAGTCCCAAGCGATACTACTTTTTCACAAAAGTATATCTTTGGAAGCCTTCTCTTTAAAATTTTGTATCCTTCTATCCCACTCCTTGCAAGTAACCCAAGAAAATTCTTGTTTAAAAAATAAATTAAAAAAAATAGTAATATTCATTTGGTTGCCAACTGATTATGGCAGCAGACATGACCATCAGAGTGATGGTTACCGTATTAAAAGAAAGGTAAAAGTAAATTCATATTTTACAAGTAGACATTAAAATCTTAAGGGGAATTCAAAAGTTCATGAATGACGGACACAATGGAAAACCACAGAGAACAGCAAAAGAAAGACCAAGATAGTAAAAATCATCACATACCTGCCCACTGAAACTGAATGGCTGAGTTCAAACCTCATGATTATGGCTGAAGTGAAAAATACAGATGTTTGTGTGTTTGGCACAGCCCATGGTAAAGAAGTACATGAGGCTGTGCTATGCCAAAGCTGGGATTTATCCTGTTACTCCACGCAACTTGTTCCCAAAAAAATATTTATCTTCTTTATTTCTATGGTGTCTCCTCAGGCTTTACTAATTTCGGAGGGATCCAGCTTGGTTGCTTGGTTGTCATTTTGATCGTTCCTTAACCAGAAATACCAACTCTCTGTAAAGAAATATAGAAAACTGCCAGATAAACCATCCCACATCTTATACTCTATAGTCAATAGAAATTTCTTCTCAGTCATTAGCATAGGAATTCTGCAACATTTTCAGCATTGATAAGGCTGCATCATGGACATGAGCATCGATACTTCTGTCCACTGGAATCAACACTATTTGGGTTAGAATTTAAATAATTAAATTTTGGTCTTATTTTTGGCACTTACAACAGACTGACAAGTGGCTTCCAAATATTTCATTTCCAATTCCTCCTCCCCCCCATTATTTATAAAATTTCACGGAAATAAACAGAACTGTGGCCATGTCCACTGGCAGAGTAGTTGGTTCCAGTTACATTCTTCAATGATGTTTGTATTATGCTGATTATAACACTTAAGTAAATGGAAAAACAGCCATAATGATGATAGACTACAGTAAGAAACAGAGGCATCAGTATCTCACACAGAAAGCAAGCAGAGTATTTTCTAATTCTAAGAGTTACCATATCTGTGAAGGACAAAAGTCCTGCTGGTTCTTATTGCTGGTTTTAGGTTTTAAAGGACCTTGCTAACATCACTTTAATGTATTAGAATGCTATTGATTTTTTTCAAATAATAACCTATACAGTTTAGAAGATTAAAAAATTCAAATCTTCTGTAGTTACTAGAGAGATTTCTTATCATGCAGTATTGATATATTTGATGCTAAGTAGATTTATTTATGTAACTTGGTCATTATTATTTTTTAATATTTAATTAGATATTAACAGTAGACAGTAGGGAATAATATTTGAAAGCTGTGCAGCATTTCAGTTTAGGGTCACATAACTAAACGTCAGTGCATATCTTTACAAAGGTGTCCTGCTGCAAGGGGAGAAGCACAACAGACTTCATAGATAGATGCCAAATCCCATGCATTTACTTTATCACGAATTACAGTGGGCTGCCGGTCCTGGGGCTAGTGCTTTTTCTTGTTCACCCATGCATTTTGTTGTTAGAGTGTGCAGACTTGCATTCTCCATTTAGAGAAATCAATGCTTCCTTCCATCCCCCTGCTTTTTTCCCACTGCTGACCATTTTTCTTGTCAGTTTGTTTTCCCCATTGCTGGGTGAACAGCTTATGAGAAATAAACCACTGAGGCACATCAAACCTTATAAGAAGGCCAGGGCAGTAATTCAGTGGCTGAATTTTTCCAATCCATTCTCTTTCAAGTGGCTTGTTTAAAAACAAACAACAGAAACGAAACCTTACAGTGTCTCTTGTTGGTATTTAACAAAACTATAGAAAGCCCTTTTGCCTTAATAATGCCAGTGACATGCATTTTGTTTAGCTTTCTAATTATTTATTTATAGTTGACATGAAAATGCTTCCCACTAGACATTGCTGACTGCATGAAATCCAGTTGTATATTGCTTTTGTGAGACTTTCGTTATTATAGCATGATTAAAATAGTACATTAATTATGCATCCTGCTATAAAACTGGATACAGCAGAGGAAATAAATACATATTAATAATACATTAGTTATTAATCTGTATACTTGTCATTTGAATGAGATGCAAGCTACTACATCTTCAGTTCGTGAAGACCACCGCTTCTCTGGTTTTTAAGTCCACTAACATCTCACTGCTGTGGAAGGACAAGCTTTTTTTAAAGATCACTTTGTGCTACAAATGAATAGTCCCAAGATTAAGTAGCCAAACCAGCTATATTACAAAGCTAAAATTTTACCTGATTGTAAGATACGGTGGTAGCATAATAAAGCAGACTGGCCACTAGGCTGGGCCATGTGCAGTCAACTTTTAATCATTAAAAGTGGTAGCGTTTATGGTCATTACAAGGGAGACACCTTCCTGAAACAACAAGAGTGGTTCTGACTTTTTATTCGTGAGTTTCCTTGTACCACAGGAAAGGAAACTTTTATACTAGAGGGAAGCCAGCTAGTTTGATGAATTGATGAAAAATATTGTAGACATGGGTATTTAAAAAACAATAGGTCTTATAAAGTACATCATGTGATTAGATTGCCTTAGCAGAAGATTGCAAAGTTGTGTGTGGATAGCTCAAACGCGAGGAAGTTACACCTATTTAGTAGTAACACAAGGGGTTCCTAAATCTTTGAACATCAAGCTGTCATTTAGTTAAAGGACAGAGCCAATAGATTAAGAAGTAAAATTGCAGCCGATTAGCTGCAGCAAACTTTTATTAATAGAAGCTATTTGCTTTCTTTTTGGCTCAAGCTAGAATAAAAATTAGTTTGTTTAACGTAAGAGCTGCTTGGCGAGATTTGCACTAGGAAATTAAATGTGCCTGAGACTGTTGATGCCAATGAGGTCAACTGTCATGGAGTGACCCATGTCCATATTATTGAAATTTGCTAGTCTACAAAAGAAGGTGAGTGCAGGCAAATTGCCTGTGGAGAATACCCTTAACTCCTAAAGCTTCTCTAAAATATAGTTTGGGAGAGGCCTAGCTGGCCCGGAATAAAACTATGCCAGGGAGTATTTGTGTAATTTAACAGGTGGTTGAGTTTCAGTCCCTTGCTAAGTTTGCTACCACTGATTATTTTCCTGGTAGTGGTAGTGTTGTTGAGTGAATGCCCAGAAGACGCTGTTGCGCAAAGATACAATTTCATTCAAGATTTCAGTTCCAGCATTAAATGGCATATATATGACTTCTGTATTGCTTAGAGTCTTTAGATATATTTTAATTATTGGGCCAATGCATGTGAAGGGGAAGTTAGATACTTCTGCTGAGGCTAAGTTAAAAACAGACATAAAATCCTTAAACTGTCAGCCACATTATAGTTTTTTTTTTCACATTGTCTTAATATTGAACAACGACAAGTAGAAACCTTCATCATGGGTATGCAGTTTTAAAAGTTGTTTGATTATCTTGATTTAAATATTAATATTACTAATAGCAATACAATAATAATAATAATAATAATAGTAATAATAGTAATAATAACAATAATATGTAGCTCTGACTTGGGATTTGCACCAATGGATCTAGAAGCGCATAAACAAGAAAGTAAACATTATTTTATGGACTGTGAAAGTAAGACAGAGTCAAATGGAGAGACATGACCAGAATCACCTTCTACGTGATGGGCAGCGTCAGGAATAGGATGTACATCTCTTGAATCCCACACTAAAGCTCTGTTCACTGTTATAACACCCGTGGTTCAGCACATAGGTTTAAATTTTTCCCAGATAAATTCTGAAGAAGATTCTGAGTCATGTAACATGGACAAGTCATCTTTAAGGGTAGTGTTTCAGAACAATATGTGAATGTTTATTAAGCTAAAATGGCTTTCTCTCTTCCTGTCTCTCCTTTCTTGTATTTTCATATCTTCTTAGTTTTCTCTGACAGAGGACAGAGAAGATCACCCAGTCGAGAAAGTTGTCTGCCAAAAGACAGATTCACCTGTCTATAAACACTTCCTGATAAATATTTTTTACACTTTTTTTAAAAAACTTCCAGTTATGAAAAATAACAGTCTCTTTTTCTGTAATCTTTTCAGTCCATCATTATCCTTACTCTTGGAAAGTTGTTTTATTTCTTAGTGTCTAACCTACATTTCCTTTGCTTTGAGTCCATGGTGTCCTCTTCACAGCTGGCTCTCTTCTTTCCAAATCCATCACCTTTCTTTTTATAGCAACTGTTGATATATTTGAAAATTGTTAATGATTTCAAGTATAGAAAAACTTGACTATCGAGTAAACCAAAGAGTGGATCTATTCCTTCTTACACCACTATCTGCAAACTTTTCTATCACTGTCATTAGAACACTCAGGAAACATATTCGTATTTTTCCTTGAAAATGCGGTTATCTTCTTTCCTTCTGAAAAGACTGTTCATTACAGTGTAGACCCCTCTAGTAAGAGAGGTGAAAACACATGGATACTGGTGAATACCAGCTCGTAAACAAGAAAAGAGCAAGCTGAAAAAAACAACACATTGATGTTATAAACATTCAGCTGTTGTACCGTTGAATTTCCTTAATTTTAAAACAAAGTTGCACAATTATATATTCACTGTTTGCTTTGCTTTGTAAAAACCCTAGAGTGATTTCTGTGAGAGGAAATGAAATGATGTGGCTGGCTGCTGAATGCTTTGGCTGCTTTAGGGCACTTCGGTAGAAGTGGTTTAGCATTAGCTGTTTGGAATTTTTTTTTCCCTTCTTTATTCTCCTCCTTTCCTTTTTTTTTTTTGGAAGAGCAAGTCATAAATAATTATAGTCCAAACACTTGATACCGTAGCATTTCTATAAGAATCATGTCCTGCTGTTCCCTAATCTTATATAGCAACAGTGCATTCATTCAATTAGTTTACAGGGATGCTTTGGCAGTGGTGTATTTTCATAAATGCATGCAAATCCTTCTGTTTAAAGCCCTAGTTTTTCTTAACTTCTCCAAATACGCTAATGGTGTTGTAGCTGACAGAGCACAAAAAATCAAACAATATCAGAAAAGTTATTAATTCCTTAATTCCCACACTGCTACATAGATGCCTTCCGTGTTTAAACTAACTCTTTACTTATGCTTATTTTGGTAATGTTTATATTTGTAATTAAAGCCCCTCCCAGTTTTTGTATAAGTTGTTGATTATGTTGCATTCATCCATCAAGGTTGGTGACCCATAGAGAAAAAAACCCTGACACTCCTAGGGGATTTATGGGTGGGGGAGAGAAGTTGGAGACATTTCCATGGGGCTTTATAAAACTCCTTTAGTTCCAAGAATCTGTAAATTTCCTTCAATTAGACAATTTCTCTGGAGCTATCACCAAGAATTGGTCTCTATATGTACAGGCATTTTAAGGTGTGGGGAAATGAGCAATGGAAAACGATATGTGCCTCAAGCAAACTTGAAACCTCTCTCTTATTTGAAATAGAAAGTGTTTCAGTTGTATCTCAAGACAGTGCAACTCTGATAAATCTTTTCAAAATCCACTTTGAGGGGAAGTTCTGTGGCATCTCTTTAAGGTTTGCTCAGATGACTATGCTGAAAGGAGTAGTCTGCAAAGTAATCTGTAGGTTCGGGATAGACTAAAAATTCTTTGTGAAGCTAGAGAAAGGGGAACTGGAGTTTGACAGGCTTCCTACCTTATGCACTGGCCTGAATTATATGGTACTTGTTTTATAATATAAAGCAGCAGCATAAGCTTCAGGAGTTAAAAGTTAGGTGGTGGTCATATATGGGATGTGAACTTAAGCAATATGTTTTCCTGATTTGGGGTGTTCCTTGCCCTCCTTCCTTGCCTTTGCAGCGAGTTAGCTTTCTTTCTCAAAAACATATGTGACTTCTAGGTTTTATGCGGCTGGTAAGGTCACAGATATTTTTGGCTGGGCATCATCATTACATGTACACACGTACATACAGACGCACATGCATACACTCTCTCTCTGCCTAGCAACAACAGAAGAGATGTCCAGTTGCTCTCATGATAAAATAAAAATGCTATACAAGTGAAGCTGCTGCTTTGTGGTTTCTTTGTACTAATGCTTTGACAGTATGCCAAGGCATTGCAGCTCAGGCCCGAGATACAAACGAAGTCTAGAGTGAAAAAGGAAGGGGAAAAAAAACGACAATGTAACTCTGAAGTGAGCTGAGCGTTATTCTGAGAGATGCTAGCAGCTGAGAAAGGAAATAATGGTGTAATATTCCTCTTTCACTTTCTGTTCTTGCTTGTGATCTTTCATGTTTGCTTGGAACCCCTTTTTATGAGTGAGATACGCTCTGATAAAGGAAGCGATGATACATGACGTAGCACTGTGACAAAGCACAAAGTGATCATGGCCCTCACCTATCCTCACTGCACTTTCACACCATTAATGGTGTAACTAATAAGACTTACACTTAGGATCTCACCTTTGTGCTTTCTGTGGTAGTGCTTTTCTTGAAGTGACAGCCCCTGCTAAAGCACTGCAAAATACTAGATAATTATCATAACATCATTCTAAACAAACACATCTTATTATTTCCCATTGTGTAGAAAAGTTGAGTGACTTGTTTCAGCTCAAACAAGAAGTCAGTGATTATGATTGCAAATTCATATACTTTTTTTTGGTACTCAGTTTACCTGAAATAAAATTATAACATTAACAAACAGAATCATAGAATCATAGAATCATAGATGTAGAAACATGAAAAATAACTGTGCATATTTAGTAATTGAGGCAAATTACCAGACTGTGATAACTAATTTTAGAATTATTTACATAAAAAAGTGAGTTCTCTGTATAAAAGTTTTAATTCTCTTTCTGCTAATATTGAGATTTCTTTTTCTGGTTCCTTCTCTTCATTCCCTTTGGTCTGTTGTTTTTTTTTTTTTTTTTTTTTTTTTCAAAGTTCTTTCATCCCTTTAGCCAGGATCTGCTCCTAAGTACTTTGCTTTCAACAAGAGACTGTCTTTTTGTAGCAGACACCAGTTCCAGTCGGTGGGACTGTAAACAGAAAGTACCCATGACAACTGATTCATCCCCCACAGAGACCACACAGTACCTAGGAAATGTCTGCACTTTCAAAGAGTGAATCCTGTCCCCAGCTCAGGTTTGCAACACGAAGTGCCAGAACAGGTGCCAGGAGAATTCATTTTGGCTTGAACTTTATGAATAAACTAATGCATGATAAGGAATGCAGTCTCCATTGACGTTGCTGCCTGCGTTCTCTCTCTATAAAGAACAGAGGAGCAAGCTTCAGTCCACAATGTGTGATCATTTCCCTCAATACCTGATTTAATAGGAGTAATTTCTACTTACACCGTGTCTTCCTTTTGAGAAGCTCACACTCTACAAACATAAATTAATTAAGATTTGTACTCCCTCTGTGTGGCATAGGTAGACTCAGAAATAGAGTGGTTTAACATTATACTTGTGTGCCAGTTGGGAAATACCAGAAATACAGTTTTTTAACTTTCCATGTGCCCTGGGGCAGGTTCAATGCATACCTTAAATGCAAGAACTGAAAAAGACCATGAGGAATGTGGTATTGATAGTGCCACTAGGCTTACAGTTTGAGAAAAGGAGCCCTGCTTGGAAGAGCTGGAGTGCATGTGGCAGTGAAGCGAAGGCTGATTCCTTGTGAAAAGGTGTATGCTAAAGCCTGCTGAGGTACACAGCCTTTCCTGTGGTCCTCAACTCAAACCAAGTAAGTTAGAGATATGTCTTCCTCATAACGATTTCCCTAAGATCAAGCTGGTGGCTGTGGGCAGGTATGGATTTCTTGGTGGGGCTGAAAGGGTAGGAGCATTTCCATTTGGCATCACCTGCTATGGCATATACTCCTCAGGTATGTGACAGCCATAAAAGGTCTGGCCAGTCAGACTAGTACAGTGTATTCCCCCTGGTATGGGACACAGAACAGCCTGTTGAGCTTAGGAATCCTATCTCCCAGTTTTGTTGCTATTAAAATTTGTCTCTTTCTCTTTGAAGCTCTATTTTTTTTATGTGCAGTAACTTTCGTTTTGTTTTCCAGAGTAGCAGCTCTGCAGTGTATAAATTATTACCTCAGGCACTAGGACACTATTGCTAAGAAAGTGAAAAGAGAGACTGTAAATGGGTGTGAGAAAGGAAGGGTTTCTGCATTTTAAAAGTAATGGCTAGAAGACAATTAAGGCCTAGCTTTTAAATCATAGGGCTAGGCCAATGCATATTGGGACTGCAAATTGGAAATGTTGCATTATTTTTAAATGGCTGAATACTTGGTGCAGCATCCATAACAATTGTTACTTCTCTAAAGCTGCATAACTTACTGCAGTGAAAAAAAGGAATGAAATTTAATCTACCTAAAGAGAATATATCTTGACATTTACCCACCATTAAGTATACATCCTAATCCCGTGCTATCCATACACATACAAACAAATGACTCAATTAATGTCTCTTAAAGCCTTCTGGGAGGGAGAGTGGAGGACATGCACTACTTGAGCAATGGTTGCTGAAGGCGTTTTGATTACTTTAGCTTGGAATAGGCCTAATATCCCAGTGTGGGAGGTCCTTATGTCCTGGCAGCGCTTACTCTTCTCCTTCTGGAAAATGTTTGCATGCTCCTGTGGTAAGGCAGGCTGTTTACTAATCCCCAGGGGAAGTCTGTGATGATGCTGCCACCCAAGGAGATACAAGCTCCTTGGATCACTCAGTACCTAAGGAAACACAAAGTGCTGTCCTTCTTCCTTTTGTGCTTACCCAGTAACCCCATACAAATATCTCATTCTTCTAGAGTGTAAGGGGGCAGTGGAAGACTTTTTTTTTTTAATAAAAACTGGATAAAATCAAGTTACTTGATGTTTTTAGCCATTAAAAGTCATCAGGGATTTAATTCCTGAGACTAGCATTGATCCACAGCTAGCGTTTCAGAGGCCTGGGAGTCACTGATTTCTGAGACATAGAAATGGGCTCCAATCCTACATTCTCTCTTCTCCCAGGTGAAGCTGATCCTCTGCTTTTGTGAGACAAGCAGCAGAAAGCTATTCGTTATTGCTTTCAGAAGTGTCTCCTCTACTGATGGCTGGTTTGATGTTCCAGTTGGCCAGTTATATGTTGTTAGGCTGTGTCTGTCCTCTTACTACCTCCAGCTAGCAGAAGGAACATCCAAAGATGTGAAACCTCTCTTAAAAGCTCTGGTATGAGTCTAGCACAGAGTTATCCAGGATTAGCAGAGTCACATTACTCAGTATGGGTCAGGTTAGATCTAAATTTGTTTGGAAATCAGAGTCTAGCCAGAACTTCATGACAGACTTACGGAGGGCAAAAATTGCATCATTATACCATCAGAGTCAGTTTGTCCATCCAACACCACCATAAAAGTGATTGGACTTACCATTTTGCTTTGTAGGGTTCTGCTACTGGCATGTACTAGCTTGTCCTAAGTGGAGACGACTGGTCTAAATCAGGGTGTGTCATGTATTAATATTAACAATTACTTCTGTCACAGAATGAATCCTCCAAGGGAAGTAGAACTCCGAATGGAAAGAAATACCTTTGAAGTCCTCTATCTGTATGTGTGATCGCTGGTGAGCTCCTTGAAAAACACAACAGGAATCTTCCTAGAACCTTTTGCAAATTCTAGTCATGGTTTTACTAAAACTTTTTCTTCAAACTTTCAGAGTTTCTTGAGCAAGGATTTCCTTGTAATACCCACCAGATTGCTTTTTAGTTTAGCAAATTCAATTACATAGATTGTTGGTAGCTGAAAAAGAAAAACAAGGAATGTCATTGAATTTGATTTCCTCAATTTACGTCTGAGTTGAAGTTGCTAGTCTGGGCATCTCTGCTCAGTTTAGTTTCCTGTTTTGGTAGGTGATAGTGTTAGGAGAGATGCTTGCTTTTGTACAAACGTAAATTTAGTGTTGTAACTGTGCCATGCCGAGATGAACTGAAGTGGTACAAAATGAAAC
This sequence comes from Burhinus oedicnemus, assembly GCA_008921705.1. Taxonomy (NCBI): domain Eukaryota; kingdom Metazoa; phylum Chordata; class Aves; order Charadriiformes; family Burhinidae; genus Burhinus; species Burhinus oedicnemus. The sequence goes on along the minus strand of VFFE01007167.1, from coordinate 2,847,210 downwards.
AGAGAAAGCAGGAAAACAAGAGGTTACGATGTCAAATTTCCTAACTGTTTTCGAATTAGAAGCAGCAATATGCCTTACTTTATAATCGTGATTCAGTTCCACCACCCCAGTCTCCACCCCAAAGAAGACCGTCTTCACTGTTGAAATATGGAAAACTGAAAATTCATTTTGATATTGTAAGAGGAAATGAAAAGGGCTGAAACATTAATAATAGAATGTCAATGTATACATGTAATCCAGGCTTGAACCTGAGGGCAGTCCTTTTGAGGAGTTGAATGACATCTGTGTGTAATTTAATAAATGACTGTTGTAACATAAATGGAGAAGCTCTCAAACCCATTGTTTTTGTGTTGATTGCTCAGTTCAATTACTGTAAACAAATAATGTAATGTTATAATAGTCACTGAAATAAGTCTAGCCTAAAAGGGTTGGAAAAAGGTTGGAAAGATTAAAGCCACGTTTATCCATAATTCAATGATTTGATGCCAGACTCACCTAAAAATAAAAGGCCATCCTTCTATGAGTGTATCAGTAGCAAGGTTACCAATTTCAAGAGCTTAATGACAACTTTTAGTCGATGCTTAAAACAGGGTTTTATTCCAGCATAAATGTTCACAACTTACTGTACACACAAAACCACTTAGCAACAGGTAGAGGTTAAATATATTAATTAGTAGGCTTTTATTTCTATTTACAGGCACTCCTGTAAAGAGCTGGATTTAAAAAGAAAAGATAGATAACTAAAGTGTAATTTAAAATGAAGCATATTTTTTTGCCATTTGAAATAATCAGGTGATTCATTAGGTAATAAACCAAGTTCCTCTGCAAAGTCCAATTTCAAGACTTAACACAGAGCTTCAAAATATTTTTTCCCGTTCTGCTTTTCCCACAGAGTACAGCTGTTTTCTTGTATTAAAAAGGTTTTGTTTGCTCAGTAGATCTCCATATGCCTGAATTTTCATGCCCTTTCACCCCAGATTTTTCCTAAACCTCTGGCGTAATTTGGTTACTTCATATCCCCAGCTTTTTCAGCAGCAGCAGCCTTCCCTCCTTCCCACATCTAGCCCTACCCAGAGCAACGCGTTAAAGCTGAGAGGACAGGATGCAGCTGCCTCTAAAAGCATGTCAATGATGCTTCTTTTTAAGCCACTGAGAACTGCTAGCACAGCTGCAGAGTGAGGTGGATTTACACTTTTTTTTTTTTTTTTTCCTATATGAGGAATTTCTCAAAAGCTGTATAGAATAATGAGTTAACTGCTGATGCATGAAGGCAAGTGAAGACACTGCCTTATGCTTAATGGCATCCTATGGACAGCCCTGCATTTTAGAGTTGGTTTTTCTGGGGAGACATTGTCTAGGTCAGACGCTGGGGTTATTCTTTACAGGGAATTTGAGGAGATTCTTAACTTCAGATGTGACAGTCCTAGAGTAGGAACAAATTTGACTTAGCATTAAATCTACAGCTTGTATCTTATTTCCTTTGAGCACATAATTGCTTCAATCTTGACAGCTCACATAGTACCAGCAGACTGCAGCAAAGCAGTTAATTTTGGGCTGTAATTTATGAGTTATGATGCATTTTAACATCAGTGCAGAATTTTTTCATACAGAGCAGTAGCTGGTGGCCTTAGTGACCAGCGTGCCCCCCTTTCCCAGCACTCCTCTTTTCCCTGCAGGCTCCATTAGTTACTAGCTTCATCCAGTCTGAGAAAAGCAAAAGGCAAGGGAGCAAGCCTGGCAAGGTTGCAAGCTGATGTTTCTTTGCCTGCTTGCTTCCACTTTCCCTTTTTCTGTTTATTAAAGTTGTATCTGTCATCCACATGGCAGCTATGCCTGGTTGGAGGAGGGCAGTGAGGGCAGAAGAAGACCCAGGCAGTAACGGCAGTGAGAGTGGATGCCGCTGGATGTTTGTTGCTGTGGTTAAAAATGCCAAGTTAAAAACATATCTTAACATTGCAAATGAAAACAAGTCATCATGGCCTTTCTGTAATTTCCAGCTAGGCTGGTTACAAAAGAATCAAACATACATTCGATGTGATAAAAAACCTCTGTCCAAATGATAGTCAGGAAGAGTGGGTGTACGGTTTGGTAATGACTGACCTGATGATTCGGACGTCACCTCATACAGATATATGGGAAAAGCTTGAGTCGCCCCTGCCCACATTCCTTCAAAACTGAAGCCAGATCTTCAAAACTGAATTTTCATCGTGAAAAAACAACAAATCATGGGCATGTAAGTGAGTTTTACAAGGAATTGCAAGCAAAGGATTGTATTAAATTCTCTTAATTCCACAACATTATTACTGTAAGAAATCTATTTGGATTCTGTTTACACATTTATGTTTAAAACATTTCTATTTTTCTATATGGATCATGTTAAATTTTTTGTGATTTATGTTCTTGTGCTACCTCTTGTGACAGAGGAAGTTGCCACCTTTAAATGGGATAATGATTTCATTAAAAAATCTCCTATTGCAGAGATCAAACCCTTTGCCATGTAAACAGGCTGGAGAAAACATTCTCAGAATGATTAAAAAGACTTTGAAAATGAAACTCTAACAATCAAAAACAAATTAACTACCGGTTAACAAGATTATGTGCATTAGAAAGTGAGTATAAAGTGTGAAACCAGCAGCTTCATATGATGTAAGTTCATAAAAAGGACACATCAAAGAAACCCACAACTATAAAATGTTAACAAAATATTTGGAAAATTAACTTAAGGTTGTACTGTAGGTGATTAGAATTTATTTGAAAATTCTTTAAAAGACATGTTCTGACTCTATTTTAAAGAAAACACTTGCTTTGGTGACTTTAATAAATTGGGATTAGTTGGTAAGAAAACATGAGATGTCAGATGCTCCGACATGATAGAAAATATCACCTTTCAACACCCAGCGGAATTTCAGAGTAGCTACTAATCTGTTACTTTGCCAGTGCTGGGAAGTGATTGCTGTATTTCCAAATGTCATCAGAGTAGTTTGAGTCATGCCATACACAAGTGAATTTCTGAATATTCTTATGAGCTTTTCCAAACTGAGTTCCTTTGGCTTTGGCAATTCTCTAAGCCATAGTTTAAATACCACACAAACTCTGAGCATTTTGGGCTAAAGGACTTTAATCACTTAAATCACAGATTATGTGGGTATGTTCAGCACTTAGATGGGAACGAAATCCTGAAAACTCTTGATAGCTACCATTGTGTTGAAGTCCTTGTGTGCCAAAATATCTGCTGATAAAACCTCCAACACTGCTGCATCAATATATGCATACAGCTGTTCATGTACTGAAGCTTCTGGCTAGCTAAAAGCCCTGCCTTTTGCATGTGGTATTTTCAAAGCAAGTATTCTTCCTCCTGGGCCTCCTTCCTGGCGGCTTTCTCAGGATAAGACAGACTAAGCCTCTACCCCCCTGTCCAGAGAGCCTGTCACTAGAGCCCCTCCCCAGGACACGGTATGCATACTTGCATGGAGAGGGAGAAGCAGCAAGGACAGATGGCATTCCCCGTTCCTTAGTTTTGGTTAAGAATTAAAGACATGACATGACTTTTACTCCTTTTGGAGCACTTGACTCCAGAAGGGGGAGGGAGTGTGCTAAGTGGCACTACAACCTGAAGTTAGGTGACATACTATCTGAGAGGTGGGATTTACGCATCCTCTTCTCTTCTCCTTCCTTCTGATTACTTTCTGCATCTCCTTGTTCAGGCTGCTGGCTTTTGCAAAGCTATTCTCAAGCACTTAAAGTGCAAGGAGAACCTGACAACGTAACACAGATCTACCAAATCCTGCAACTGGGTGCCAGGCAGATATGTCACCACTGACTATTGCAAAGGTTTAGTCCTTCTTTCTTTTATCTCAAGCTAATTAGCACTATGATTAGAAGAGTGGCTGCAGGCCATGACTTGCACTGCTCTTACCAGCGGTGGAGTTAGACCAACATAACAAGAGAAAGTACATCCTTCACCATTAAGCCTCCTGTGAAAAAGGCAGCTTCAACTGGCATGTGATAAAAAAAAAAAAGCAGTGTCACTTTTCATGGAATGGCATTGTGTGTTGCTCTGGCAATGTTATATCAGATAGTGAACCCGCTGAGAAAGCACTGAATGGGATTTGTTGGGGCAGCTGCTGTATACAACTACCCAGGAATAAGGAAAATGGTTAAACCTTTCAAGTTTGATACGGAGGATTCCCAGAAGCAGACAGCACTAGGAAAAAGGCTCAAGTTTCGTATACAGCAATATTAATTTTGGATTGCTCTTTTTATTAATAAATCAGGTGCTCAATAGCATGAAGGCTTTTCTTCTTTCAAGGAGTTGGCATGTATTTTTGTTTGGAACAGATTAGAAATGTGATTTCACAGAGGAAACGTACTCTCATCTTAAATATTTACAGAATGCTAATTTTATGCTTATATGTTGGCAGAAAAACAGAATAGCATTAATTAGTCTGAATTATTTTTTAACAGAAACATGTTCTCTCCCTTGGGCTAGGACTATATTAGTAAAAAAACCATTCAGGCCTTTTCTCTGGCCCTCAGATAATGCAACGGAGTTTCCACCCATATGGCTACATTCTCCCCTGTTTTTTAACACTCCTCCAAAAGAGGATGGTCTGCTTTGTACTGCCAGGTGCAAATTGCTACTGGTTCCTCCTATTTCACTTAGGCACTACCTGGGAGATGCTATTTGGCATGACTAAAAGAGTGTGTATTGATAATTGTGTGCCAGTGCTTGACTTCATGTGTTTTATAATATAACTATAAAAAGAGCCTGTGACAAATGCCATACAACCAGCACACAGGGCTAATACTGAAGGAATAGCCAAGTACTTAATTCACTGGTTGCCTACATAGCAGGTAGACAAAATATAGCATTATACCATCCTTTTAACTAAAAAGACTCTCCAAACATTGAGATGAGTTACACAGGAGGCTGTGAAATGCCTGTTTCTGCAAGTTTTTAAGTATAGGCTAGGCAGGTATCTACTAAGTGTGCTTAATCCTGCCTCACATTAGGGACATAGAATCACAGAACGGTTAGAGTTGGAAGGAACCTTAAAGATCATCTAGTTCCAACCCACCTGCCATGGGCAGGAACAACTCCCACTAGACCGGGTTGCTCAAAGCCCCATCTAGCCTAGTCTTGAACACTTCCAGGGATGGGGCCTGGACGAGCTGATGTCCTGAGGTTCTGTTAGCGGTAGCTTTCTATAATGCTGTGATGTTAGGATGCTTCTTTGCTGACACTTATATCATGTGTGGAAAAAAATTTGCAAGTCTCTCTTATACTGAGTAAATGGTTCCTAGGCTTTTTGTGCTCACTGGCATGGACTTCCAAAATAGTGTTGTTTTTTTTTTTCCAATCTCAGAAATACTGATGTTACAAGAGATTCCTTGGGGTATTTTGATCCTGAGACTTGCTCTATATCTAGAAACTGATCTATAGCTGTGGATGCAGATTAATTTTTAAATAGCAAAAATGAAATTTAGAAATACATGTGTGTATTTTTCTTTGATGGCTTAAGACTGCCCAAAGGAATATTTCCTATTCACATAAAAATCTTAAAAAGATAAAATGGTCGACATCCTTTACAACAAAAAGCCATATAAACATTTGAGTTCATATATATTCAATATAACTGTTTCTGATCCATAAATTGAAATCTCTTAATGTTAATCTCGTATCTCCTCTTCCTGCTTCCACACACACACATAGGCTTTCACATAGGATTGTCTCAGGATACACAATGCTAGGAATTAAAACAGTGTTGCTCTCCCCTGTAAAAATATAAGTATTTTGGGATACAACTAATATGAAATAAGTTACATTTTTTGGTTAACCATCATGATTTACGTTTTCCTGTTTTACAGAAAGATTGCTTGAAAACTCAGTTGTAGATTCAGTGAAAAAAATGGGTCCTTGGAATCCTAAGCACCAAAATCTTATCCAAAATCAGCATTAAAAATGAACTTTCATTTTTTGTCTTAGTTAAACACCTGACACATTCTATTGCAGTTTTTCTTTTCTGAGCATAAAAAGTTAGAAGCTTCTCAGATGGTGTTTAGTGTTTATAATGCATTTGTCTGGGCAGATGTGCTTGTAAAATTACCAAACCATTGAAAGTTATAAACATAGTTCAAATAAAGCTTGTTTCATCTGTGTGAAGGAGACTGATTCCTCCCTCTCCAGACTTCCTAGAACACAAACATTACTACTGCAGTTTAATGGATGCCACTGCTGTATGTGAATTGTGACTGCTGGTTCTCCCTGCTTTTTTTATTCCTTGGTATGTTTATTTATAGAGGACTTATGAGACTGTGATTGAAGTTGGAAAAGACGGTCCCCTTGGGCTTCAAAAGTGACTGACCCCAATCAGCAGGGCTTGTTGTCAGTGATGCTGGAATCTCTTCATGAGTGAGTGGAAAGTAGTTTCCTGTCAAGTTTGGTTAGGATTGTTTTGGTTTTTTTTCTTTTCATTTTTTTTTCTCCAGCATAGACAATCTTTGTTGTTATGTACAGTGTGATTCCTGTGCTGCCTTAAAGATACAAAGAAGAAAGCCTGTGTTTGAAATAGAGAGACTGTTACAGCTAAATTTTAGTTCAATGGAGTTGTCACGTAAGAGCTTTCTATGCATCAAGAGATAGATTTCTCCAACAGCGAGTCCTGTCAGGGACCATTAAAAAGTACAGACTTATGATTGAGTTTCCTATCACAGTCCAGTCTCCTTTATCTTCTGCCTCTGCAGTTTGAAACTAACCTTGATTGTGTCTTTGCACAATGTGTTGTACTGGTGATATGTGAGGCTACACAGGTAGAGAGTGGAGATGTGTCTGATGATGCTGTGGTTGGATGAAGGAAGAAAGAACATGCCTTTGAAGAAGGACATTTTCTTCATTCTCCAGTGGAGCAGCTGAAGGGGGGAAAAAAACAAAGCAAACCAAAAAACCCCTTCAGTTTTCCACACTGGACATGTATATACATTACAATTAATAAATGTGAGTTTGGGGTTGTGGTTTGCTTTTTTTTTTTTTTCTCATCTGTTGAATAAGTTTACAAAAAACTGTACTTCAGATGACGGGATTGGATCTGTGTTCAACAAGACATTATTACCCCTTTCTGAGAGTGACTTCTAATTTTCTTTTGACATTCTTTGTGTAAAAAATCCATTTTCCTGTGCAATATTTTCTCAGTATGATGGTCTGGCATTGACCCTTTACATTTGGCAGAACCAAGCAGATACAGGTCTCAAGTATCTCAAGCCATTTTATTTCTGGATGTTGCTGGCTATTGTTCCTTTTATTGTTCCAGTGGTGAACGACTTTAACTCCTGTCATTTTCCCCCTCTAACTTCTGCTTCAGGAGAAAAAAAAAAGAAAAGAGAGAAGGAAATTACTGAAGGAGAATGACATTTTTCACACTTACTTTTGATGGTCAGAGAATTTATTAAAGTGCTGTTCTTGACAGGATGGTTTCAGTTGCAATTCAAGCCTGGCCTCAGATCTGAGTCAGAGCCTGGATCTGACTAGGACAGAGAGGGTTTTGCCTAAAACCTTCTCACAGTTCCAACTACATCAGCTACAATTGCAGTTTGCTGTTTTTGAAGATTGTTGTCAGACTTAGTTATTAGATTAAAGTGCTCCGAGACAAATGGTACTCTGTCATAGATGTGCCAAGTGTTATTAATTATTAGTAAAAGTATTTAATTAGACACCACCTGGTAGTGATCAGCCACAAATCCAAGGGGCAAGCTCTGAGATGGTTGGTATATAAGTGATTTGAAGCTTTTTTTTTCAGGATTTCGGACCATTGTCACCAGGAATTGTGCTGCCTTATGAAAAAGCCAAAATGCTACAGTATGTCAGAGGATTGCTTTGGTTTCCTACACATCTTGAAGCAACTGCTTCCCTCTCCCTTTGTTTGCTACCTTTTGACACGCTTACAGCAAGGAATGATTGAATATCTGATTAACATCACGTAAGAAGCATTTTGCCCAGTTTTCTGACGAGATGCCGAACCAGTCCAAATCCCTTGAGTCTTATGCGGGAGGTAATCCCACGATCCAATGTCAGCATAATCCCCCCAAGACAGCTTAAATATTTGTAGTTCTTTCTTAAATCAAGAAATCCCTTGAGGTTTATACCAATCCCAATTTAAAAAATGACGTGACCTGAAAACCCTGGAGGAATGTTTGAATGAGGTTGTCTTGCCTCTGGCTTCTTGGCCAACTTCCTCTAATAAGATATGAATAAGATATACAAGGTCATAATTTATAATATGATATGAAAATTATGCATCCAGTGAAAGGCTAGGGGGAAAAATAAGGGATGGCAATGGTGGTAGAGACAGCATTTATTGTGATTACTAGAAGGGGGCCTCAGTGGGCTGGGATTATTGTACTTTAAGTGAAATTGATTTTGTTCATGATTTGATTTTAATCTAGTTTAGATGAATCAAATTCTACAAGGAACAGATATTTAATTTAGTACATTAGGATGAAAAGGACATCAGTTCAGAGAAGTTTAATGCATATGATGTGATAAAAGCAGTATCTGATTATGAGAGGTTTTTTTATAGTAATTCCTTGTTATTTCATTACTTCTTGGATATATTTTTTTCTCCACATAATATTTTTATTAAATCCAGCCAAGATTCTAGTCTTCTTAATGATATTTAGGCTGATTGCCTGAGAAAAATAATAGTAATACTAAAAACTGGAGGAGGACAGGAAGAAAGACAGAATTCCAGACTTATCACACTGATTTTTGCTAGATATCTACTATTGGAACAAACAGAAGATCGTCACTCGCCTCTGGGGCACTTGCTGCAGGCAAGCTCCTTTGCAGAACGAGTCATAGCTGTCTTGTTACAGACTGCAGTTGTAAACAGAGAGTCTGTAGAAACCAATCTCCTGCAATTTTCCAGTCTACTGTTTTCTAATCTAGGGGAGCTGGAATGCTTTGCAATTTGGAAGAAGTTGGTTGCTGTTGAATAGAGGTCTCCTATACTTTAGCAGTCGGGACCAGATGGATCTGTTTTCTTAGGTTAACACCAGAGTTGCGAAAGCCATCCATGCTGAGAATGCAGACAAATTTCAGCTGATGTGTGTATATATATATATATATAAAAGTATATATATATACACACAGGTTTCTTTTTCTTATTGAATAATTTATGTGAACATATTCCTATTTCTTTCTTTCTTCCCTGACATCCGATTACTAGCAACCTCTTGTTGGAAGACGGAAATACCATTGATTCACTGGCTTCCTTGCACCTTTTTAGCACTGTTCTTTGGGCTGTTATAGATAAATCAGAAAACTAGTTTCCTCACCGAGGAATGTTTTCTGTTTGTATGTTTAATGAACAAACCTTTTACATGCTTAAGAAAAAGATTTGCTGTGATGGAAGGGACTTTCTATTACCATCTGTATTCACAAAGATCAGCATGGGTCATGGTGATCTGCATGGGAAAATAATAAAAAGGAATAATGAAGGAGTATTCTTACATCACAGATGCAGGGCAGGAGTTGGCAGAAAAGCATTTTAATACATCAGTCTGGGAATACTTGATTATATGTCACCTTGCTGCGTTTGCTTGTGTTAAAACAAATTATGAGTGCTTTTGCCCTCTTTCTAAAAAAATATAATTAAGATTTTTCATTTGCTGAAATGCTTTTCAGCAAAAGGCAAAAAAAGAAGGGGGGGAGCGGCTGTATGGGTCTGACAGCCTGTGTCCAGAGGATGGGACCTTCCCTTTCAGTGCTTAAATCTAATCATGTGTCTCAGGCAAAACTACATCCCCCTTCAACTCCCCCTTACATATAACAAGTTGTTCCAATTTAAAACCAATTTAGTTAAACTGGGACACTGGTGGATAATTGTCAGATGCCTCCTATTTGGAGGAAGAATTCACTCTAGAGAAATCTCTGGAGACGGGTTTATGCTGACATAAATGAAATTAAGATTTTAAGAGAGTGCACGCTATCTGTAGAGAATGTATGGGGTTTCCCCCTTATTATACTGTTTTAAAGCTAGTACCTATCACCTATTGCCCTGCTCCAAGAGCTGTGGTCATTGTGGTTCCCCGTCAGAGGCTGGGAGCCACCATAGGAGGCAATTGAAGGACACATTGAGAATGTGGTCTGGCATGACAGAGAGACACTGTTTCCCTTTCTGGTTTGGAGGCTTGGCTCCTTTTCGGAATATCCAGTAAATAATTCTCCCTGAGAGCCACATGAATCAGCAAAAGTGGATGTTTTATATTTTAATATCTTATATACACATTGTGCCAACGAGTAGATGTATTGTTTCTTTCTGTCTAAATACTTGCATGTTGTAGGCAATAACTGCAATTTTAGCTTGTTGTTTTAAAATATAGTGCCTTTATGCTTCTACATCGTTTTCTTTTCTGTCATTGACTAATTGGCATTGGCAAATAAGGCTGTATCGTTTTGGATCACATGAAGTTGACATGAGGTTTGAATGAAGCAGTGTTAGACATGGTAAAGGACAGAGAACTGGGTTTGGTCTGTGCCTTATCAATAATCTTGGATTTCTACTACCTACAACAACTATAGTTTCACTTCATTTCTTGCTTTTTCCTTGAGATGCTGAGAATAATGAGAATTTTGTTGTCATTGCTGACTATGAGTCCTGTACTGAGATTGCATCAGTTTATTTAGCGAGAGCTTTTCAGGTACCTACTGGCAGGAATTGATTTCCTTATTTTGGTCCTTCCATTTTGTGGATTAAACCCAAAAAGCAGTGTTCAGTGAAAGAGATTCTACTCTTATATCTATTAAAAAATTAGCAGAACATGTTATGCTAGAGATTTTCTTTATATGTAAGTGTATTTTAAATTTACTGAATGCTTTAAATAATTTTATTTCACATTGCAATGCTAACTAGTATGTCTTTAGGAAGAGAAGGGTAGAAGGGAGCAAAGTAAACATGTGAATCTGGACATTGTGTTGATAAGATATACTAATCTGGTGCAATTAAAAGCTTGAGTACATTCTTATTTTTATAGTAGCATATTTCCTAGCTTTTACTAGGCTTTAAACTGCCTGAAACCGTGAAAGGCTATATTCAATGTCACAGATGTGTGCAGGAGAATGCAAACGGGTTGACATGTACTTGTCAGTGTCAGCTGAGAAAAGAGCTGGCATGGATTGTTTGGTGGAACAATAAAGGAGGTGGTGTCTCCGGGACAATAGCATTAGCTGGCGGAGCAGATGGACTGCTAGCTTGGGAGGTCTAACTAATCCTCTATCAGAACAATGAACAAGAGTTTATGCTTTACTTGGCTAAACTCCACTAAAGTGAAACAGAAATGTGGATGTATCAGGAATCCTGAGTTAGGGCCATCAAGTGCAATAATTTTGCCTGTAAAGGCTGTTTGAAATGTTCCGGAATAAGCGAGTGTATCAGCACAGGGATTCATTACTGTTAAGCAAATCTGGAAAATTTACCCATATGAGCAAACTCTCGTAGGTGAAGTGGTAACATCATTTCTTGAATAAAGAACCTTTCGCTAGGAGACTGTCTTCAGTTCCTTATAACTTTGCCAAAATTATCTGACATTTTCCTTTGCCAAGATCTGCCTAGGCTCAGATTTTTGAAAATGTCTAGAGAACTATGAGATAAAGGCAAAATATTTTATTAAAATAAAAATTTAAAAAACCCCAAAGAACACTCTTGTAAGCGTTTACTAGAGGAAATATAGTCCCTCTGTGCTTTGGAAAATGAACCTGGAATTAGTGAGAATGTATCTTTTGCTCTTTCTTTGGGAAAAACATCCACAATTAGTCCACTCATAAGCACTGAAAAATACCTCAGTTTGCCCTGGCTCACTGGCAACATTAGCATTTGGCAGCTAAAGTCTGTGATTTGTGTCTGAATTGAGCTTGCTTTATCTCTCAGAAATCACTGGTGTGACCTGACTGCACATGAACCATCCCTAAATAGCTATATCCATGTATATCAGGGTGAGCAGCTCTTTTCTTCCAATATGGTCCTTGCAGAGGGGTCTTGGTCTCCACAGGGAGATTCTCTTCTGTGTTTTTAGTATTTGTCCAGTTGATGTCCAAACAGAACTGAGAATTGCAGTCTGGCTTGGTTGCAGTGAGGTGAGGAACAGGCATGGACTAGGAAATGGGGGAGCTGGAGGGAAGAGACACCTCCGTCAGCATGAGGAAAAGATAGCAGGAACCACCTGAGAGGCATAGGGTGGCCCACGGGTGGTGCTGACTGCTGGGCAGGAAGGTGAAAACTGGAGATAAGAGCAAAGGTGATGAATGGTGTTGGCAAGGTAAACAGGGCTTATGAATCTGGGAAAGCAGTAGCAGACAGGAACAGTCACTGAGGAAAATGTAGATAGACGGGTCGATGAGTAGCTCAGAGTTGGAAAAGAATTATGAAATAGAAGCTCAGAGTTAGAAAATATTCATGATGGCTAATTGGAAGGCTAGAAGCTTCTGTAAGATTGCTCTGTTATTGATGGTGAGAAAGCCAGATCAGCTGCCTGTGCCAAATATGCTAAGTCGCCCTCTTCGTTGGCTGGAAAGGAAATTTGCCGAAGAGAACTTTTTGATGCCTGAAGTTAGCCTAACAACATGTGACTTAAACGAAGCTTTCATTTCAGCAAAGGCTTGCTCACCGTGTGTTTCTCATTATCTGTGCAACAGCCTGCTCTGACGTGCAGAATGCCTTGCACTTGCCCCAGCAGCCGAGGCCGGTGGGGTATCTGTTCAGAGCCTGCTGGAGGCTGTGCAGTGCCAACCGCTGGAAAAAGCAAGACCATGGAGCTCTGAAATTTATTTTACACTTCTCTGTTTTGGGTTTCAGCAGATGCACATGAGCTTTCCTTTGTGAAATATGCCCAGCAATGGTACCGCACCCTGCACAGCAATGTTGTGTGGATAAATTTGTTAATATTTAGAAAGAACTAAAAAGCTACAGTGGGAAAATTACTTCCTTGACTTCAACAAGGCTTTTGACACTGTCTGCCACAGCATCCTCATAGGCAAGCTTAGGAATTGTGGGTTGGATGAATGGACACTGGGGTGGATTGAAAACTGGCTGGCAGAGAGAGCTCAGAGGGTTGTGATTAGTGACACACAGTCTAGTTGGAGGTCTGTGACAAGTGGTGTTCCCCAGGGGTCAGTACTGCGTCCAGTCCTGTTCACCATATTCATCGATGACCTGGATGAAGGGGTAGAAGGTACCATCAGCAAGTTTGCTGATGACACAAAACTGGGAGGGGTGGCTGACACACCACAAGGCTGTGCTGCCATTCAGCGTGACCTGGACAGGCTGGAGAGCTGGGCAGAGAGAAACCTCATGAAGTTCAACAAGGACAAGTGTAAGGTACTGCACTTGGGGAGGAGTAACCCCATGCACGAGTACAGGTTAGGGTTTGACCTGCTGGAAAGCGGCTCAGTGGAAAGGGACCTGGGAGTCCTGGTGGACAACAGGATGACCATGAGGCAGCAATGTGCCCTTGTGGCCAAGAAGGGCAATGGCATCCTGGGGTGCATCAAGAGGTGTGTGGCCATCAGGTCGTGGGAGGTTATCCTCCCCCTCTACTCTGCCCTAGTGAGGCCACACCTGGAGTCCTGTGTCCAGTTCTGGGCTCCCCAGTTCAAGAAGGACAGGGAACTGCTGGAGAGGGTACAGCAGAGGGCTACAAAGATGATTAGGGGGCTGGACCATCTTTCTTATGAGGAAAGGCTGAGGGACTTGGGTCTTTTGAGTCTGGAGAAGAGAAGGCTGAGGGGGGATCTCATCAATGCTTATAAATACTTCAAGGGAGGGTGCCGGGAGGATGGGACCAGTCTTTTTGCGGTGGTGCCCAGTGATAGGACAAGAGGTAATGGGCACAAAGGTGATCGCAGTAAGTTCCACCTGAACATGAGGAGGAACTTCTTTCCTTTGCGGGTGGCAGAGCAGTGGAACAGGCTGCCCAGAGAGGTGGTGGAGTCTCCGACTCTGGAGACATTCCAAACTCACCTGGACGCCATCCTGTGCAACCTGCTCTAGGTGTCCCTGCTCTGGCAGGGAAGTTGGACTAGATGATCTCCAGAGGTCCCTTCCAACCCCTGTGATTCTGTGATTCTGTGAAAATCAAGAACCCTTGAGGAAGTTAATATTTTGTCATCAAGTCAAATGAAGAGTGTGCTGGAAAGGGTGTATGGTGTATTCACTGAATAGTGATGATAAAGTAAGCACAGAATAGCTGCTATTTAACAAGCCGTGCCTGATCTGTGCACTCAGTGAGAAGAAATAGCAGATGTCATTTACAATGTTTATGTACAGAGAAGGGGAAAGAAAACAGAGCAATTGTTATTCTGGCATTCCCTAATTTCTAGTTACCTGATATTGTGGTGTTAACAGTCTGCTGTATTATTGCAGCAGTGCAGCTTTCACTAATGTTCAGGCTAGGCCTACCTACTTATCTTCCTTACTTCAGAGGGCTTTCTTAAAAAAACCCGAAAAGCCTACCACAAAAATCCATGCTTGTTGGGAAGGGGTTAAATAACACAAGCCTTTTTTCTGTCTACTTTGCTAATCTGGACACCGTGTTAGATTCACAATTGCCTGTGAGGTTATCTACCCTGTTAAAGCTCAGAAGAATTTTCAATGACGCTCATTTGTAGTAATACCTGTTGGGGGAAAGAAAGAGCTTGTGCAATTACAACTTCTCTTATAGCCATTGCTTATCTGTGTCTGCCTCCAAGTCAGGAAGCCTTTTCTGGCTTGAGCAGTGCAGTGAAGAATGACTCCGCTGCCAACAGAATGGAAACTCAAAATGAGATTGAGTTTAAATCCACAGCTGGGACTTGAACACTTGGCACCAGGGATCATAAGGTCATTGCAGTAAGACAGGGAACGTTCATGTGTAGTGTGTAAGAAACACATCGGCTTGCCAGTCCTCACTGCAGATTTTCACTATCTCATATATGTGTGCTGCACAATAGAGGCCCATCTTTTCAACCTGAAAAAAAATATCCAAGTCTGTATGATTTTTTTCTTTTTTATGGTCAGACAAAAATATTTACCCGCAGTAAATATTCATTTATTACAATTGTCACTTCCAGACAGTAGATTTTTGTATTCTTTTTGACAAACAAAAGATATAAAATGTCCTGTGAAATATGATTACATTGCGCAGGATATAAAAACTCACATAATTGAAGGCAATTGTTCTTTCTTTCTTTTTTTTTTATCATTGTTTGGGGTTCATGTGTATCTTTTAATACCTTGCACATTCAAGTTTACATGGCCACTGAATTTATTAATAATAATAACTTCAGGAAAAAAACCCACTAGGATTGTTTTCAAAGGTAAAGCTATAGTAATAGATAGTTACAGTCTTATAGATTTTCTTTTCCCTGTTTATTCCAGCTTGGTGTATTACCTTGCATAATTCTTGAGAAATTCAAATGACAAAAAGAGAAAGTGCTTCTTTTTAAAGAGCCAGTGTGACCTCTGAAACTAGAGGTGCATATTAATCTTACAGCCAATAATCCTGCCTGAAAAATACATAAAATGCATTTTAATAGAATCAGAGGTAGTCGTTTCTTGCTGTGAAGGAAAGGTGAAAGCTTCACTGAGACAGAAAGCAGAAACCAGTCTGGCTTCAAGGACTTAGGGTAGAACTTGGTACTGTACAGGGAAACAGGCATGGGAGCAGATTTGGGAATCTGCAGAGGACTGAGTTTGCAGGAATGCAGTTTATAGTAAGAATTTATTAATGAGAAAAAACATTTAGTTGACATTATTTATAAGCTCTTTGTAACTTCTGTAATTACTGAAGCACTAATCTCCTAGACATTGAACATGTTTTGTCTGTCTTCTGATAAATGACAAATTTGTCAGAGATTAGATGTATGTACTTTATACAGTATAGAAACTATACTTTTAGACATCCAAGTCCTCACAGGAAAGAGCTGTTGAACTAAGCTTTGAAAAACAGAGCTCACATGGGATAATTGAAATGCCAGGCATAAAGCCGTATTAAACTGGGCTTCATCGGTTAAGCCTCTCACAGAGCTGCATGTGCTGTATAAAAACTAGCAAACCAACCAACTGGTATTCTAACTTTCACTTTCAAATGACATGATCAATTGCTTTTTTATGGTAAATGAGGAATAAGTAGGAGCTAATAATGCAAATATTGCACACCAAGGATGGACTAAATGTATGAAGAAAACCATAAAAACTACAAAAGGTAGAGCTGAAACCTCTGTCGTTTGATTTAAATAGCCTGTAACACTGGAGGCTGTTAGAGAAAGGAATCCAGATTTGGGAATCTTATGGTTTGAGAAAAAGTTCAGTCTGAACTGGATGAAAAATAAACCCTTTTGCAATTTGCTGAATCAAAAATTAAAAAAAAAAAAAGTTTTAAGAGTGCTGGCACATAATGTTTTGAATTTAAATAGGCTCCCTGCAGTTGCTCAGTGAAGCTGGCATTCTTGACAGACCAGCAACTTCAGTTTAGTGATCAGCTACTTTGGGTTTTAGGATCTGTGGCTCTGAGAGGAATTGGGATTCTTGAGGCTGTCCCCATTGCGGAATGTGAGATAAATACAGCCAGAATTGGACCTCTCAGCACTTTCAGTCTCCAGGCTCCTTCGCAGAGCACCCCTGGCATGACTAACTGCCCTGATGGGAGCCCTTAAAACTCTCTTTTGGATTCATCAGCAGTTCATCTATTGCAGCAAGCATGGACCCAAATATTTTTTGGGGTCAATGAATACACAGTCAGAGGAAATCCTCGGGGAAGCTGAATAGAACTTGCAGTAATAAGGAAAATGTCACTTTTCAGCGACTTGCCTGTCATTTTTTTCTGTTTTACAGTAGTGTCTTCTTAACTTCCCTTGACAAAGCTTCCCATCTAGTCCAAGACTATTCAAACTTTAATTTACATGGAAATATTTTTGAGTGCCAAATCCAGGGTTTATTCAGTAAAACACAATTACAAAATTTTTCTGGCCATGTTGTCTCTTCTGCCCCCTCCTCCCCCCCCCTTTTTTTTTCCCCCTTTTTTAATTCTCTGGGCAGGACAACTTTTCTGGCTGCAACTATTCATGCTTCTCAAAATGGTGTTTAAAGACTCACAACTCAGTTACTGATTTACTGCTGAAAGGTCATACTCCCTCCCTTCAATTAAGTGGTTTATCCATTCCTTATCACAAGATGTGATCATGTCTGTGTAACAGTTTCCCACTTTGCTTCCACTTAGATCTGTGTTGCATCATTTGCTGACAACCAAGAACCCTCTAAATAAATAACTCAGTTTAACCTTCACTTTACACAATGTTCTTATTTTAAGCGTTGTTCTGCCAAGTAAATAACACCCAACATCTTCATAAGTAAGTATTAAGGCTAGAGATATGGACCTGCGTTTACTTGGCACTACATCTACCTTGGCAAAATGAAGATCAGGTTCTTAATATATGATAGGAGAATAACCATTAAGCTCCCACCTCCTAACCTTTCATTCTGGCTTTCTGTCTTTATGTATTAACCACAGTGCTTTCTTTCATTCTGATTTATTTTTATTGTACTTTCCCAGCAGGCTTGCAGTAATGCTTTCTGTGGCTTCCATGTGCAAAACACACACTCTTGCAGTAATCCAAATTTTGTTTATTCCATTTCAGGGGCAAGTGGATTTGAAGAGAAGTACCATAATGGCTAATTCTCTTCATAGTTTCTCTTACAGCAGGTTGAAAATTGTCTGCTATTGTAGGCAGAAGTATGACAAAAGAGTATTGATATATGAAGGAATCCATTAACTGTTTGTGGTTATGATTTTTCTAATCTATGGTGTGCACGTTTCAGTATTTATTCTGCCAAACAAACCCATAGCTCATACACACTACAAAACAGTTTCAGATGGTTTCACTCATACAGAATACTTTTGTCTGCTAAAACTATTGTGCATTTATACTGCTGACATTTCAGTCATTGAAAGTGGCCTTTCTTTGCTCTAATTAGGCAACTGAGACTGTCGGCTTTTTCTATGGAGTGAAATTTTTATAAGATTATGGTGGCTTCTTCTTCAAGAGGAATTAGCTGTGAAAGACACGTCTGAGTAGAAAAACTTGCCGCTGAGCAAACTGTCCAGGTTCTGTTTGAGAGTGTGAGGATTACTGGTAAAGACATACTGGCGTAGGATGGATGGTTGGGGTTGCTCTGCCCAGCCAGTAAGGCAGGATAGTTTCACAAAGTCTTCTTCAAAAATTAATTGTATACATCCCAGGCTTGTGCTGTGAGTACAACAGTCAGGGCTACCTTTGGCGGCGCTGTAGAGACTTTCATGACCATTGGCAGGATGCATTCTGTAGACTGTATTTAGTCATTGCATGGAGTAGGCTTCTTTTTGGTGCTGTTCTGAGGTTTGAGGGAAAAGGCTCTTCACAGCATCTACCTTCTCTGAAGTACTGCATCTGTACAACACAGGGTGGGATTTGCTAGCTGTCAGGCTCCTGGGTACTATGAGGATGCTGGACTGTATGAAGAAGGACGGAAAGTGTTACATTGCTGAATTCCCCCAAATACCTCATCTACTATTTGCCTCACTTTGAGTTAAGTTTTTGCAACTATGGAAAGAACAAAGCCTGGTAAAGTTTTCAATTAAAATAGACAGCAGGGTGGTATACTAGCAGGAGTTGTTACTTTGTTATGGACGAAAAAAATGTAAAAGTGATGTATATGAAAATCAGAGCTCAGAGTGTATAGTAAATGTAGTGCTGCAAGACCTACCATACAAGCTACATGTCTGCTTGTCAGTGAGACTGGATTTTTAGGAGCAGATGATTTGATATTTAAAACAAGACAACTTGCCAAAGTCATTACTTTAGTATCTTCCAGTAGATACAGTCCCTGTTCAAATCAATAAAATACCGATCCTCAGCTTTCATTAAGCATGAGCCAAATGTCACCGTCTCCTAGAAGTGTGCTCTAAGATTACAACATGTAACTGCCTTCTGCTTATACACGAGTAAGCTTGTGGTAAGTTCACTTTAAACCAGATTTTCTTCCTCTTCCTTGCTTCCTCACCCTCCTTTCTTTTTTCCTCTTGCTCGTAAGGGTTTAATTTTCACTATCTTGCCAAAAGCATAATTATACTTGCTGCATATAAATACCCAGTGGAGATCAGAAGAGAAGACAGAGAAAGTCATTTTTAGAATTCTAAAAAAAATTGCAAATGTAAACTGAAAGTGCCAACAGGATTGGAAGTGTGTGGGCTAGATCACTAATTTCCACTAGGGCAGGCTTCATTCAAGGGGAAAATATGGTTAAATTAGACACGCTTAGGTAATGAATTACTTGCATATCTCTAATGAGCACTTCAGATTACCTGCTATTAGAATTCTAGTACACCCAACCTAAATTTGGATGGGATACTGCCTACACAGCTCTCAATTTCAGGAAAAAGAATTACATTTACTTTTTAGTGTATGGGTATTTCATTTGACTGTAAGATGTTGTGTGTCTTAATCTAAAATGCTGTCAGTTTATGTAGGATTTAACTATACATATACACAGGAAATACAGGCTGGATTATGTGGCGAGTCCTTGTTCTTCGTGTTAAATCGTGATTCACTGAATTCCAGTGAGGCAACTTTAGCAGACTGAAATAGCAACATCCCCAGTAACTTTTAGCAAGTTCTGCTTGCTCATCTGTGTATGGAACAGAGTAGTCCTATACATTAGTACATACTAATTTTACAGTTGTCAAGGCATTTGCTTATCACTTTGTGTAACCTTTGATGGAAGGTATAGACTGTAGGTTGGACAATGAAGTCACAGATAGACATTTACATTATTTAGAGTTATGATGATATTTTGACACAGGCTGTATTCCTGTCTGCGTGGCTTAAAGAAAAAGAAACTGTCTTCAGATCATCAAGGTGAAATTCATATGGTCTGATCAGAAATCCCCTGTAGTCAATGAAAAGACTCCTGTTAATGCAAATGGACTTTATATTAGACTGAAAACCTTCTCCTTCAAAGCTCTTCCCACCTCTGCAGCCACTTATTTTTATAGATTGCTTTTTCTCTAATTCTCTTTACTACAGAGTGTCTCTTACTGATCTCTTGATCTCTGTTTTGTCCTAATACCTTTCTCCTTCTGGGCTTTTATTCTGGATCTCACTATTAACTTTTGTAGACTTCTGTTCATGAGTTAAATCACTGTCTTTTGTCTTCATTCAAATAACTTTTCAAAATTCATCCTTTTTATGGAGCCTTTAGGGAGAACCCATTGACTTAAAGAGATCTAAAATGCAAATAATATACTTGGCAAATATACAATATAGTTAATCACTGTCACTGGAAAACTGTGGTTTTCCAGCATACTTGGGAATGTTCTTATTTCCCTTGTGTTTTTTCCATATGCCACTTTTTTTTGCATTCCCTACTAGTTTTTTGTTCATTGTCATTAGAGAACTTCTGCATTTGATTTATTATCACTAACATTTTAATTTTTTACATGAGGTTCCTGACCTTATTTCCCTATAATGTTTGTGATTCACACATGGGGTTAGTATATCTGTGTATATAGAAACCCATTAGATCTTATGCTTAAAAATAGTCAGCTGCTGATATACTGTCACACTTTGCTTTTATCAAGCAATCGTGTTTTAAAAACACATATACCAATCTACCTGAATATCTGACCAAGGTCAGAAGTAAAATACATGTAAGCATTGCAAATACTAATAAATTGTCCTGTAATCTTTTCTGATTTTTAAGCATTCATTTTGTGTTGCTCCATGCAAGTATAATGAACCTTTTCCATTACCTTCTATGGATATTGCCGAAGGGTTCATTAGAAGAACAGTGACAGGTGGATAGGAATGCATCTGAAACCTCTCTGAATATACAAAAGATGAATAAACTAGTTGAAGGTAAAATATTTCTCTGTCCTTTCTGTATGCTTTACCGTGTCTGTCAACCTTTCCCTGTCTGTGTCAGGTCATGAGTGACATTTGAACAGCAATTTTTGTTCACATGTGGCATATCTAGGTTGTCTCTGGATTTCTCTTTAAAAATAAGAACAACTTCTCGCCCACTCCCCGACCCCTCAAACCCAAAACAATTCCATAATTATGCCATTTCCAAAGCCCTTTGTGTTGCCACTAGAAGCAAATATACAAGTCATTCTTTTGTTATATTGAATCAGTACTTTATCTTATTTGAAAGATTTTTGTGTACATTTAAAGATTATTTTGTTAGAATCAAAGAATACTAGCATCCTTGTAATGGTGAAATGTTTCAAATAACATTTGTCTATTAGCACCAGAATAATATCATCAAATTTGTTCAGTTTTTAACAAATCCAGTTAGATGCTAGATGTTGGTTTATACCTTGTGATACCACCACAAGAAGGGAAAAACTCTACTTGCACTAAGACCCTTCTGTGCGTATAATGGCTAAATGTTGAATAACTTATTTCTACTGATGTTTTACAGCCAAAGTTAAAAGTAATAAATACAGAAAACAAATTAAATCTAGAAATATTTTAAATGACAGGCTCAGATTTTCCTCAGCTGAGTTCAAGCTGAGTTAAATACAAAGGGGTTATTATGAATCTGCTTACTAATAATTGTGATTATCACAGATGAAAAGAATAATTGTTATATTTGCTTTGCACGTGGGTCCTCACAAAACAGCATGTTATCTTGGGACCCATGTGCAAAGCAAATATAACAGGGTAGTTATTCTGATAAGACGTACTGAACATCTACTCCAGCAACTTTCTTTTTCATCAAATGTGTGAAACCAAACACTTATCTATGAAGAAAATATAATGAGAAGAAAAAGTAGGGCTGCTTGGCATAAGATAATATTAAATGCAAGACACTCACATGATGTTCTCTTCAAGATCAGAAACTTGTTGGTTATGATTGGGTACGTTTCAACAGGAGGTCTGTTTTTTATTTTTGTCTTGAGAGATGTTTCTCTTTACAGTTGACATCAAGCTTTAACATCAAACCTTCACATGTATAAACAAGATCAAAAGTTTTGAAAAACTTTAAATTCCTCAGTCAGCATCTCTTTTTATGAGCTCAGTCATAATGTTACTTTACACAGTGTGGTATGGCTGTTTTCCCTGAATCCTTCTAGTTATTTTCTGTAACCAGGTGAAAGAATTAATGGTGTTACAAGCTGACAAATGGAACAGCATCAGAAAATGGGGTAAAAGAATGGTCTGGATCAAAAGGTCTGGAGGTAAAGGTATAGCTTTCACAGATTGATAAAGAATAGACAAAATGATTGGGATTGTCATACTCTATTGCTTTTCAGTTGCCAAACTGCTGTATTTTTTAAGTTAAAGAATAGCAGGTCTTCATGAGTAAAGTATCCTAGATAATCTATGCAAAATCAAAGCTAGAGGCAGGGGGAGCAGCAGCAGGGTTGCTCCTGGGAGGCAAAGGAAGTGGGCTGTAAGGGATTGTCAGGAAAGATACTAAGGAACGGGAGTTTGTGTGTTAAATTCTCCTTGCACAATCACACATAGGTACTAGGCAGAATCCCTTGTTTCATTTCGGTTTACTTTTTTTATAGATAACCACAAGATCAGAAAATTAAAAATTAGTAAACTTTTACAAATTATATGATGTTTTCTGAATACCATATAGTCTCTTCTGTCATTGAAAGGCCAGATTTTTTGCTGGTGTGAGCCACTATGGTTCCATCAACCTTATGGAGTAACTGGTAGTATTGGCAACAGCGGGATTCCAGGGATTTGCATCAATTAAAACAGGATTTCAGACTGAATTCCCTAGTTTTGCTTTATTTTGCCTTAATCTGTACGAAGACCATTTTAAGTATCATTGCATATTTCTTCCCTATGACTGTCACTTTTGTCTGACCTTAAAAAAGTTAAAGTTAACCCCCAAATAGAGTTTTCTTAGTGCACAAGGTATTGTGATGTGCCTTTAGGTGTTGTCTGTTTCCGTTTTACTAACTTGCTGTATAGTTCATCTAACTTCTCGGAGCTGAGCTGAAAGCCTTGTATCGGGAGCTGTAGCTATCAGTGGAAGTAAATGAGTTGCCACTAGTTACAACACTTTTTTTTTTGCCCCTTAAGCAGCAGTAGTCAGAAAGCCTGGGACAGGATAAAAAAAATCAAAATAATTGGATGTAAGGAATCTGAAGGTACAGCAGAGACGTCATTTTTTTTTACAGGTAACTGTAGAATTTGAATAATTTAACCTTTAAAATGTTGTTTATTCTGTTGTGATCAAGAGGAAAAAATGTCACTCCTTTCTTTTGCTGATGCCATTTACAGGATATGATTACAGATGCATGGTGTAGGTGCTTGTGTACAAGGAGCCTTCATCTCCGTGAGGAGCTTTGCTGTGCAAAACAAATCAGCCAGAACAATTAAAAAGAAAAAAAGAAAATCACGCTTGGATTTACCTAGCATCACTCTGGGCATTTACAGGGTGAAGAGTTTGGCTTGTAAAACTAGATAGGAAACATCTGGTGTAAACGAAGAAGAGCGATTGGGTTTATTGCCAAAATCATGACCGTTTCTTTGCTTTGTTAAATAGGTATTTGCGGTCACCCCATCTCTTGTATGCTGGAATTGGTTGCTGCCTGGGCACTACGCAGGATAGTGGCTCCCTGCGCGCTGGGGCTGGCAGCTGCGGGTGTCCCAATGGGGGTGGCAGGGCTGGGCCCCACTGCCCCAGCCAGGAGCAGGGCAGCTGGGAGGCAGTGGGGGCAGTCCCAGCCCTGGGCATCAGGTACCTCCCTGGGGACGAGCTGAGGCCAGGCCGGGAGTCAGGCCAAGGTCTGGACCACTGGGAGGAGAGCTGGGCACAGGCAGGGCTGTTGAAATGGTGATGATTAGTGGTAGCACCTGCTCTTCACATGTTGTGCTCCACTTGTGTGTCCTTTCCTGTGTGCGCAGTGGTGCACGCCATTGAAATTGCACTCCTAGGTGACTAAATCAAAAGACACTGGGATGACTAGTTCCAGGTGCTGTAAAATGGTACTGGAGTACTGTATCCAGCCCTGGAGCCCTCAGCACAGGAGGGACATGGACCAGTTGGAGCGAGTCCGGAGGAGGACCACAAAAATGATCAGAGGGATGGAACACTTCTCCTATGAGGACAGGCTGAGGGACTTGGGGTTATTTAGCCTGGAGAAGAGAAGGCTCCAGGGAGACCTTATTGCAGGCCTTCCAGTATCTGAAAGGGGGCTTATGAGAAAGATGGGGACAAAGTTTTTAGCAGGGCCTGTTGTGATAGCACAAGGGGCAATGATTGGAAACTAAAAGAGGGTAAATTCAGACTAGATATAAGGAAGAGATTGTTTACAATGAGAGTTGTGAAACTCTGGAACAGGTTGCCCAGAGAGGTGGTAGGTGCGCCATCCCTCGAAACATTCAAGATCAGGTTGGACAGGGCTCTGAGCAACCTGATCTAGTTGAAGATGTCCCTGCCCATTGCAGGGGCATTGGACTAGATGACCTTTAAAGGTCACTTCCAACCCAAACTATTCTATGATTCTATGGTCTGGTTTACATTTTGCAACCTCCTGAAGTTGGAAAGTCGCTATTCTCTTGCCCTTACTTGAGGAGATGCATTTCAGACTATCATTGTCTGTCACACTGTGTATTAGCAGTGCTATGTGCTGCCTGGTACTAGTCATTGCGGAGCTGGGAAGATCTTCTCTACAAAGACACTTATTCATAGAGTCATACCCATATGTGTTTTGCCAGCACTACTTCACCACTGGTGGGAAGATGCTGGTGTTCTGGCTGCCTTTAATATTGCTGTTCTGGGAAAGTCAACAGAAATGTGTTCAGGGAAAAGTGAGAATAAATCAAGGAACAGATCTCTTACCCAGAACTCTGTAGTAAAACTTTGTGTTCTTTAAAACGCAACTGATAGGCTCCAAAAAATGGCTTCACAATGTGTTATCTTTGTGCATTCCAGAAAAATGTTGTATTTTCTGGAATGTATTGCTTCACTAGGTCTAGAATATATTCTGTTATATGCTATGCCGCTGCAGATAGTCCACTGAAAATACTTTGCTTGCCTTATGAAGCATGGCCTGTAGCATGCCTTAGGGCATGGCACTTGTGGGGCTCAAGTGATAGCTGAGTTACTGTATACACACTGTATAGTTGCTTATACTTACTTCAACATAAAACAGCACATTTACACATTAAACAAGCACAAAACGGTCCATGTGGAACTACTTTCACTTGCGGCAAAGTGTCCTTGTAGAGGTTTGAAGTGTGAAGTGAATTTTATCATTTTAAATTGTATAAATAAGCAGAAAAGAAAGTTAATTTGTATTCTTTTTCCTGTTTCAGGGCAGTCGAGGGGAAGGTTTTCCCTTTTTCTCTGCTTCTTTTTTTCCAATTTTTTGGGAAGGGTAGGAGGGCTAAGACGATTTCTAAAGAAATGTAATACATAATAAAGAATGTGGGAGAGTGAGCCTCTCAAAGCTGAATTGACATGTGTGATGAGTGAATTTATTTTGTGTTTTATTATGTGGAGATTTTTGTTTAGATGGGTGGAAAGTGAAAAGGAAACAATTGTGTTGGGTGTCTGTCAGAAAAAGTGCTATGCATTTCTCTTTCCCTGAGAAAGCCCTAGCCATTAGACATACCAGTTGCTTATTTGAATATATTTCAAGATGAATCTTACAGGTTGTATCACTTGTGTCCTACTTGAAACACTGGCGTATGCAGAGGGGTCATGCAGTGTGGAATTTATCCCTTTATCTTACAGGTTTTTGGGCAGGTTTGCTGTTCCTGAGAGTATGTAAAAACTTTTTCACATCTTATGATCTTGTTCTTTTCATTCAAAATTGTATTTTTCCCTGAGGATCTTTCCAAAAGATGCTCGCGAAAGCATAGTAAACAATTTGAATTATTTGGATTTAGTGATTCAGGTGGAAGTATCACCAGTGTGCAGTGGCAGATCTGAGAAAACTGACTCATGAACAGCAGCAGAAATTCAGAGACCAAAATCTGGTCCTTTGAGTTTGCAATGCACTATGACTTGCAGAGCAGTAACACTGAAGTCTCTCCGTGGAAGGCAAAGGAACTACATCTGAGAACAAATCCACTACGTCCTAGTCACCATACTACAATAGTATGCTGCAAGTAAAATGCCTGCTGAAACAGCTGAGGATTCCTTTTGTCGCCGTGACTATGAAAGCTTTGGCAGTTGCCTTTTCAAACCTAGAATGTCTGAGCTTCATGGAGAGCTCAGGACCTCTTAACGAAGGGTGGTCTCTACAGCTATGTGGGCCTGAATAGACAGGGCAATCTGGAAATCAGCCTCTGTAGCATGTAGTTCGCTATGTGTTAAGCACCCATTTCAATTTACAGTCCACAATATAGTTTCTTTGGCAGGGATTCATAAATCTCCATTTCATCTGTATGACTGCTGCATGATAACGGAGCTTTCTCTGGTGCTGCCTCTATTTCCCACGAAGCCTGCCTCTTAGGACACGTAGAATTCAGCAGTAGGAATATCACCCGATGCCAGTCCTCGCAGACGCCTAGCATTATTGAAAATGTGCTGGTACCTCACATTGCTATGCAGGTCCATGGTCATTAAAATTTTATCATATAAACCCTGCCGTCTACACCGAAGAGGAATCGAGAGCCTTGCCAGAGGATGATCACATATTCTATCAGAATCTTCTGAAAGGGAAAAACCAGCAGGTTCAGAGAAGGAAGGAACCAGAATAACATTCCTTTTAATTTAAATATAATGTAATGTCAAAGTCCTTGAAATTGACGTTTATCTAGTGTAGTTCATTTTAACTTTTCTGCCAGAGTGGCTCAGTGTCCCATGCTCGCACAACAGTTCAAACCGGTTGCACATGATATGATTTTCATATGTTGCTCCTGCAAGGCAGATATTCATCAAAGCATGCCACAGACAGCTAAAGCAAAAGGCAGCACGCTATAGATTATAACATTGATTTATCAGGGGTCAGACTGTCAGATTAGTAGGTTTAGAGGCTAGGCTATTTGTGCTTCCTAGCACCGATGCAGATAGAAACTGGCAGACAGATGATTAAGCACAGTATTCTGCGGGTAAGACAATTAAGAAGTTTCAATTTAAAATGAAATAAAATAAAAAAATAGCTAAGCCATTTATTGGCTAAACTTTTGTTGTTAGCAAAGGATCAAATGAAAGGAGTTTGGCTGGCTTGTGGTTTTATCAGGGTTCTTTTTTATTCTTAATGTTTTGCTTGTGTATGTTTCCTTCTCAGTTACAATTAAAAAGAGATTAGAGAAGAACATTACAAAATTAATTACTTTTTAAATATATAGGAAATATTTAGGAAAATCCTATTCTGGATTAACTAGAAAATATATGAAAAAGGTGAATTTGAGATGTTTTCCAAAGTGATAACCCCTTCTTTTTTCCCCTACTATCTGAATAAATATCTCGAGATAACTGGTATACAGAAATTAAACCTAGCTCCCACTGAAGACAGAGAGTCTTTCTGAGTTTCTCAGTACCTCTTGTATTAGGATCTAGTTCCCACAGAGGGAGTACTCAAAATAAAGTACTTTGAATCCACAGCCTGTCAGCAAACCTCAGATTCATTGATTTGCCCCTGAAGAAAGGTAAGGTCCATAAGCAAAAGTTCCTGGCCCATAACTTCTATTTAGATTAAAAAAACCCATACTTGTTCCTTAAATTAATAAAGATAAAGACAAAACCAGGTCTTCTGCAGGTAAAAAGTATTTCCATTCTCGTATTTCATGCATACACAAACTATTTCAGTGTTAGGTAGACTTCAATGATTAATGAATTCAGGAAGGGCAAACCCAATTTTCCTAGAAGATGACCGGCATCTAACTGTTCTTGCCTTAAAAGCTAAAAAGGGGACTTTTTTCTGTAAAGCATTAGGACTAGTGCCAAGCACTTCAAAGGTACTTAAAAGACGCACAAGTGTTTTCATTATTTAATTAAATTAAGGAGCAAAAGAATTGTATTTTCTTATTGAGAAGTAATATTTATCCTAGAAGTAACAACAATGGGTATTGCATGGATGTTTCTTCTTTATTTCTTCTTGCTCTTTCATGTAACATTGGCTTTAGATCAGATTGCTAACTAGCAAGTTCTTACCTTACCTTTGTAAGTGTACATATTATCACAGTGATTTTATTTCACTACGAGTTAAAAGTTCTTGGTTTTTTTCAGCCCTTGGCTTCTCTTCTCTTTTTTTATAGATGAGTGAACCTTTGTTTATTTCTATGTCAGGCTAGCTTTGTCTAAGTAGAAGTACTTTGTTATGTTGGCTTGCCTCAAGTTTTGTAATAACTTAAGCTACAGTTTATGTCAGGGAGGGTCTGGCAGTACAGTGAGAAAATGTTGGGAAACTGCAGACAAGCAAAGATACGTCGATGTTCAAAAAACTACCTGTCCTCTCAGAACAACTTTATATTCTGAGCTATGGGTTTTTTTTCTTTTCCTAATTTTTTATAAGTAAGCGATTCTGCATGTGTGAGAGTTACACTTTTGCGATTCTCTTGAAGCTCTCGAAAGAGGATGCAAATGGCAATAGGGCTGTGGAGCCACCATCTGTGAAGAAAATCTCCATAGCTTCATCTTTGTCCACCCTTGCTTTCTGCAGTACATGCCCTCTGAGAAAGGAGGGTGGCAGGTAGACCATGAGGTTTGAAAAGCTTTGGAGGAACCAGTAGGCTTCCACGAGGGCCTGCTTCTTCTATCATTCTTGCAGATCACTGAGCTTATTCCTATGGGTTCAAATGTTTTAGAAATAAATGAACAAGGGATTTTGCGTGAGAGATTTCTGTTTACTTTTCGTCTTTTACTGTACTTTGGATGATCTAGCTTTTTATAGAGATAGTAATCATCTAGGTGAGTATTATGAGTCATCTACTGAAAAATAACAGGTTGCTCTTATCTGTTCAAAAAATACCTGCTATTCTTTCTGAATATGAAGAAAATAGAAGAAATTCTACCATATGCCTACTTTCTATAAAAATCAGCTAGATAATGATACTTCTGATCTCTTATTAGTATTTGTTGACAGGGTTGTGATCAAGTGTTTTAAATCTAAAATTCAAAAATATTTTGGCACTGTTAAGGTTACTCTCCAAATATTCAGAACATTATTTTTCTTGCTTGTGCTTCTAGGAATGTTTCGTATACTCGTAGCTGAAGTCTGATTCCTTACCAAAAAGATATGCTCCATTTTTTGAATGCATATCACCTTTTGAAACTTGTAACTTGATGAAATCTATTTGGACTCGTTTTCATGGATCTAGCAAAAGAAGGCTCTGGGATCTTGGTATTCATTTTTTGGTTAGTATCAGTTTATAGCTCAAAGCCTACATAAAGCTATTCAAAGAAAGTACTAGAAGAATCCTCATGAGTATTAGCTAAATGACTTGGTTCTAATTTGTTTCATTTTCAAAACCAATAAAAAACTATTTCACTGAAATATTTGGTAAAATCAAGTCAACACAAACCATCAATTAATAAAAACCCTGAGCCAGTCTGTTTCAGATGACAGGCATAATTTTGGTTTCATACAGTAAAAGTTACACTAAAGTGTAAGTAAATGAGAACACAGCTTTCCTTGCGTTCTAGGAAGCTTGGCAGCCTTCACTAGGGGCATTTCTACCAGCTATAATCATCATATTATTATTATTTCTTGCATTCCCTTAGCTGTGGGAAACATGATGAGTAAGAGCAGTCTCATAATGTATATTGATCACCCAAGTATTAATCTACTCAAACAATATTTACCACTCGCTTAGCACTTTTCATTTCTTTAAACATCAAAGCACTTTTAAAAGGCTGAGTGAGTCTGTATTTTTCCATTTTAGTTGTGGAGAAAACGAAGCAGAGCACATCTAAGTGATTTTCACAAGTCACGACCTCAGAAGGCCGAGTGAAGTGACTTGGGCCCTCATGATCTCAGGGCTGGAAGGGGAGACAAACTTGGCCAATTTCTCCAAACGCGGTTGTGCCTGTTATTTCTGTAAAAGCACATTTTTGTATAAATGTCTCTCTAGATATTTATTCTCTGAAAATAACAGCTTCTTCCATGCTTGTTCTGTCTCACAGCTTTTTCGTCTCTACCCATTTTCGTGCCATTTCTAGGCTTGAAAAATGCATGCACGCAAATCAACCACTGAAGATTTCTAGGGCTGAATACGAGGTTTTCTTGTTCATCCTCTTGATCGTGGTGTACAGTCAATCTTAGGAAAAGGTGCTTGTAGGGAAGTCTAGTTCAGCACTTCAGCTTCACCAGACGTAGTACTTCATTTTTATCTCTTTCTGCCAGTACTCCAGCAGGAGTTTTCCAGGGGGCTGGGACGATGTTTTGCGCGAGATAAGATAATATAGTGCATACACACTGATTCCTAAAAAGTGTGCTTTCTAGCATACCACGTTGATAGCACAGCAAGTAAACAAGAATAACTACCTCTCTGGCATACACATCCACAGCTATCGCTAAGGGATACTGCCATCCAAAAGCTTTTCTTCCATGCAGTGCTGCACAGCTGGGCATGGGCACTGTGATTTATGGTCCATTGACTTCAGTTCCAGCTAGCCTCCTTTGAACCAATTTTTGCTTTTAAAACGACCAGTCTCTGCTTTGTTCTTTGTTTGAAAAAAAAAAAACCAACTGAGTTTTCCACCAGATTTGTAAAGTTCCAAATCCTTTTGTTTCAGTGACAAATACTTCTTCCATTGAGCCCTTTTACATGTCAGGGTGAAACCATCCCTAGGCTGATTTAAAGGCAAAAGACAGAAATGGGCCACTCCAGGCTTCCTGTAAACAGTTTAGATGAGAACAATGTGCTAACAGTTCCATGCAGTTTTCAGAGGAGGCTGAATTTGCTGGATTGCTGAGTCACTGACAAGCTGTAGCGTGAACCAGACAGTAATTTCTTTCAATTAGAAACTCATACAGGCAGGAATATCCTTCAAATATCATGGAGGTAAAATGGAAATTCAGCTCCATTTCGGTGACAGATTCCTCCGCTGCTGTAGAGCGAGCGACAGAGGATGGAACTGTGCATCTACTTACAGTGATCAAACTTCTTTCCTTCTTTTCTTTTTCTTTCTTCCTTTGAGTATTTCTTAAATATCTTTTCTAAATTCATTTTACTGTTGGCTGACTGTCACTGGTTACCATAGCAACAACCTCTGGTAGCAGCAAGTCTGGGATGCCCAATGTGAGCATCTTCACATTTGAGCCTTGCCAAGGCTAGCTATTAATCCAGGGTTATATATTGGCTCAACACTGTAAGATTGCTCTATTTTTTCCCCCTTTAGCCGGCTGCCAGTCTGCTTTTCCTGAGTTGGTTACTTCTCTTTCCTCACATATCTGTTGGGCAACCTGGTGTTAGTTTTCATTCTTTGATCTTTTTGTGTTGGTTATTTTGGAGGACTGGTTAGCTTAAATATCTTTTAACGAAATAACGTATAACACAATTGCATTAAAGAACCTCTTTTTCAGTATGGTTCTTAATGAAAAAGGTTTTCATGTAATCTTGTTCTTTGGACAAATATTCACAGTTTATTAGAACAAATTTCACTTGCAAGCTGTTCAAATGCTTTGCGTGGCGTAACATTGGTTGGTTTTTTACTAGGGTAAGGGGGAGAGAAATACATTTAATGGTAGCGTGTTTGGAGACAGGCAACTAATATGGAACAGATGTGAATGATGCAGCACTTAACGGTGGCAGTGGAAGGGTATAAGAGTCTTTAAAATTTTTTAAACCTCCATACCGTCACCATACAACAACCCCTAATAGCAGTTGAAACCTTGCTGTAAAGCAGAAGTAGCAAAGTGGTTAAGAGTAGTTGGTTGGGAAATGAGAGCTGAAAGAGAAAACTGCAGTGCAGTGATTGGTTTGATTTGCTGAATAAATTGCTATGTTCAGATTCAATTTGTATCAATAGGCAAAGCACTGTACACCTGCAGAGCCTGTCACACTTGGTATCCAAAACTCTGACACAGCTAGTCTTAAACAATCTTTTTACTGTTGTCAATAATTAAAGCCAAAAAAACCCAAACCACCCCACCAAAAAAACAACCACTAAACTTTCAGTATTTGCGTTTTTATTCCATATACATGAAAAAAGACAGTAATGTTTCTTTGGGGTATTTCCTTAAAGAAAGACAATACTTTTTATAAATATATGGAATATTGTAGTATTCTCAATGGATTATTTTAAAAGTAGCCAAGGGGTACTGTTCATTCAGTAGGAGAATTTCTCTTTATTAAACGTGACTGAAAGCTAGAAGCATAGTATGCTGTCTCCTTAATACAGTGGAAATTGCACTTTGATAATTTGCAGCTATGTAAAATGGGTAAACGTGAAGGCTTTTACATTTGCGCCCAGGCAATTGATGTTTATTCCTGTCTGCAATCCCTGTAGCTTTTCAGGATTGAGCATAGCTGGTTTCTAGGGAGTGCTTTTCTTGGGGTTTTTTTCTTTTGTTTCTTTTTTTTTTTTTTTTTTTTTT